>JACEEZ010000742.1:72066-108131 GCA_016584305.1 Chionoecetes opilio | reverse complement strand
TTTAAAAGTTTAAAAATCAAAAAGGGGACATGGTAAAGAAAAAACACATAAAAACAATCCCGGCGTCAAGTAAATTGGGTGTAAAAGCCCTTCTGACCCCCGTAACAAAAACCAACCCCCAGCCCGCCCCCTCTGTTTTTCAAGGGCGGGCTTGATCACGCGCCCCACTGCGACCAAAACCCCATTGCAGTATTAATACAAGACCTACAGCCCTTTTTAACCCATATCCCCCGATAAGTACCAGTAGTAGATTAGTAGGGTATGGAGTGGGGCAGGGATTTTGGGGTTTGATGTTAGGTAAGAAAACCCCTCAGATTAAAATGTATGAGATAAAAATACCACAAATTTGTTTTTATCAACACAAAACCATAGGTTTCCAACAGCTGATAACAGTTTGTAAAAACAACTGCCCGGTACCCACTAAACCCCAAAAGCGGCCAATCAGACAACTAAAAACCAACAAAACTGCCTGGTGCTCCCCGAGCGCCAAGCTGCCCGCCAATCATCGTACCTGACACTTAAAATACAACCGGTAATTCTGACTAAAAAAATATCGTGACCTACAATCGGGGGAAAAGGGCTTTGTAAGCTTTGGCCTCCAGTAGCCTACCTATTTTTGGGGTCAAATTTTATACAGCAAGATAGGCCAACCCCGTAATTTGAGCAATAATCATGAGGTCGACTTATACGCCGCCTTTTACGGTAGCTTTTTCGGAAACCCAAGTTACGTACGAAAACCCCGGTGCAATTTAGAGTTTGAAATTCTGTTCGTAACCCCGATTTTTTCAAAAAGTGAGATTTTCGAAACCCGGGTTGACTATTTACGGTTTTGTTTTTAAAGGGGCCTGAGCTACACCGTTTTGGTCCGTTCCGTATCACATTTACTAGTCTTTCTTTTAGTTTGGGCACATTATGGCCCGGGACACCTCTGTTTAATCCATTCCAAAAATTCTACATTCTATGAGGGAAGCTTATTTTTTTTGTTTGTTCAGGCTTTTCCCTTTTTTCCCAGTTTTTTTTATGTCCTTTGGTATCGACCTTCTTTGTTTCCGAGTCAGTAGTCTCTCATTGTCGTTCTCCATCTTTGTGTCAGCTTAAAAAAATTTTTATAAAGTTCCTCTTTCTCTTCTCTTCGAGTGTTTGGGAACTTTTTTTCCTTCAATCTTTCCCCATAAAAAAGTTTTCTAGCTTGGGCCATCTTGTTGCAAGTGTACACTAGGGTTGCCAATAAAAAAACAAAAAATTGAATTTTTTTTCCCCTTGGTGTAAGGGGATAGCAAGAAAACCCTGTATGCAAAGTTTTACCCAACCGGTGATATTTAGGGGTGGCGGATTACAACTTTGTTATTTACCCTTATGCACTGGCCTATTAAGGAGGGGATATCATCTCTTGAAAGCGGACAAGCCGGACATCCCTTCCCCAGCAGGGCTGCTGGTCCCCCTCTTGGTGAGTATTAGCCCCTCGGTGGGGGGGGTATCATGGGGAGCCACCCCACTCATTGTGGCCGGCTTGGCCGGGGAAGGGAAGCCTTCGAGGTCCCGGGCTGTTGATGGCGATGAGCCTCCACTACTTGGAGGAACTGGCGCTGTTCCTCGTCTTTGGTCAGCCGGAGGTTGAAGGACTGGATGAGCGCCACTCCTCGCTCGGCTGTGTCGTTGACGACGCGAAGTCCCTCGATTCGGCGGCAGGCCTCGACGTACAATTCCTCTTCCTGCCACTTCCGAGGGTTGGCGGACAGGAAGTCGGTCTTGATATCAAGAGCTTCGAAGAGGCGGAGGGAATTTTTCGTGGCGAAGGAGGGCAGTGTTGCCGCAGGAACTTGTGATGATGGGAGGTTTATTTGCTTGGCGGGTTCCTCGGCTCCTTCATCGTAGAGAATGGCCTGTACATTGTGTACAATTGCTTGTTTGTCGGAGACAGGGAGACGTGAGTCGAACAGTGACAGGCCAATGAGATCTTCGCTCAAGTACCAGAAATGGCGGCTCAAGAGTGGTGAAGCAGGCCTTCCGAATACTTTCGTCGTGGTACTGAAGGATGTCCTTAGCGAATCCAAGATCGTTGGCGGGAGCGTAGGATGGAACCGTCGATTCGAACCACCGCAGGACGTAGATCTCGGTTGCGAACGATGAGAACCACTGGAGGGCTGCCATTTCTCGAGGTGTGACGACTCCAGTCAGCTGCTCCCGAAACAAGATCATCTTCAGAGCGTAAATGATACGCGCCATCCAACGCGCTCGATGAAGCGCTCCGGGGCTACGGATCGAGGTCTTCGGAAGAGCGCCGCCGAGGAAAAGGATGCTCAGCTCAGCGAGTTCCTTATAGTCGTCACGGGGCTGCTTTGTCTGAAGCAGACGTTTCAAACCTTGAATGAGATCGTCCCTCTTGGAGACCAGAGTCTCCGGCAGATCTTCGTTGGTGGCGAGGTTTATTGCCGACTGGTTGATGTAAGACCAGTGGTCCTTGAAGCGAGAGAAGATGGTGATCTCAGGACCAGAAGATGACCCCAAACACGTAGAAAAGGCCTTCTCAAGGACAAGTTCGTGGACGTGATGACGGCAAGCAAGTGAAACGAGGGGTCGGCCGATCTTCTGTTGCAAGATGGTGCATGCACCATTGATGGCTCCAGTGTTGGCACTGGTTGTGTCGAAGCACATCGCCACGACTTGTTCCTGGACCCCCCAGTCTTCTCGAGCCTCGAACACAGCTGTAGCGGCGGCATCACCAGTTCCGGAGTGCAGTTTCGGGACTCCTAGGAGCTTCTCCACTCCTTCTCCTGTGACGAGGATGGCGAGTCTTTCGGCGCGAGTGCCATCGTCCTGAGGAAGGATCTTCCCGTCCCAATGAACGGTAAGAGGGGTAAGAGGACTGAAAGTCTCTTTGATGTCCTTCGCCAAAGTGGACCTGTACTTCGCTCTTGCCTGTCGAATGGACTCGGGATTCAGCACAAGCTCTTGTGGATCGTGGCCCAAGCTACTTGCTGTAGCCGCCACAATTCGAAGGGCTTGGCGGCTACTGACCCCAGTTCTGTCAAGGGCTCCGACGAGATCAGGGGATAGGACGGACTTAGTGCCCCGTGTCCTCAATCGCTTTGGTGGAGAAGCGACCCCGGCGTCGGAAGAAGAAGTCGATGTGTTGGCAGCGTTGGCTGGACTTGATGACTTAGACGATGACGACTCCAGCTCCACCATCTCTTCTCCTTTTGGCGTCTGTTGACGGCTACGTGAGAGAGAGCTTTCACGTCGGCAAACCGATTCTTTCAGCTTCTTGTCCAGACCAGCCATCGAACCCCGCCTCCCCTTCTCCCGCTGGGCAAGAAGGAATTCCTTGTCTTCAGGAATGGTCATCAGAGTGAGGGCGTCGGAGTGGGAGATGTCCAAAAGGTCTGGGAGACTTTCTTGGAAGGTCTTCTGTTTTTCAGCAGGCGTGACTCCAGAGTTATTCTTGCTTTTGCTCAGGATCTTCCACTCGTCGAAAAGTCCAGTAATCTTCCTCCTCACGCTAGTTTCTGCGATGGTGGGGATCCTAGCTCGTGTCCAGAAGTCGAGGACCTCCTTTGCAGCCTCAGCTGCACTCTGCTGCACCGTCTTCTTCTCTTCCTTGTGTGCGTAGAAAAATCGTCGTAAAACGTCTCCACGGCTGGGAAGTTTTGCTCCTGTGATAGTAGGAACACTATGGCCAAGAAGCCAAACTTCAGTTTGCTTTCTCGTGGTCATGACCTGAGGGCGAAAAGAGGAAATGTTCAAGATCGATCCGCCACCTCTAAATATCAACCGATTAGCCTGAAACTTTGCACATGACAGTTTCCTGGCAGAATACCACAAAAGTACGTGAAAAAATATTAACTTTGAAAAATTACCCCTATGCGCTATTGGCACCCTAGTGTACACGCATAGCATATAAGAGTATACACAGAGCATAATATAACTAGTTAAGTGTACAAGTGAAGGAAAAGGCGAGAAAACAGCGAGATAAGTGATTTGTATTTGTCCATTTGAACTTCCATCCACTCCAACTTCCAATGTCAATGTATTGTGGAAGTCGCTGGACTTTACCAGATAAAGTCCGTGAATGGCTACATTTCCCGGACTTTTGGGGTTCCTGGACCGGGCTAACCCCTTAATAGTCCGGAAAATGGAGGGCGAGTGTATATATATATATATATGAAAATACCTCTTCTTTCACTTAGGATGATGATGAGAAGGATGCCATCCCAAAAGGTCCCTGTGTTCCTGCTACGATGGGGATCAGGTAGGGGGGGGCCGGACTGCCCATCATGCCTAAGGCCTTTGAGGACTGGTACCCTGCCTACGCCTCCTTCTCTGTCCCCCTGATGATGTCTGGGTCGTCACTATCCTAAATCGGGTGAGTAAAAAAAGTTGAAAAAAAAGGTCTTTAAGTATCCCATCTTTCATTTTGTTCAGTCTCTGGTATGTAATGTATGTGCATATGCATATGTAATGTATGTGCATAATGTGTAATACATGTATACTCACACTATATGAGCATTCGTTACACAAGATCTCCTGATACGAGATTCACAAATTTTAATCCTTTTTCTGCTATACGAGCTAATCCATTCCATGATACGAGTATTTGGTACTGCAGTACGTCCGTTTTAAATTTCTTCATTTTGTGCCTGTGTAGCCTTTGAATCATATGATTAAGCATTATCTTTCTAATATTATTCATATGCCACGCCTAAGCAGTTGGAAAAGGAAAGAAAGGGGGGGAATATATATGTAAAGAAAGGGGCAGTAACAATGAGAACATGTTGGTAATGTGGAAATATCGTCTTTTAAGTCACCGGAAGTGACCCTTTATGAGAAACAAAAGCTTTCACCAACCTCACCACCTTATCTTATACCAGACACTGTCTTTTGATCACCCGCTGCTGTGTGTTTTATGGGAATGGGAGGGAGGCACCAGGGGCGTATATAGGATCTTGAAATATTGGGTTTTGCCCAGCCTAGAGATCTTGAGATTTTACCAGATAATTTTTAATCTATTTACAGCATAATGAATAATAAGATGTTTTACATTGTGCTTTACCCAAAAGGATCCCGGGCATTTGCTTTTGGTTTAAATTTTGCAACATGAAATTAAACTAAAATCAAGGCAATCTGAGTTGGGGTTCAACTTTTTTATTATTTTTTTATCATCAGCGGAGAAAACCTAAGGAAAAAAATGAGAGCTTTGGCGTGATAAAGCAAAGAGAGCTTTGGCGTAATGAAGCAGTCATATAGATTGGTATTGCCAATGCTTTGTTCAATGCTGAAATTTGACCAACCCTGGTCTAATAACTTTTGCTTCTATTGTGTGACAAATTTAAAAGGGTACTTTGAACTGTGTTAAATCTGTGTTTGTCCTTCTGATATTCTCTTCTTCATTTCTCCCGAAGGTCTTTGGTGTCATCTTTCTGTTGCACTCATCATCTCATCTGTTCTCTACTCCTGTTTCTCCGCCTTCTTGTATGCCTGCTCATAAAAAAGAGCAATCACCATAGACCATATATCTCTGGACTGTTTACGCGCCAGTGTATTGAAAAACCCCGGGTTGCATACGGGCCCCATACGGGGATTGGTGTTGGTGGTGGAGATGTGGGTGGGGAACCGGGGGTGGGTGTTGGTGGTGGGGATGTGGGTGGGGAAATGAGGATGGTGTAGGTGGTGGGAAAACGGGGATCGGTGTTGGTGGTGATGTGGGTGGGGAAACGGAGAGGTGTTGGTGGTGGGATTGGGGGGGTGTTGGGGATGAGTTGGTGGCAATANCTGCACTGCTCCTCCCTCAGCAAGCGCTTCTCAAGTCACAAAAATAGGCGTGTGGACACCAGTCGCTTCCATCAGCTTCCTAATCCAGGATAAGACTGCGATGGGTCAGTAGGAAGATAGGAGTGATGGATCTTTACCTGGGGGATAAAGACAGAGGGCTTCCAACAGGTGGGGTATTTCCCTATCTCTCAGCTGATGTTGTAGATGTGCAAGCTTTCCTGTAGGGGAGGGTGAGGTGAGTGTAGAAATCATAAAGGATGTGGTCATGTCCTGCTGCCTTGCCAGTATGCAGGGTGGTCAGAGCTTCATCTAGTTCCCGCTGGGTGTAAAGGCCCTTTCACACATTCTCAGTTCGAGCCACCGCAAAGGAAATCCTTGAAATCGGCTTGTACCGTGGTACACGCCTGTACTTTTGGTCACGATTCACTCGTGGTACGGTGGCGTTATGTTTCTTGTACGGTTAATTACGGTCGAGTTACAGCTATGCACGACAGACGTACAGTACATTATGGTGTCGCACGGTTGTGATGTACGGTGGTGATACGGCAATGTAAGGCAAAGTTACGGTGGCCGACGAAGATGGGTGTGGCATATATAGGTGCACAGGGGCGAGCAGGATTGCCAGGTTTGGTCTTAAAAGGCCAATCTGGCCTTTTTCAGAGAAGGTTGGCCTCGACATATTTTTTTCTTGAAGCCAACCTAAATTTGCCTTTTTTGGATTTTTTTTGTAAGCATGTAATTTGTTTCAAAGAAAGAAAGAATAAAAAAAATATATATGTATGTATACATTCCTCCTCCTCCTCGAACATGTGAGATGATGTGAGTTGTAGGTGGTAGTACTGCACTACTTATATTACGGCCGTCGCGCAATCCTAACATCGTCGTGAAGTGCCGTTGCCACATCCAAGGTTATCGTGTTGCCATCTTGACTTCCCGTACAATCACCGCAGTGCTGCCTTCCCGTCCCGTGGTTCTCCGTACAATTATCGTGTTGCCTCCGTGGTTTGTCGTGCTATTGCATCACAGAAAATCAAGGCATTGCTACGGTGTGTCACGGTCACCGTACATTAGGGTGCCAATAAAATCAAAAGTTAGAATTTTTCTTCCTACTTTGGTGTAATGGTGCATCTATGCAAGAAACCATCGTATGCAAAGTTTGACCTCAATCGGTTTGATATTTAGGGGTGGCGGATTACGAATTGTTATTTAACCTTATGCACTGGCCTATTAAGAGGGGATGTCATCTCTTGAAAGCGGACAAGCCGGACATCCCTTCCCCAGCAGGGCTGCTGGTCCCCCTCTTGGTGAGTATTAGCCCCTCGGTGGGGGGGGGGTATCATGGGGAGCCACCCCACTCATTGTGGCCGGCTTGGCCGGGGAAGGGAAGGCTTCGAGGTCCCGGGCTGTTGATGGCGATGGGCCTCCACAACTTGGAGGAGGAACTGGCGCTGTTCCTCGTCTTGGTCAGCCGGAGGTTGTGAAGGACTGGATGAGCGCCACTCCTCGCTCGGCTGTGTCGTTGACGATGCGAAGTCCCTCGATTCGGCGGCAGGCCTCGACATACGATTCCTCTTCCTGCCACTTCCGAGGGTTGGCGGACAGGAAGTCGGTCTTGATATCAAGAGCTTCGAAGAGGCGGAGGGAATTTTTTGTGGCGAAGGAGGGCAGTGTTGCCGCAGGAACTTGTGATGATGGGAGGTTTATTCGCTTGGCGGGTTCCTCGGCTCCTTCATCGTAGAGAATGCCTGTACAATTGCTTGTTTGTCGGAGACAGGGAGACGTGAGTCGAACAGTGACAGGCCAATGAGATCTTCGCTCAAGTACCAGAAATGGCAGCTCTAGAGTGGTGAAGCAGGCCTTCCGAATACTTTCGTCGTGGTACTGAAGGATGTCCTTAGCGAATCCAAGATCGTTGGCGGTGGAGCGTAGGATGGAACCGTCGATTCGAACCATCGCAGGACGTAGATCTCGGTTTGCGAACGATGAGAACCGCTGGAGGGCTGACATTTCTCGAGGTGTGACGACTCCAGTCAGCTGCTCCCGAAACAAGATCATCTTCAGAGCGTAAATGATACGCGCCATCCAACGCGCTCGATGAAGCACTCCGGGGCTACGGATCGAGGTCTTCGGAAGAGTGCCGCCGAGGAAAAGGATGCTCAGCTCAGCGAGTCCTATAGTCGTCACGGGGCTGCTTTGTCTGAATGCAGACGTTTCAAACCTTGAATGAGATCGTCCCTCTTGGAGACCAGAGTCTCCGGCAGATCTTCGTTGGTGGGAGGGTTATGCCGACTGGTTGATGTAAGACCAGTAGTCCTTGAAGCGAGAGAAGATGGTGATCTCAGGACCAGAAGATGACCCCAAACACGTAGAAAAGGCCTTCTCAAGAACAAGTTCGTGGACGTGATGACGGCAAGCAAGTGAAACGAGGGGTCGGCCGATCTTCTGTTGCAAGATGGTGCATGCACCATTGATGGCTCCAGTGTTGGCACTGGTTGTGTCGAAGCACATCGCCACGACTCATTCCTGGACCCCCCAGTCTTCTAGAGCCTCGAACACAGCTGTAGCGGCGGCATCACCAGTTCCGGAGTGCAGTTTCGGGACTCCTAGGAGCTTCTCCACTCCTTCTCCTGTGACGAGGATGGCGAGTCTTTCGGCGCGAGTGCCATCGTCCTGAGGAAGGATCTTCCCGTCCCAATGAACGGTAAGAGGGGTAAGAGGACTGAAAGTCTCTTTGATGTCCTTCGCCAAAGTGGACCTGTACTTCGCTCTTGCCTGTCGAATGGACTCGGGATTCAGCACAAGCTCTGTGGATCGTGGCCCAAGCTACTTGCCGTAGCCGCCACAATTCGAAGGGCTTGGCGGCTACTGACCCCAGTTCTGTCAAGGGTTCCGACGAGATCAGGGGATAGGATGGACTTCGTGCCCCGTGTCCTCAATCGCTTTGGTGGAGAAGCGACCCCGGCGTCGGAAGAAGAAGTCGATGTGTTGGCAGCGTTGGCTGGACTTGATGACTCAGACGATGACGACTCCAGCTCCACCATCTCTTCTCCTTTTGGCAGTCTGTTGACGGCTACGTGAGAGAGAGCTTTCACGTCGGCAAACCGATTCTTTCAGCTTCTTGTCCAGACCAGCCATCGAACCCCGCCTCCCCTTCTCCCGCTGGCAAGAAGGAATCCTTGTCTTCAGGAATGGTCATCAGAGTGAGGGCGTCGGGTGGGCGATGTCCAAAAGGTCTGGGAGACTTTCTTGGAAGGTCTTCTGTTTTTCGGCAGGCGTGACTCCAGTTATTCTTGCTTTTGCTCAGGATCTTCCACTCGTCGAAAAGCCCGTAATCTTCCTCCTCACGCTAGTTTCTGCGATGGTGGGATCCTAGCTCGTGTCCAGAAGTCGAGGACCTCCTTTGCAGCCTCAGCTGCACTCTGCTGCACCGTCTTCTTCTCTTCCTTGTGTGCGTAGAAAAATCGTCGTAAAACGTCTCCACAGCTGGGAAGTTTTGCTCCTGTGATAGTAGGAACACTGTGGCCAAGAAGCCAAACTTCAGTTTGCTTTCTCGTGGTCATGACCTGAGGGCGAAAAAGAGGAAATGTTCAAGATCGATCCGCCACTCTAAATATCAACCGATTAGCCTGAAAAATTGTACACGACAGTTTCTAAGTACAAGGCAGAATACCACAAAAGGTAACGTGAAAAAAATATTGACTTTGAAAAATTACCCCTATGCGCTATTGACACCCTACCGTACATCCTCTGGCATATACCGTGACGATACCTTGGCATACCGTCACTACTTGATTGCACCATGGTGCGTCACGGTGTAGTATGATGGACTACGTCATTGCACAGTGCTCCTACGATGCCCACACTGTGGTGCTAAGGTGATTCACGGTATTTAAGACCGCCACGGCAAACTTAAAAAAAATTTAACATGACCGTAAAATGTCTGACTCGAGCCTGTGCGCACTGTTGCCGCGACCAGTGACTCACGGTAGGGGACGGAGTCCCACGGATATGTACGCGTGCTGATACGGAGCATGATCCGTGGAGCACCGTGGCTCGAACCGTGAATGTGTGAAAGGGCCTTAAGGTTGGGTGAGCTCTGGAAGAACCAGAGGAGGCGATGGAGGTGGAGGTGGCTTGGTGGAGGTCTGCATGGAGGATGAAGAGTAGGGGAAGTCCAATCTTCAAGTGGTAGTGGTGTGCCTGGGCCTCCGCCTTCTGGGGGTTATCCAATGGGGACCGGGCACCGTCCGTCATGGGGATGGGGTAGCGCCTCTTCTTGCCCTCCGTAGAGTGCAGGAAGTCCCAGGTTCTCTTGGTGGAGGAAGAGAAGGAGAGGGAGGAATTGAATTGAATTAATGCTAAAAAAGGAAAATGTGCCAGACATCAGAGGTCATATGGCACTATGGCAAAGCATAATGAAGGGGAGGGGTTATAGAGAAAGAGTGAAACGGTGAGGGAAGGGAAAGGAACAGAACGTTATAGCAGGATGGTTAGATCGGGGGAAGATTGTGTATTTATTGTGGGAAGGAAGGAGATCATAAAATGGGAATTGGGACAGGGGGGTGAGTAAGAAAAGTTTCTTGGAGGCAGATAAAAAGAGGCTTATAGCAAGAAATCAGGAGACAAAGGTCTTGTCTGTGGGAGGGGAAAAGTCGTGAATGTTCCAAGAAGAACAAACAGAGTGTAGAGGTCAGCGGGTGATGATAGTTGGAATGGTAGCATCCGGAGTAGAGGGGTCAGCAGGATCAGGGGTATCAGGTGGGGGATCAAGTGTTGCAGGTGAAGTACACGTAGTAGGGTCAGGGGGGCGAGGGGACAGGGATGGGGATTGTTGAGACAAAAGGGTCGCGAGTACAGCCAGGAGGGAGGGGTAAGTTAAGAATAGACTTAATAGCGGGACAGGTAGAGGTAGTAGAAGATGGGGGAGAGGGCATAGAGTGATCAGAGGGAAGGGGAGAATGATGGAGAAGGCGGGAAAGAGGGGGAACAGGGAGAAGGAGAGGGAGGAGCAATGAGAACCCCATGCACTCCTTGGACCTTGAGGATGGTCTTGGGCAAAGAGCGTCGAGACGACGATAGTCTGTGCTAGTCTGTATTTACCTGGTTTTTGTTTTACCTAGTTGTGTTTTACAGGGCCTGAGCTACACTCGTGTGGTCCCGTCTCCGTATCTACATTTATCCAATCTTCTTTCAATTGGTGCACATTATGTGCCGATATCACCCCCTAGTTTAGTCCATTCCAACTTCTACATTTCTATGAGGGAAGCTGTACTTCTTTATGTTGTTCAGGCATCTCCCTTTTCCTAGTTGTTTTGTATGTCCTCTTGTGTATCGACCTTCTCTTTGTTTCCGAGTCAGTAGTCTCTCATTGTCTGTTTCTTCCATCTTAGTGATCAGCTTAAAAATTGTTTTTAAGTCTCCTCCTTCTCTTCTCTGCTCGAGTGTTGGTAACTTTATTTCTTTCAATCTTTCCTCATAAGAAAGTTCTTCTTGCTCTGGTACCATCTTTGTTGCCATTCTCTGTATCCTCTCCAACTTTTTCACATGCTTCTTTTTATATGGGAACCATACAATGGCAGCATATTCCTATTTTGGTCGGATCATTGTACGGTAGTAATTATCTTTCTCATCATATTTGTGTCCATGTAATGAAATGCCACTCTAATATTCTTAACATCCAGTATGTATCTCCAAATATTTTATCTATAGGTTTTTTCTGGCTGTAGGTTATTTTGCATTATCACTCCCAGGTCCTTTTCTTCCTTAACCTTTTCAATTATTTAATTTCCCATTTTATATGGCCATTTATATATCTTCGTTTTTTCCAATTTCCATCACATGACACTTACCGTAAATGGCGGTGTACAAGACGACTCTTTGAGCCTGAAAAATCTCTCCATAACTAGTGGTCGACTCATACGGCAAGGATAAAATGAGAATCTTTTGCCACAGTGGCAAACAAGTGGATCAGCACTACTAACTATCGCTGTACACCACTTACCGTAACTCCAGTCAGATAACTACACTATCTGCACCGCTATCAGAGCAACAGTGACAACTAGAGAAGACGTTTAGCGGCAGTTCCACTCACAGCTGTTTCCAACAGCTGATACACAGATTGTAAACACTGGCCAATGCAAATGGCGGAGGGCACCGGTCAGTGCAGTCCAGTCATATGTACTACCATGTTTACTATAATATACAGTATGTAGTGGTACTATCAGGGGTGTTTTTCAAGTGAAAACAAGAGGCGGACCTATAGTAAAGATTCATATCTTCATACAAGTGCTGTTGTGTTATGTGTTTTTGCGACAGGTTACCGTATACTGTACCATTGCCTATCCACATTCAAGCTTGGCCTACAGTAGCCTACCTATTTTTGGGGCCGACTTATATGGCAAGTCAAAGACTACTGTATACAGGGAGGTCCCGTTATACGAGCATTCGATATACGAGAATCCGATGATACGAGATGTGTAAATTAGGGTCTATTTTCAATATACGAGATCGAAAATCCAATGCTATGACATTCAACTGGGATGAGTAAAATTACCAAGTTATTTACTAAAGTAAATTACAAGTTATTTACTAAAATTATAAAGTCATTTACTGACTATATGATTTTACCTAAGGTTGTACGATAATTATAATCAATCTGAAAATATGATAATTCTGGTGGCTCGTACAACAATGTGGCCTAAAAAAATTCACATCCCTGTTGGCAACACTGCAGGCGGACAACAACAACACCCGCTTGCCAACCTATCTCGAGACATGTTTTAGCGTGAAAATACGTCAAATGTACGACGAAGTCATAGACGAGGTGAGTGAGAGGTGCAGGAAGATGTGCCGCGTGTGTGTGGATGTGTGGGGAGGGTGTGAGAGGTGGAAATAGCCAGCTCTCGTGTGTCTCAGTTGGGGAAAACGTGAGGAAAAGTGAACGATGGACTGAACGATGTACAATGATTCAGATGCACAGAGACGAGTTTGTGGGCAGTGGAAGAGGTCTGCGCACCCCTCCCTTGTCCCTTACCTACCTTACCCTCTCGAGTCTAGTGTATCACGGGGGGTCCCCATGAGTACATACGTCTTTGTTGCTTGTATGTATTGTGCCTTGTGAGTCGATTTTAGTGATTTGCTGGTTTACTTAATGTGCTATTGTGACTTATTTGTGCTCTGTCCTACTGTGCTGTCACACTCTTAATTAGAGAACTGCAACTCCGAAATGCCAGTGGTCGCTGGCAGTTTTAACTCACAATTTGGTGAAAAGTTGGTCAACCTGAAAGAAAAATATGGGCTTATTTCACTGCACTTAAAACACAAAAGTATAATTTTAAGAACGATTTTCTTCTATATGTATATTGTATAGAAGCCTGAGTCTGTAAAACATGTATTTAACCAAATAACCAAGTAGGTTATAGTTGAGGAGGCGAGGTAAATGTTACTCTATGATATTATATAGTCAATAACGTATGTTTAGAAGTTATCTATACCTAGGCAGTCATATTTTCCTGTTATTATTGTGTATCAATCAATAGAAAGCCTAGAAGTGCAATGGATCTACGCGTGAAGTTGGCAATGTTTTGATTCAATCTCCCCGCCACAATCTCCCCGCCCACCCTCCCCGCCGCGGCGTGTCGCATCCACAATTATAAACCTACATTGTTGCAGCAACAAGCCGATTTCGGCATTCTTTATTCTTCGTTTTTCAAGCATTGCTTATTGTATTTTGACAAGCGTTTGCCAGACGCAGCAGTACTGTCTTAGAAAACAGTGTGAACATCACTCAAATTTTACATACCACAATATACATGTAAAAATATATTAAGCTTTGCTACTCGAGGCGAGTAATTTGCATTAAATTGCTATTATAGAACGTTCCCATCGTAATGCATGTCATCCATATAATTAGTAGAACAACAGAAGAACTATATTTTTTGGTATTCAGATGCGGTGCATCAATGTTTATCGCGAAATTAATTTATGAAAAATATTAGTTGCGGAGCCAAAACACAGTAGACCAACCTTTGAGTTAAAACTGCCAGCGACCACTGGCATTTCTCGAGTTGCAGTTCTCTCTAATTCACTGTGTTTTGTGTGGTGGTGTGGTATATAGAGCTCTATATTTTGAGAGTTTTGAGAGTTTGTTGTGTTTGCTATAGTTTATTTAAGCTTGAAAAACATGTCTTTTTTTTTTTTTTTAATTGATGGGTCCTGGAACCAAACCTATATTTTACCATTAGTTATGTGTTTTGTTATACGAGATTTCGCTTTACGAGTAGCCAGGTGGAACCTAACTGCTCGTATCTTCAGGACCTCCCTGTACTGGACTTGCTACTCGCGCCCCGCGCCAACCCGTCCATGACCAGTGGAGGCCGATCAGCAAGGTAAAAAAATGTTCGAACATCACCTCCCATTTCCTTCCTTTGTTTAACAGTATAAATGATATACTGTTATCTTCGTAAATGTTTGTTCTATAATATTATCAAATAAAAAAACAGTAACACTAAGAAATGCCATTGTGAGACTGAAGAAATATGCATGAACTATTAATATTCACTTAACTCTTCGCCATTTATATTTTGTGAAACAATATTTAAGATGGAGCATATCAATAGAAGCAGATTTTCTTTAGCTTTCCATTGATATGTTTAATTTTCTGATAAATGAATACCACCATGCATAAATTAGCGTTAACTAAAGAAATAACATCATCAATCGGATCGGCAAGTAAAAAAAGTGTTCCATGAATACAGTAGACTATGGTTTATTAGTATAAATGATACACTGTTATCTTCGTAAATGTTTGTTCTATAATATTATCAAATAAAAAACAGTAAAATACACTAAAGAAATGTCATTGTGAGAGACTGAAGAAATATGCATGAACTTAGGCGGGGTTCACACAAACACGTTTTTGCTGTCCGTGTCTACGTGGGCGTGGCGATCAGTGACGTCGCCCCACCACTCCCGCAGCCATATGTAGAAAGAATTAGGAGCTCCGAATAATGTGAGCTGAGACGCGTGTCTTTCAAGGTCAGTGACGTCATCACTGCTCCAGCAATGTGGTGGTCGCGGGAGCCTGTGTTCACATTACACCGGCAGGAAGTGACGTCACTGTGACGTACTGTGAGTCACTGATGACAAGATGCACGTAGACTACGTCCAGCAAAAACGTGAAGTGTGAACCGGCCTAAAACTCTTCGCCATTTAATATTTTGCGATAAAACTTTTTTACATAAAACATATCAATAGAAGCGAATTTATTAGCTTTCCATTGATATATTTTTTTTTACTGATAAATGAATTAACACCATGCATAAAATAGCATTAATTAAATAAATAACATCATCAATCGGGTAATTTTCCGCTTGATGATGTTATTTATTTAGTTAACGCTAATTTATGCATGGCGGTAATTCATTTATCAGAAAACGAAATATATCAATGGAAAGCTAATGAAAATCCGCTTCTATTGATATGCTCCATCTAAATGTTGTTTCCCAAAATATTAAATGGCGAAGAGTTTAAGTGAATATTAAGTTCATGCATATAAGAACATAAGAAAATAAGGAAGCTACAAGAGGCTGCGAGGCCTACACGTGGTAGTTCCTGAAACTTATATACTTCTTCAGTCTCTCATAATGGCATTTCTTTAGTGTGTTTTACTGTTTTTTATTTTGATAATATTATAGAATAAACATTTACGAAGATAACATTATATCATTTATACTGTTAAACCATAGAATGGGAAATGGGAGTGATGTTCAAAAATGTCAGGAATCGCGACATTGGCCTCCACTGGAAATAGCCCAAACTGAGTAGCAAGTCCAGTATACAGTAGTCTTTGGGCAAGTAGAGGCCTAACCCGTAATTTTGAGCTAATAATCTTGGGTCGACTTGTACGCCTGGTCGACTTATACGCCGCCATTTACGGTATTTACATTAAATTCCATTTCCCATCTTCTGCTCCATTCGCAGATCTTTTTCAGGTCATTTTGTAGTGTTTCAGTCTTTGTAGCTTTTTATTTCTCTTAATAGTTTTGCATCATCCGCAAATAAACTTATAACTTTTTATTTCCTCCGTCATGTCATTGGCGTAAATCGTGAACATTATTGGTGCCAACACTGATCCTTGTGGCAGCCCACTAAATACTTTTCTCCATTCAGACTTTTCATCCTTCACTACTGTTCTCATTTCTCTTCCTCTCAGATAACTTTCCATCCAGGTTTTGATCACCCCTGTGATTCCTCCTATATTTTCCAATTTCCAAAGTAGTCTCTCATGTGGAATTTTATCAAATGCCTTTTTAAGATCTAGATATACACAGTCTGCCCACCCATCTCTTTCTTGTGTTATATCAATTACTCTTGAGTAAAAGCTTATTAAGTTGGTCACACATGATCTCCTTTCCTAAAACCATACTGCCGGTCTGTTATTATACCTTCATTTTCCAAATATTCCGTCCATTGCTACTTTATTATTTTCTCACATATCTTGCATACTGTGCTAGTCAATGACACTGATCTATAATTTAGTGGTTCATCCTTCTTCCCATTTTTATATATTGGCACTTTATCTGCTCTTTTCCACTCCTTTGGGACTTTCCTGTTGTTAATGAGCACTTTATTATATCATATACTGGTTCACCAACTGCTTTCTGCACTCTTTTAAAACATAACCCGACACTCCATCTGGCCCTATTGCTTTCCTCTCCTCCAATTCCTTCAACAATTCACAAACATCCTCCTTCTCTATTTTTATTTTCCACTTCTTGTGGACTTTTTTTAATTCCTTGCAGTTCATTGAATTTTTATTCTTTTGTGAATACTTGCTGAAAGTTTTTATTTAGAACGTCACTCATTATTTTTGGATCTTCATATATCATATTACCTTCTTTCAGTCTCTCCACTTTGTCCTTATGCTTGATTCTTCCATGGATAAATCTGTAGAACAGTTTGGGTTCTTCTTTACACTTTTCAACTATATTCTTCTCATAACTCTTCTCTTCCTCTTCCTTATGCACACATATTAATTTCTTGCTAATTTATAGTCTTCTTTATTTCTTTGTGTCTGATTTTTCTTTACTACTTTTTCCATGCCTCATCCCTTATTCTCTTTGCCCTCTCACATCTTCCACTAAACCATTCTTTCTTTCCCTTTTCTCTTGGTGTATATAGTGCTATGTGTTTTTCAGAAACTCCTTTCTCATATATGCTCAGAAAAATGTATTTCACTTGCACATCGGTCACTCCTTTCATTTCTTCTCTGTCAATTTCTTCATAGTATTTTTTCAGTTCTTCCATGTTAGTTTTTCCAAAGTCTCTTCTGCTCCTTTTGTACAATTCATCTTCCTCCTTTATTTCCTCTCGTCTCCATTTCTAAGATTATAGGGTCACTTTTTCCAATAGGGCAGCCATAATTGATCTCATTTGCTAGGTCTATACCTTTTGTTAACACTAGGTCAAGGCTTGCTGGTTCATCATCTCCCCTATATCTTGTGTTTTCTGTCACACATTGAGTCATCGTGTTTTCCATTGTCAGTTTCAACAATCTATCTCCCTAGGTATTTTAATTTCCTCCTTCAAATGTCTCCCATTTTACTTCCTTGCAGTTAAATCTCCAACCAGCAGTATCTTTTTACTATTCTTGATTATTTTGCTTTAGTACTTAAAGGTGTCTTCTAATACTCTCACATGTGTCGTGGGAGTACTCCGCCACCAGCTCCAGGCTCGACGTCGGGCCAGTACTGCCTGGGCACAGTCGTCATTCCACCAAGGCTTCCCTGGGCGACGGGGTGTGTGATGCATGACAAGGTGGAAGGCAGCCTCAGAAGTGCTGCCTCTAGTTTCTGGTGTAAGGAAGTTCCGCATCCTTCAAGGGTAGAGCGGAGATATCTGGGGAAGGTTGGAGGGCCTCCCTGTAACGAGGCCAATCGGAGGATGTGATTCTCCATCGGGCAGGCAGCCAGGATGGGGTTTTGGAGGGGCTTGTGGGACAGAGGCCAGCACAGGGAGGGAGGTGGTCACTCCCTATGTATGGTCCAGTTGAGAAGGTGGAGCTGATGAGAATGCAAATAGCACCAGGCAGACTCTTTTCACACAGAAACACAGATAGAAAAATATACCACCAACCCAGGATAGTCTATACCATAACAACATAACACAAGAAAATAAGGAAGCTATAAGAGGCCGCGAGGCCTACACGTGGTAGTTCCTGTCACCTAACACTACCTACATCCACCTTCCATCCCCATCCATGAACCTATCCAGCCCCTCTTTAAAGCTCCCAAAGACTCCGCACTAACTACCTGTCTACTGAGTCATTCCCAATCATTCACCACCCTATTTGTGAACCAGTTTTTCCCAATTTCCTTTCTAAATCTACGCCCTTCCAGCTTGAATCCGTTACTTCTTGTTCTACCCTGGTTAATAGCCGTAAGAACTTTTCCTACCTCTCTTTTATTAAATCCCTTTATCCACTTAAATCTTCTATCAGGTCGCCCCTTACTCTGCATCTCTCGAGTGAGTGTAACTTTAATAACTTCAATCTCTTCTCATAACTAAAGTTACGCATCCCTTGAATAATTTTTGTCATCCTTCTCTGCACTGATTCTAACAAGGCTATATCCATCCTGTAATATGGAGACCAAGACTGAACCGCATAGTCTAGGTGAGGTCTGACTCTGTCTGAATCTTGGTCCTACCAACACCTGCTTCGAGTAGGATACCAGGCTGGACACGTCTGGAACCAGGCCCTGTATAAAGAACCACACCTTCCCAGCCCAGCAGATTTTGGGTGGACTCGAAAACATGACTTGACCGGGTGGCAAGTCAAGTGGATGGACCCACCCCCTGCTGGAGCAGCGTGTCGCGCTGTGATAAATTTTAGATGTACTGCGGGTTGCCGGGACGGTGTAGAGTAATCAAAGAAATCTCCCTTGCATATTTTTTAAACGTGCTCAGGGGTGCAATGTGATTTCATAATATAGTAAGGAAAAAGGGGAAAATTTGTAAAATGTTAGTTTGATTTTTGCTTTTACTACCCGTTTTTATATATGAAAAAATTTTTTTTAAAAAAAAAGGGTTCCCTAAAAAAGGAAAAACCCCCGGAAAATTTTCAAACGGAAAAAAGATTAAAAAGGTTTTTTCCCTGAGAAAATTGTAGCTTTTCCTTTCTCCTTTTTTATTTTTCCTTTCCCCCTTTCTTTTTCCCCTTTTTTTTAACAAAAACAAGTAATTTGAAGTTAAGGTATTCTTTTTTTTTTATTTGGGTTTGCGAAAAAAAAGGAAGAGGAAAAAAAAGGGAAAAAGAAAAAAACCCCAAAATATGGAAAAAAAGGGGATCGTTAGTGGTCCTTTTTCCCTTTATCAAAAAAATTTAACCTTTCCCCTTTTTTGGTCCTGCTGTGTGTTTTTTCAAAATTTTTTCTCGGGGGCCATTTTACCAAGATGGCCACCAGGGCTGACAGAGGGCGGATCCAGAATGCCTCCAATCTTTAAAATGTGCATTATGATGTATACTAACAGTGTACTAATGTTCATGCATTTATCATAAAGTGCATGATTATCCACTTATCCCTGGACTATTACGGACGGACCTGATTATTTTTACGGACCTTATACGGACCTGACCGCGCCTTGAATTAAGGAGACCTGTATGAGTGGATCCCCCCCCAAACATGTGAGACATACTCTATACATGGGCGGATAAGGCCCCTGTACAGAGCAAGCAACTGGGAGGGAGAAAAAATGGACGCAGATGCCACAGGACACCTAACTTCAGCTGTTTTAGCAAGATATGAAATGTGAGATTTTCAGTTTAGATTTTAGTAAAGGATAGTCCTAGAATGTTCATTGTAGAAGAAGGAGACAGTGAGTGTCGTTGAAGAAGAGGGGATAGTTGTCTGGAAGGTTATGTCGAGTTGATAGGTGAAGAAATTGGGTTTTTGAGGCATTGAACAAAACAAGGTTTGCTTTGCCCAATCAGAAGTTAGGCGCTCGGTGGCATGTCTCCGTGAATCACTTAGTTCCTGTTGAGTTGGACATCTAATGAACGACGTTGAAAAATACAGGGTAGAATCATCAGCGTAGGAGTGGATAGGGCTTTGAGTTAGAATTAGATCATTAATGAATAATAGAAAGAGAGTGGGTGATAGGACAGAACACTGAGGAACACCACTATTGATACGCTTAGGAGAAGAACAATAACCGTCTACAGTAGCTGCAATACAATGGTTTGAAAGGAAACTTAAGATGAATGTGCAGAGAAGGATAGAAACCGAATGAGGGTAGTTTAGAAATTAAAGATTTGTGCCAGACTATCAAAAGCTTTTGATATATCAAGGGCAACAGCAAAAGTTTCACCGAAACCCCTAAAGGAGGATGACCAAGATTCAGTTAGGAAAGCTAGAAGATCTCCAGTAGATCGCCCTTTACGGAAGCCGAACGGACGATCAGATAGAAGATTGTGAGCAGATAGATGCTTAAGAATCTCTTATTGTGTATAGATTCAAAAGCTGAGAAAGGAAGGAAGTCAAAGCATAAGAAAGGTAGTTTAAAGGATTAGAACAGTCACCCTTCTTCTGAACAAATCTTGACTGAACGAGTCTTGTAACATCTCCATGTGACAGTGTTAGTCTGGAACTCTAATTAAGCTGATAGTGTAACATGATGTATACCTTTTGTCAAACTGCCACCAGGTAAGAAAAGATTTCAATATGCAATCGATATAACTCATAAAGAATTTGAACATATCAAACAAAAACTGGAATATATCCCCACCTTCAAATATTTTTTTTTAGTATGCAAGCTCATACAGCCCCGTTCTAAAAACATCAGATAAGCCCATTTCAGGAAAAACACAACTCGGCTTATGACATACATTTTGGGTTTTACATTTAAAATTTGCACTAAATCCATGATTAAACAGTGGGCATGAGTTTGAGGGCCAAAAGGAAATAGTGGAGTGAATGCAGAATTTAGCATCTATGTGGGTGGCATCCAAAACCCATGAGGGAGGGGCGGGTGGGGTTTTTACATATTACACAAGGTTTTACCTTGGAAAAAATTTAGATCAGTTTCCTCAGAGAGCATTTGATCTTCCTTTTAAATCTGGGGGAAAAATTTTTTTGATGAACTTATGGAAAAACTGAACATTAATTAATGGCAATATAAAACCAAGCAAAATCAAACAAAAAACCCCTTTTTAAAGCAACCCCCTTTTAAAAAATGCATAAGGGTTTTTCTCCAGGGATTTGGGGGTTTGGGGGGACATGTTTTTGAGGCCCAAAAAGCCTCTCTAAGAAAAGTTGGGGGGAGTCCCCCTGTGTAGAAACACAAAAAAAAATTTTAAAAAAACATGCCGTGCCCCGAAAGGCTTTTATTTAAAACATTAATGCACTGACCTACAAACCCCTTAACATTGTTTTACCTGAAAAAATAGAAGGCTATTAAGCCCACTTCTTTCCTTTAAGGGCCCTTTTTCCAATTTCTATTACAGTAATTTTAAAAGACCTAATTTCCGATGAGGAATCCCTCTTTTAAAACTTTTTTAAATTTTTAGCAGCTTTTCTGACCAAATGACCTCCTTGCCTTTTTTAACAGTATATCTCAGAATGATGTATTTCAGTGCTGCATCAAATTTTTGGGTTTCCCTTCTTGTCACATAACTATGCCCAAATACTTTTCCCCACTTCACAAGCTGAGACTTTACCCCGAGAAACATTCACTGTCCCCAAAAAACCCTGGGGATCCGCTGTGATATCCGAGGGGGGATATGCATCCGCCTCAGTGGGCAGTCAAGGGGCCCTTTTTGGTAGGTCCCGTGGAGCAGCGGGGAAAAGGTTTTGAGAGGGTCAATACAAAAACTGATCAGAAGAGATCCTTAGTTTTCCTTTCAAAGGGTGTCTGTAGTGAAAAAAAAAAACCCTGTACATAGAAGTTCTTTTTAAACATGCTAAAGAAAAAAATTTTAATAGAAAAAAAGTGAAAAATTGTTTTTTATGTTTACTGTGTTGCTTTTACCATGTCCTTTCACGGGGATTTTATTAGCTTTTACATATAGTTGCTACCAGTAAACACAACACCAACTTATAAGAACTACACAACGCCATAATTATAAGACATGAAACTGGCAAAACCAGAACATAAGAAAATATGGATAGATAAGATTGAATAAGGCAGAAGAGCAGCATTGAGGAGTAAAAATGCCAAAACAGACACCTAACTTCAGTTTTGAAGATAGAAGTGAGATTTCGGGCCTTGATTTTTTAAAATATCCGCCATTGTTAAACAGACAGTGGTCGTCCGTTAGGAGGGCTAGTTGTCTGGAAGGTATTCGATAGTTGGAATGGTCAGAATCGATTTTGGGCTTAAATACACTGTTTGCGAGACCAAGCGAAGTCACGGAGACGTCGGCCAGATGCATCGCCCGTGAAAGCACTTATTCTGGTGTTTGTTATCTATCCGACCGATCTTGAAGACTGCTGGGTTATTTCTCAGGTGACGGTGATAGGGCTTTCGGTTAGATAGACTATGGAATCTAACAAGACTGATGGTGGATGGAGAGTACGAGGAAGCCAAGTTGAGCTTAGAGAAGAACAAAGCAAAAGTGCGGAGCAAACGAGGTGGAAGGAAAAGTAGAATGTAAAATCACAACCAAGACCGGCTTAAAAACAGATGTCCAGACTTCTCACAGCTTAATCATAAGAATTCAGGTAAATTACCTCGTATCCCATAAGAGATGATCAATTATTGGCTAGCTAAGATCTCCAGTAATCGTCCTTTAGTTAAGCCAGAAGATGAAAATGAGTCAAAAGGGTGAACCGGGCTGTCAAGACTAGTTGTGTAGGTGGGCAGAGTGTTAGAAAGGAAGGCAGCCCAAAGCGGGGAGGGAGATATCTTAAAGGTAGATGTTTTCTTATTTCCCTGAAAAGTGAGTCTGAAGCGGTAATACCCTTTGGGGGGCACGGTTAGTGGAATCTACTAGCGAGATATCTAAGGTGATGTGAGACCTATGTAAACAGACGTTTAAGTAGAAAGATCATGCAGGGAATAGTAGAATTTGTAACATATCGAGCAATAACTGGAAGCAGATCACCGCCATCAATTTTTGAACCAACTTGATACTCATACAGCCCGTTAAACAGAAACAGCAGAATTCAACCTGCTAAAAGGGTAGCAGTTGGCTATTTAATTACTAAGCTCGAGTTCACAGTGGGCAGAGAATGAGGGACCAGAGGATGTGAAAAATGCAAAATACAATGAAAATTGTGAAATAAAATGAGGAGAGTGGCTTTACATATACAACAATGTACCTTGGTAGCTAATGTAACATATACATCGAGATATTTGAATGCTTTATTCGCAAATTTTTAAAGAATTATGGAAATACAACATAAAGGCGCTCATCCAACGCTCTGGCACCGTCGGCCGCTGCCAGCAACTAGAATAGAGAAATATCTCGAGAAATGGGGTTGGCCCGGAGACATGTAAGGCAAAGAGAGCTCTCTAAAGTTGGTATAGTTCCTCTGTGTAGAATAATAGTTAACGACATGCAGTGCCTAAAGGTACTATATCAAAATTAAATGACTACCAAGCCTCTAATAGTTAATAAAATAGAGGCTATTAAGATACTTTCACTTAAGCCATTTTGACATATCTATTACAGTAAATATAAGCAATTTCCGATGAGGAACTCCCTCTTGATACTTTACTTGTAGCAGCTGCTGACCACTGACCTCCTTGCCTTTTGAACAGTATATCTCAGAATGATGTATTTCAGTGCTGCATCAATTTCTGGTTCCATTCTTGTCACATAACTATGCCCACAATACTTACACACTTCACAAGCTGAGACTTTACCAGAGAATACATCTCACTGTCAAGAAACATGGCATCCAGCTGTGATATCCGAGGGGCATATGCATCCGCATCAGTGACAGTCATAGTGAGGCTGTGTGGTAGTCCTGTGGAGCAGCGGGAAAGGTCTGAGAGATCCAATACAAAGCTGATCAGAAGAGATGCCTTGAGTTTCCTTCTCAGGCTGATCTGTAGTGAAAAAAACCATGTATCATATGAAGTTCTTTTTCAAACATGCTAATGAATAATTAAGTAGAAAAATGTGAAAGATATGTTTATATGTTCACTGTTTGCTTTTTACCATGTCTGCACGTGATATTATGAGCTTTTACATATAGTTGCTACTCAGTAAAACACAAACACACACAAACTTATAAACAACATACACAAACAACAGCACAAGATATATATTATCTAAGACATGGAAACTGGCAAAGACAGAAGAACATAAGAAAAATTGGATAAGATAAGATATGAATAAGGAAGAAAGAGCAGCATTGAGTGTATTGTTTAAAGAAGCCAAAAAAAAAAAATGAGATCGGAAGTGGAGAAGCAGAAAGCCTGGCATTGCCTTTTACTCCCGCCATTTTTACAGTACAGTGGTCCCTCACGTTAGGCGGTCTCAGTTTGGTGAAACACAGTATTGACATAGTTGGATATGGTACCAGAATCCCAATTTGGCGCTTTCAAATTCACTTTTGGCGAGACGCAAGCTGACGTCACGGAATGACGTCGGCCAAGAATGCACCGCCCGAAAGCGACCATGTTGGTGTTTTGTTATCTTCCCGGCAGCCATCTTGACGACTGCTCTGTTTTTTGCTGCAAGTGACGGTACCTTTGGCGTTTCGCGTTAAGACTATGGCATCTACAAGTACTGATGGTGGTGGTGGTTCGAGGAAGCCAGTGACGATAAGGACAAGGGCAAAAAAGCGGAGAAACGAGAGTGGAGGAAAAGTAAACTTTAAACATCCACAACCACCACCGCCTACCACAACAACCACACTCACTCGTCTCACCAGGCCTAACTCTAAATAATTCATGGTAAATAACCTCTGTTATCTATTATCTATTGTCTTTTGTATTGCTGTTAACGTTTCATGTAATATGTCTTTGCTTTTAAGCAGTTAAAGTATGAAAATGGAGGTCAAAAGGGTGAACTCGGGCCTCGTCAAAGACTAGGCTGTCGTCAGGTGGGCCATGAGTGTTGTGTGGCTGCAGCCCCCAGGCGGGGGAGGGAGACATCCAGGAAGCGGGATGTTTTTCTTATCCATGGGTGTGGGGAGGAGTCTGAGCGGTAATGACCCATGGTGGTGGCACGGAGGGCATCGCCTAGCGAGATATCTCAGGTGAAGCGGCAGACCTGAGATATCAGACGTTTTAAGTGGAGAGCGCAGCGGAAGTGGGTGATGTTTACATCTGACGGCCATCTTGGCAGCAGCAACCGCCACCTTGTTGAACCAACTCTTGTTTTATCTTAGTACAGTCGACCCTCGATTTAACGGACTAAAAGGGGGGAGAAGTGGTCCGTTAAAGCCGAGTGTCCGTTAGAGCGAGGGTATTTTCCCAAGGGTGTGAAAATATAGGAAAAACACAGGAAAAATTGTGAAATAAATGAGAAATAATCACAAACACAACCAGACCGTGTAGCTACGTGTAGACATATAATCGCATTTGAATGGCTATTATTCATACATATGAGTAAAGATATGAAAATACAAGCAAGGCGCTCATCCACGCCTGGCAGCGTGGCCGTGGCAGCAGCAGCATGAGACATTATAATCACCCCAAAATGAGATAAAAAAGGAAGAAAAAGTATCCCGTAAAGTGATGAGTTATCCCTAAAATGTTGGTGTTTTCTCTCACCGTCTGGCTAGGAAAGGTAAACTTTGATCACAAATAAAAGAAAAAAGGAAAGAAAGAAAACTAAAGAAAGGGCTACAGAGTGGCAAAGAAGGAGATATGTGTCAAGCTCGAGCTCGAACTTGACATACTTATAAAGCAATCCTAAGCAGTAGAGGTCACAAGAAGAGAACAAGCTAAACACAGGCCGTGGCTGTCAAAGATATTGCTTATTATCATGACTATTGCTCATTATTACATATATTATATGGTTGTGATGGATGTTTTATACGTGTCACTATTTTGGTCAGTGTAGCACCGTGTGGTCACCTTAAATAAGGGGGATTTAAGGTGCTGAGGTGACAGGGAGACAGTCTTGCAGCGACCACCCCATAACACTAATAATTAAAATATATCACTATTTTAAACAATACACACCTTCTACCACAAAATCACTAGCACCACGGACCTTCCCTTAATATTTTTAAATATTGATCATAAAAACCCCTTTAAAAACCCAAAGCTTCCAAAGTAAAAGGGAAAAAAAAATAATTATTTTAATTGAAATTAAGGGGCGATGGGCCACTCGATGCCATCATCTGGGGTGCGGCGAAGGCCGCCCCCCAAAATTAGGGGTAAAGGTAAACAAGGGGATATGGAAAAGGGAAAGAGCTAAAATATGGTGTACAAATAGAAGTCGAAATAGAAAAACCAGACAATAGTGGCTACCTATGTACCACCCGAAAAAATACCTGGAAAAAGGGAAAGAACTGAAAAGTACTAGAAGAAACCCTTGAAGACAAAAACAAAATTTAAAGAATAAAAAAAGTACTGCTGGTTGGAGATTTTAACTGCAAAAAGAAAATGGGAGACTTTTGAAGGGGGAAATTTAAATCCCCGGGAGAGAATTGTTGAAACTGACAATGGAAAACCGATGATCAATTGTGACAGAAAAACAAGATATAGGGAGATGTAAACCAAACCTTGACTGGGTTTTAAAAAAAGGTATGCCCTAGCAAATAGATAAATTTAGGTGCCCTAGGGGAAAAGTGCCCCTATAATCTTAGAAATGGAGACGGAGGAAATAAAGGGGAAAGGGAAATTGTACAAAAGGACAGAAGAGATTTTGGAAAAAACTAACATGAAAACTGAAAAAATACTATGAAGAAATTTTGACAAGAAGAAATAAAAGGGAGTGACCGATGTCAAGAAAAATACATTTTTTCTGAGCTATATGAAAAGGAGTTTCTGAAAAACACTAGCACTATAACACCAGAGAAAGGGAAAAAAAAGAAGGGTTTTAGGGGAAAGATGTGAGGGCAAAGAATAAGGGATGGGCTAAAAAAAATAAAAAAAAAATAGACAAAGAAATAAAAAAGATAAAATTTAGCAAAAAATTTAATATGGGGCATAAGGAGGGGAAAAAAAAGGGTTATGAAAAGATATATTTAAAAAAGTTAAAGAAAAACCCAAAAATTTTTTCTAAATTTACCCAGGAAAAATCAAGCAAAGGACAAAGGGAGAGACTGAAAGAAGGTAAATGATATATGAAGATCCAAAAAAAATGAGTGACGTTCTAATAAAAACTTTCGCAATTTTTCACAAAGAAAAATTTCAATGAACCGAAAGGGATGAAAAAGTCACGGGGAGGGAAATAAAAAAAAAAGGAGGATGTTTGTAAATTGTTAAAAAATTGGAGGAGAGGAAAGCAATGGGACCGATGGAGTGTGGGGTTATGTTTTAAAAGAGTGCAAAAAAGCAGTTTTTTGAACCAGTTATGTTTAAAATAAGTGCTCATTAACAACAGGAAAGCCCCAAAGGAGGGAAAAGGCAGATAAATGCCAATAATAAAAAATGGGAAAGAGAAAAAACCACTAATATAGACCAGTGTCGCTACAGAAATGCAAGATATGTGAAAAATATAAGTAGCAATGACGGAATATTGAAAATGAAGGTTAATAACAGCGGCAGTATGGTTTTAGAAGAGATCTGTGTGCCAAACTTAATAAGCTTTACTCAAGATATTGATATAACACAGAAGAGATGGAGGGCAGACTGTGAAATATCTAATCTAAAAGGCTTGACAAAGTCCAAATGAGAAGTACTTGGAAATTGGAAAATAAGGAATCACGGGGTGATCAAACCTGGATGGAAAGTTATCTGAGAAAGAGAAATGATGAAAAGATGAATCTGAATGGAGAAAGGTATTTAGGGGTACACAAGATCAGTGTTGGCACCAATATGTTCACGATTTACGTCTGACATACGAGAATAAATAGTTACATTAGTCTATTTGCGGATGATGCAAAACTATTAGGAGAAATAAAAAGCTACAAAGACTGGAACACTACAAAATGACCTGAACAAGATCTACGAATGGAGCAGAAGATGGGAAATGGAATTTAATGTAAATAATTGTCATGTGATGGAAATTGGAAAAAGCGAAACTATATAAATGGCCATATAAGATAGGAAATTAAATAATTGCAAAGGTTCATGAAGAAAAGGACCTGGGAGTGATAATGCAGAATACCTAAAACCAGAAAAAACATATAAATAAATATTTGGAGATACATACAGGTTTGTTAAAGAATATTAGAGTGGCATTTCATTACATGGACACAAATATGATGAAAGATAATTACTACAATGATCCGACCAAAAATGGAATATGCTGCCATTGTATGGGCGCGGGGTTGTCTTGGGTGTGTCCGGGGCACCATCTTCCGAGGCCCATGCCCTGCCAAGCCGTCCCAGAGTGGTTTCTGTTTTGCTCGTGCGAGTTGGGAAAGCGTGTTCGGTATGTCGGGGACCGACCCACAACAACAACATACAAACACATACAGCACCTGGGTCAAGCCCCGGAGACTTTTTCTCTTACTAGCCTCCTTTCTCTCACCCATCTATTCTTCTCCCTGTCCCCACTTCCCCATCTCCTGCTTTCTCTTTTTATATTCCGAATCCGAAGTTTAGAGAGGATACAGAGAATGGCAACAAAGATGGTACCAGAGCTAGAAGAACTTTCTTATGAGGAAAGATTGAAGGAAATAAAGTTACCAACACTCGAGCAGAGAAGAGGAGGAGGAGACTTAATAACAATTTTTAAGCTGATCACTAAGATGGAAGAAACAGACAATGAGAGACTACTGACTCGGAAGCAAAGAGAAGGTCGATACACAAGAGGACATACAAAACAACTAGGAAAAGGGAGATACCTGAACAACATAAAGAAGTACAGCTTCCCTCATAGAAATGTAGAAGTTTGGAATGGACTAAACTAGGAGGTGATATCGGCACATAATGTGCACCAATTGAAAGAAAGATTGGATAAATGTAGATACGGAGACAGGACCACACGAGTGTAGCTCAGGCCCTGTAAAACACAACTAGGTAAATACAACTAGGTAAATACACGTGTGGTCCCGTCTCCGTATCTACATTTATCCAGTCTTACTTTCAATTGGTGTACATTATTTGCCGATATCACCTCATCTAGTCCATTCCAAACTTCTACATTTCTATGAGGGAAGCTGTACTTCTTTATGTTGTTCAGGCATCTCCCTTTTCCTAGTTTTTTGTATGTCCTCTTGTGTATCGACCTTCCCTTTGTTTCCGAGTCAGTGTGTGAACTGTAAACTGTGAGTGTCAGCAGTGCTGAGTGATGTGTGTGTCACAGCAGGGTGGTGTCACGTTGTCAACTAGTTAGATGTTCCCACAATTGAGTTGCCAATTAGTTCCCACACTGATACCTTCCTACTAGATAAGTGGTGTGAGGATGAGGCCGTGCAAGTGGGGTGGTGCGCTTTGGAGCCACGTGGGAGGGCTGTCTCACTCGTCACTGACAAGTAGAAACATTATTTTCACACTCGCCACTGGCGAGTGAGAATTAATTTTTACCTGCCATGTTATACATAAAATACTCGCGATGGCGAGTAAAATACTCTCAACTTTCAGGCCTGTTAGGCCACTCGACGGTGCAGGAAGATTTTAACTGGATTTTGGTTCTCATCGGGGATCGAACTCAGGTCACAGAGAACGCCACTCAGAGACGCTAACCGCTCTGCTACCGCCTCCCAAAAAGTGCTCTTTACCAATGTATTATGATGTGTTAAGAATAACGGTCACATTAAAAATCTTCGGAAATGCTATATTTTGCCGTTATCCCCCCTCCTCCATAACAAACCTGAAGACCTGTCGGAAATGTGGGCTTTTGGATAGAGAAAGTGGAAACGAGTTTTGTACGGGAGTAGATTATGTGGATGACATAAAATATATCCCGTAAACACTCTATGGGATGACATAGGCCAAAAATACATGAAAATACTAAGCCCATAAAGTCTACAGGAACCTACTTATTTCTGGAAATTTTATACTGACCACTCGGTTGCTCAAGCTGCCTGTTTGATTATTTTATTTTCCGGTCTTTCATTACATGTTTCTATTTAATAAATGAGGTTAACATAATCTTTTTGTGTAATATAAAGCCTCTAGACCGGGGGTTCCCAGCCGTGGTCGCGAAGGCTTGGCAGGGGGTCGCGAAGCCTTGCTAGAAATGGCTTAGGAGAATTTTTTTTAACTCATCGATTTGATTTTTTTATCCTTTTATATTTTTGTTTACTTTTGTTTCAGTGCAAAAAGTGTTTTGATTATTATCATAAATTTGTGTTCATATAATTAAGGCGGGAGGCACGAAACGAGTCTTTCTGTGGCTTGCTATTTATTTATTCTATTATGCCAAAGTTGAACCAATGCTGTAATTTAGCTTGATAATAAATAATTACAGAATTCATGAATACATTTTTTATATGTTTATTTCCCTTTCCTTCACAGAAAAAAAAATGTAAATCAAGCTGCTGATAGCAGGGGGTCATGTGGGTTTCAAGATTTTGGAAAAAGGGGTCGCGAGTGCAAAAACGTTGGGAACCACTGCTCTACACCTAACATAAGTTTGTCAATTACTGTGGAATGACCATGATACTTAAAGGGGTAAGGTAAGTGGTTCATAGATACTAAAGACAGAGCAACAGAGGCTGGTACCCATTTGAATTTAGTAGAGATGGCTTTGACGGAGTGATGTTATACGGCTCTCAAGTTAATAATAGCAGTTTTTCAAAGAGGAGGAATGACTATATAATACTTATGAAGCCATGATTAGCTCCCTTCATAAGTCACATGCTCTACATGTATTTTTAAGCCATCCACCAGGAAACTACCGTATTTGCCGGCGCATAAGACGCAGTTTTTTCCCTTAAAAAGGAATGCAAAGTTCACCCTGCGTCTAATGCGGCCATATTAGTGCATGAGAGGTCAGGCAGAGAATGCAGAACAGCCGGTGGTGTATTACTAAAGGGGTCTGGAGTGATCTGTGTTGAGCAGTAGTCCACTGAACACAAATTAGTAACTGTGTTATCAACAGTAATGCATAATTCTAAGAAAAGGTTGGATTTTAAGAGAAAACAAGAGCTGGGGCAACAAGATTGCGGTTGTTGCTGCCAAGATGGCCGTGTCAGATGTAAACATCATCCACACCCGGCTGCTGCTCTCCATGGTAAAACGTCTTGATATCTCAGGTCTGCTGCTTCACCTGGGATACTTCACTCGGCGACGCCCTCCGCGCACCCACCATGGGTCATTACCACTCAGAGTCATCCCCGCACCCATGGAAAAGACAAACATCCCGCATATTAGTTGTAGCCTTATAGAAGGGAGGCAGAAAATGGTGATGGAATTTTCGCTGGAATGAGTATTGTTGATAAATGGAATAGTGAATCAAAGAGAGTGTTAAAGTGTTTTTTTTAGTGTGAGCGGTGAGAGGAAGGTGTAGTATCTTGGGGAGTTTGTCTATACACACAAGGATGGAGAAAGGGCGTCGTGGCTTCGTAGTTTATTTGACAGCGAGTCATTGTACAACGTGGGGATAAGAGGTGCTCGGCGTGTGTGTCTATGTGTGTCCTGTGGCTGTCTGAATTACCTGGCTGGTGTTGCAGTTGTGTCGGCGAGGACAAGTCAGGTCAGCGTCAGGTCACCCACTAATCCTGGTCCCAGACAGGGAGGGTGGCCTAAACCGATGCAGGTGTGTGTGTGCGTTTGTTTTAGCGCCGCTACAGTGGTAAGCAAGGTGGGATAGAGACAGCATAGGGCTTTGTACCACCTCGACCCCTCAATCCTCACCCCTGTACCTCTACGGATAAGGAAACTGTATGAAAGAGTGCTAGTAAAAAGGCTGCAACGGTAGATGTAGACGGACAAAAGTCTTCCACATGGTGCACCAAGACCAAGACCCATCATGGCGCCACATCGTCCGCCTCAAGGCCGAATCACACCATACCATCATGGTGACACGGCATGCACCATCTCATCACATCCGTTAGAATTTCTTACATTCAAACAAATAGACGTGTTACACTAAACGGTGCGCCACCGTCACGGCTCCAATACACCACCGTCCTGTCACGTAACGGTTTCTGGGGAAGAATATTTTAATGTAATGAGACTGTGCCGTGCTGATAATCATCGTTTTCTCAAGGCTTTATGTACCCAAAACAGTGTCTTTTAGAGTTCAACTCCTCTTCTTCATCCACTAAAGTGCTATTAATGCAAATTTCTCAACCATAACCTCTGAGGCACCATGTCTGTTTAGAGGGTGAGCAGGAACTGCCGAAAATGACGGAACCATGACAAATAGTGTGAATACAAGGCACGGCTGACGGAACGCTGCCGTGATTTCAGAGTATGAACCAGCCTTCACCTTCACCTTCCTGAAGAAGACTAATCAACCCTCGCGACTGTGATAGATTCATAGGTGTAAACCAGGGCAAATATCGTCGATCCCGACAACGGTGCCCTTCACAATTACAACAATAACAACAAGGTAGAGATGGCTACCTTACAGACGGTGTTAACTAAATATCTTCGTAAATTTATGTTATTGGGCAACCCGATTTCGAGGCCGAAACTTAGTCTGAATAGTTTTGATGTGTTTGAATTAATCTGGCTCTCGTTTTGTCGGACATCAATGTTTGTTTACATGTGTGTGTGGGAGGGGAGGCAACCTGCCCCTCCAGGTCCAGCCCCGCAAACATTGCTACGCTTCACACTGTCATATTATTGGTAATATTCGTTTTTTCTCTATATCATCTGTTACTAAACCAAACCCCACCTCTAACCTAACCTAATCTGATTTAACCTAACTTAACTTTCTGGCTGAAATAACGGTAGATTTTCGGTACTACGTGTAATTCCATTATTATTCAATTGCGCCATGGGAAATGGGGCTCAAAATACTCAGAATGAAGAAGCTACACGATGGTGTCGGTAAGAGTTCTAGGACTTTTGAAAGCCCACTACCAAAATAATACCATTCTATACTTCAAATATTCCACAAAGTCTAATCACATAGCAGAAAAGCAACAAAGGCATACCTACAACATTAAATCTAAGCTATATGTCATAGGTAGCAAAATATTAGAATATCAATTCGTGGGGGCATCCTGCAATATATTATGACCGATTTTGATTACCGTCATTCCCTTTACATTTTAACTAGTATAATTTTTCATTCACATTCACTGCACTGTGAATATTTTATTTAGGTACATGCTCATAATCATTTGTTTTCCCCTACAAATCCTTTTTTTTTTTTAATAACTTGATAAATTTACGAAAATTTATTTTTTCCCTCAAAAACACCAATATTTTATTTTTTCTAAAAACCTCCTTGTAAAATAGGGGTGCGTCTTATGCGGAGGTGCGTCTTATGCGCCGGCAAATACGGTATATTGTTCAAACAGCCAATTCTGAATAAGATAAGTTAATCTTTCCACTAAGTTATGACTTTAGATGTGGGATTTGGCTTAGTTAGGTTAAGGTTAGGGTAGATTTAGTTAGAAATGCATGCAGCACCACCAATGCGCCAAGTCTCAGCATATCTAATGGGTCGGACTTTGAACAATTACTCACATCTGTAGTTTGCGGTAAAACCCCGGAAAGTGGAAAGGATGGGTCTGGAAACAAAACTGTTAGAAGAAGAAGAATTCCAGAAGCAAGGGTTATCACGTGCAATGAATTTCTCGGAGAAATTCAGAAGAGAGAAGAGGACATAAAGAAGAAAATGCAAAAGAAATGCTGTGGAAAGAGGAAGATTCTTGAAGAAGAAGAGAATGAAGTTGATGTTGAGGAAAAAGGTTTAATTTCAAACAGTGACAGTGATGAAGAGACAGTAAAAGAGAATACACGAAAGAAAATGGTGCTTGAAGGAGACGAGAATGAAGATGAAGAAGACAGCCGTCCCCCTTCTACACAACTACCTGCAGTCTCCATACCTGAAGTGTTCAACAGCAACAGTGATGAGGACAGTTCAAAAGTTGGAGAGAAACAATGTTAAACAAACAAGATAAGGAATTATTATCTAAATACGTATACAGAATCACATTGCTGTAGACAAATACTATGCTGTGTACTTTGATAAGAGGTATTATGTGGGAAGAATACTAGAAATAGATGATGATGAAGTGTTCCTTAAGTTCTTGTACAATAAACCTAATAGCAGTCACTTTGACTGGCCCCTTCAGGGATCATGTCTCTGCAGTACTAAGATATTTTTTTTTTTAATGGGCCCTTAACTGTAAGGGAACAGTCCCTTTCACCTTTGATATAAAATATCTATTGAATGAATACACTAACTTCAGGTGTTATATTAAGGAATTAGCAAACTAAGGCATAACAATGAAAAAAGGGGCAAAGTAAATTTTTTTTCTTCATTCAGAGTATCTATTCTTTTATTTGTCTGTGAAATGTCCGTGGGGATGGTATGACATGTGGTTTAAGTTTTTAGAGGTTTGTTTTGTTGAAGAAAAAAAAAAAAAAAAAAATTATATATAGGACCGATTTACCCCATTTAGTGTAACAATGGGGTCCGCACTTCTCAGTGTATTTCTAACAGAGCTATAATGGAAATTTGTTCAAACTTTAATGACATATACTGTAGGTAGTGACCCTCCTATGATTTTATTAAATTTTTGTTCTTTATTTCAATAGATATGGAAACTAGATCAAAGTTTGTCAAAACCAGGACCAAATTACCCCGGTCGGCACAATGTACATTACGTTAATCAAGTAGTGTAGTCTTGGATGACAGTGAGAGTGCAGGCACTGTTTCAGTTCTCTTCAGTTCAGTTTCGTCAATAGTTACGAGGATATTTTCTAACTGCAATTGTTTATTGTTTCATGGCTCCTCGGCACATTATATCCCAGGATACTATAAGCTCCCTATGTTCCTTGCATAGAGCTGGGTTTGGTGTAAAAGCAATAAGGCAGCTGAATGTCAAACCAACAAGCACAACAGTTAATTAAGGAAAACACAGTTTCTTGATTTTTAATGTTTTACAAATATTTTGTTGCATTTTGAATGAGCGTGTCACTGACGCCATCAGGAAGTCCGACCGCCACAATATTTGGCGGCCACTGTACATGGACAAAACAATTTTTTCAGATAGTTTCTGGTGTGTTTCGTATGAATTTGCCATCCATTTTCCTTGGAAATCACCACTTTGGTATTATTTTCCCCTAGGACCAAAATTCCCTACACAGTTGGGAGTATGTTTTCTGTTTACGTACCTTATTGGATTCTGGGAAACTTTCTCTGTATGAAGTTCCGTCGCAAATCATTACTTTTAGATATGAAATCTTATTTACAGGGAAGAGAGAGACTAGTGTTTACTTCGCCTTAGGCTGCTTACACACGGGCGGCTCTGTGGCACTACTCGGTGGTGTCATAGTCGCTAATACACGCCGTTTGGGTGAACTCCAGTATATTTCGGTATATACATATATGTGTATTTTGGTGTATTTCGGTATGAATTTTGATATACACACAACCCTCGTTTTCCCGGACTAATAGGGAGGAGCACTGGTCCGGGAACCGCAAAATTCCGGGAATCGCAACAGTCTGAGGCCATTACCCACTCCTGGACGTTTATCCTATTCTAGTATTTACTGACCGGCAACCGCCAATATCAACTACCCCGCCGCGGACTTTTACGTCACTTTGTTGTTGTTTTTAGGGCTGCGAGGATCCCTTGGGGAACACTATGAGCCCTGGTGATGTCCTATGATGCTATCACAAGCGCTGTAGTTGACCTCAGGAAGGCACAGGTGAGGCGGATGACAGCGTGTTGCCGGGAGGGGTGGATGCCAGTCGCCGCCAGCAGGGTGGGCAGGTCACAAGTGGCGACGTTCAGGGCGAGGAGTTGAGAGCGTAGCACTACACGGTGGGAGTGGAAGCGCGGACACTGCAGCAGAAAGTGTTCAATAGTCTCAGAGACATTCCTGCACCAGGGGCAGTGGAGGTCAGGGGACTGACGAAGGCAGTGCAGGTGAACCGTAAGTGTGTGTGCCCAAATGTAAACATACGACCGCTGAGCATGCTGCACCTGGCGGAAGGCAGCAGAAAGTGTTCAATAGTCTCAGAGACGTTCCTGCCCCAGGGCTGGGGGTCGGGGGCTAAGGAGGTGGGCGGTGAACCGTAAAGTGTCGTGTGCCCAAAAAGCAATACGACAGATGACAACTGCCACCCGGGGGGAGGCGGCCGGAAACCT
>JACEEZ010000742.1:0-69415 GCA_016584305.1 Chionoecetes opilio | reverse complement strand
TCTCTATATCATCTGTTACTAAACCAAACCCCACCTCTAACTTAACCTAACTCTAACCTAATCTGATTTAACCTAACTTAACCTTCTGGCTGAAATAGCGGTAGATTTTTGATACTATGTGTAATGCCATTATTATTCAATTGCGCCATGGGAAATGGGGCTCAAAATACTCAGAATGAAGAAAGCTACACGATGATGTAGGTAAGAATCCTAGAACTTTTGAAAGCCCACTACCAAAATAATACCAATATCTTTGCAAATTTTCCACAAAGTCTAAACACATAGCAGAAAAGCAACAAAGGCATACCTACAACATTAAATCTAAGCTATATGTCATAGGTAGCAAAATATTAGAATATCAATTCGTGGGGGCATTCTGCAATATATTATGATTTATGACCGATTTTGGTTACCCTGTCATTCCGTTTACATTTTGACTAGTATGATTTTTCATTCACATGCACTGCACAGTGAATTTAGAATAATTTAGAATGCACATTGTATTTAGGTACATGCTCATAATCATTTGCTTTCCCCTACAAATCCTTTTTTTTAATAACTTTTGCTAAATTTACAAAAAAAGTAAGTTTGACCTGAGATTTCAGACGTTTTACAATGGAGAGCAGCAGCGGGGGGGGATGATGTTTACATCTGACACGGCCATCTTGGCAGCAACAATCGCTATCTTGTTGCCCCAGCTCTTATTTTCTCTTAAACTCCAACCTTTTCTTAGTATTATGAATAACTGTTGATAACACAGTTACAAATTTGTGCTCAGTGAACTACTGCTCAGCACAGATCACTCCAGACCCCTTTAGTAATACACCACCGGCTGTTCTGCATTCTCTGCCTGTTAGGGTAGGGGGTCTCACCAATAAAGGTTGCACCGCTCGGGATTCGAACCCGGGACCTTCCGCATGCCGGGCGGCTGTGCTTCCCGTTACACCACAGGAACCTCCTAGTGACAACCCACACACTGCCCGACCTCTCATTCGCTAATATGGCCGCATTAGACGCAGGGTGAACTTTGCATTCCTGTTAAAGGGAAAAAACTACGTCTTATGCGCCGGCAAATACGGTACTTACATTTCTACATCCATGATTTCAGGAAGGTTAGAAGGGGCTATCTGGAGAGTCTGTGTCATTTTGTGTCTTCATCTATGTCATATTATGGCTATAAATGAACAAATAAAAAAAATATCAACAGAGTGGCGACCAACACTAATGGGCCTGTCACACCATGGCGTATGGCCTGAACGTATGCCGACGTATACAAAAAATAGTTCGAAAACTGTCAAGAGTCTAAGAACGTCCAACTTCCCAATGAATTGCATCGGAAAAGTCTACATCGGTGTTGGAATGGACGTATCCATAGCGTATTGAACGTATACATAGCGTATGACTAATGTATTGATAGCGTATCACTAACTTATAACAAAGTTATGACAGCGTATCACAGCGTATGCGAGTGTATGACCAACGTATGCTTTACGTATTTGTAGCGTATGTCTGCCGTGTTCGACCTATCCTCAGCGTATCCTCGCCGTACAACGAACACGTGACCTATTCCGCTGTAAAACGTATAAATACCGCGCCGATCTCAAGCACATCATTCCCGCCGATGTCATCAAGCAGTCAACATGCCTCCCAAGAAGAAGTAATTAACCAGGGGCCGACGCTGAGGAGGAGGAAAAGGCAAGAAGGCCAAGATTAATGCTCCACCATCGTCTCCTTCACCATCAGACTCCTCCTCAAGACACTCCTCACCTGCTGGGGGTGGTGGTGCTGATGCTCCTGCCTCCACCAATGACTGTCCTCGCTCTCCCACTCCTCATGAAGTACATGGCTCCCGTGATGGCTCCCCTCATGGCTCCCCCTCATGGCTCCCCTCATGCCTCCCGTGATGGGTCACCTGTGTCTTCTGTCATCTCCAGCGCCTCTGCCCAGCCCCAAGGAAAGAAAAAGACCAAGAAGACTGACAACTCCTTGTCGCCCGCCAACGAAGGACTCCTGCTTGAGTTCATCGTTGAGAATCCCATGCTCTGGGACAAGAGGCTCAACGACTACAGGAACCTGTCGAAGAAGGCCAAGGTGTGGGAGGAGCAGGCCACACAGATGGGGAAAGATGGTAAGAAAAAACTCTGACAAATTGTCCAAATATATTTTTATGTTGACTTTTACCAATAAAATATATAATAATTTCATTTGACTAATATCATTATTATTTTGTATTTTCAGTCAAACATCTTCAGGGTTGGTACACGTCACTACGAGATAGCCACACCCGCATGCATAAGAAGAAGAGCAGTGATGGGGCTCGTGAGTGGACAGAGAGGGACCAGTGGATCAAGGAGAACTTTGGGTTCCTCTTGACCGTGGTCACCCACAGGCCGGAACCCTGCAAAAGTGTAAGTATTGCTACAAGAAATGTATTACTTTTTGTAATTCATTATTTGAATGACAAATCACTTTGCAAACATATCCCTTATTCTTTGTATTATTTGACTTTGCAGATCAAGGCCACCATCGCTGAACATCCCGGTGACCTAGCCGCCGCTGAGGATGCATGCGCTGATCAGCAGCTTGGCCAGTCTCCTGACCCCACTCCTGAACCCACACCCTCCACCTCCGCTGCCACCTCCTCCTCACTTCCCAAGGGCAAGGGCAGGGGCAATCGGGCCAAGACGGACGACGACGATGCTCTGCTGTCAGCCCTCCAGAAGCGCATCGACGAGTCTGGTGCAGCTCTCCAAAACCTTCAGGCCAGACAGCAGCAGCCGGTCACCGAGCGTAGCACCTTCACCAACTACGTGCATGACAGCCTGTTGAGCATGTAGTCCAGTCAAAATACGAAAAAAAAAACCTTTACCCTGAACAAATTCCAAGAAAGCGTTTTATTGTTTTTTTTGGTAGTATTACATGTAGGGAAAAACATACTAAAAGTTTACCAAAATATGGTTACCACAAAGGGTCCAAATGTGACGTCAAAGAATATGGCCGCCAAAGCTATAAAATATTAAGGGGATCGTTTCCCCTATCGGGCAATTTTTTTTGTTATTGAACCTACAAACGTGAAAGTTGGTATATATACGTAAAATTTAATTCTAAGAACTTTTTGTTCCTGAAAAAAAAATGGTTTTCCTCATAGAAAACTAATTACGGATAGAAAACGTGATTTTAGGGGGGGGGGGTTTCCAAACCCTACTCCTTGAGTTTTTGACGTAGGGCGATGATATGGGTATCATTGGATGCGGAAAGACTTGGGCTACAAATTTAAGTAAGCACTTTTTTTATTTTCCTCCTCTGAAATTAAAAAAAAAATCAGTAAAAAGTTCAAAATGTTAGGTTAAAATCTAATTTTTTGGAAACATTTTTTTTTTAAATTTAATTTCTCGCCTTTCAGTGTCTATCATATTTTTGTATATAAGGCGACTCGCCTTTCAGCGTCTATCACATTTTTGTATATAAATAAAGTAGTAGGTTCGAAGATAAACCTTTTCATTAGCTGGCAACACTGCATATGGCAACACTCTGCACGACACACTCAGAACACGGAAGTACCACGAAAGTACATTGTTTGTGTGAGCTATAAAACAAAACAATATTTGGTAAGTATGTTTACTTGTCAACTTAAGGTTAATTATATATAATTGAATCTAAAGCTTCAGGTCACATATTGATACCGTTTAAATATACTAAACATCCAATAAACATTGTATAATTCATATGTTAAATGTAGTCTCGATTGAGTGATGAGTCCCAACTACACTGCAGTGATTGCATCATTTACGTTTCAATGTTTCGCATTATAAATTACTAAATTTACGTTTTGTTGCATTAGGCTAATTTGTTTGCTTTAGTAGTGTGCTTTTATGTATATATATTTAATCCACATTGAATATTCATAATAGATTACGACACCAACTTTTTTGAATCATACAAAAATATCTCAGTTACCCCTTATTCATACTTTCTTTCATTTCATCGTAATAGTTTTCTTTGTATGATTTCATCCATGACTGTAAATTGATTGCACTAATGTTTCTGTCGGTTCTAACGATTGATTTTTCTCTTTTTACAGAGCTGAGAATGATGGAAAGTCAAGAAACTTGCCCCTTATGCAGCCATGAAGTAGAAGATGACGGAGAAAGAGTGGTGATTGGTGCGAAAGGAGCTGAAGGGATCAATAAAGCCAGTATTGAGAGGGGCGTTAGCACTGTGGTAGCTGCTGGAGCGGTGGTGCACAAGAGATGTCGTATGAACTACACAAACAAGAAGCAAATAGACTTGCATAAGAAAGGTACTTCCGTTCATCGTTCACCTGCCAAGAGAGGTTCACGGGTGTCTACTGGATCCTATGATAGCACGACGCAGTGTTTCTTCTGTGGACATGAAGTGGTGAAGACAAGGTCTAGTGCTGATTTCGATGACTATAGCTTTGTTAAAACGGATGGATTTGTAAGGTCCATCTTGTCACATTGCAAACAGCGTAATGATGACTGGGCAATAACCATTCAAGGGAGAATCTCGTACTTTGGGAAGGACTTACATGCTGCAGACTGTCTGTATCATCGTTCATGTGACATTAACTTTCGGACACATTACGGAATTCCTATGCGTCATGGTGGTGGATCTACTACAAAGAAACCGCGGAAGGTAGGGAGGCCGATGAACATGGACCAAGAGCAAGCGTTCTTGAGAATGTGTGCCTTTCTCGAAGACAACGATGAAGAGCAACTGACTGTCACAGATCTTGCAATGAAAATGACGGAGTATCTTGTAGAAGGAGACAGTGCTACCTATAGTAATAAATGGCTGAGGTATAAGCTGGAGGAGAAGTATGGCGATTCGCTATTCATAGCAGAGTGTGAAGGGTTGCCTAACATTGTAACGTTCCGTGAAAAGACAAGAATAATCCTGAGGGACTATTTCAGTATTCAGGAAAAGGATGAAGAAGCCCAGAAGAGAGCCATCATAGAGACTGCGGCCAAACTCATCAAGGGCGATATCAAGTCTAAGATCCCATCTTCAACCGATGAATATCCGAAGACTTCTTCGCTTGAATGTCAGTCTGCCTTAGATGACCTCCCCCTGAGTTTGCGTTGCTTGCTTGAAAACCTCTTCGTTGGAAAGGACATTCACAGGAAGGTCGCAAGCATTGGACAATCAGTTGTTCAGGCTGTACGGCCCAGGGCTGTAGTAGCTCCATTGCAGCTTGGGTTAGCAGTCCAGCTCCATCATCAGTTCAGGTCTCGATTTATTGTAGACAGTCTCTCAGCCATGGGATATTGTTCATCATATTCGGAAGTTCAGCGATTCGAGGAAAACGCTGCCGCTTCTGTTGGCCAGGATGTTCTCGGTGGTACCATAGACAGACTGGATACGGCACTGCTGTTCGCTGCGGACAACGTCGATCATAATATCATCACGTTAGATGGGAAGGGGACTTTCCACGGCATGGGGATGGTAGCTACTGTGACTCCAGGAAGGAAGGTCAGTCGCACTGTTCTCAGACGGAAGACTGCGGACTTGGAGATAGTTGAACAAAGCAGAGTTGATGTAAGGGAATACCGTTTCGCAAAACACACTCGCCGAAACATAAAATTCAAGCCCTTGCCATTTCTCGACGCCATTGACCATCGGGTTGATGTATTGTGGGAGATGTCTTTACGCTTCAAACAGCCTGCACCGAGCTGGAATGGAATGATGCACATGCTACATAAAGACTGTGATCATCCGGGGTCGTCTTCGGTAATCTTCCTGCCCATAATTGACATGTATTCCGGAGACAAGTCATGCATCTTCTCCACTCTAGAGTATTTGTGCAACCTTGCTGATAAACACCGATCCGCTGCAGTTGTTACATTCGATCAGCCACTCTACTGGAAAGCGTCAGAAATCAAACACGAGGTGCCTGAAGACAGCCCGGTTCGAGATGTTGTCCTGATGTTCGGGAGCTTCCACACATCGATGAATCTTATGGGTTGCATAGGAACGCTGTTGGCTGGGAGTGGAATCAAAGAGATCTTGGGAACAATTTACGGTGACAATGCTGTGCAACACATCATGACTGGAAAGGCAGTTCAGCGTGCAGTTCGTGGCCATCTCCTCCTTGATCNTTTTCCTGTCCCCTCGCCCCCCTGACCCTACTGACTGTACTTCACCTTCTACACTTGATCCCCACCTGTTATCGCTGATCTGCTATCCCCTCTCCTCACAGCTACCCATTCAACTATCATCACCCGCTAACCTCTACACTCTGTCTGTTCTTCATTAAACATTCACGACTTCCGATCCCACGACAAGACCTGTGTCTCCTTCTCCATCTTGTTTATATAGCCTCAGATATCTGCTCACAGTAACTTCCTTACTCACCCCCCCTGTTCCCAATTCCGAATGTATGATTTTCCTGTCCCCAAACAGCCCCTACCCATTCTTTCCTCTGATCTAACCCTACTGCTATAACGCTCCGTTCCTTTCCCCTTACCGCACCGTTGCACCTCTTTCTCTATAACAAAAATTTCCTTCATTTATGCGTTGCCATAGTGCCTATCACCTCCGATGGTCTGGCCACATTTTCCCTTTTTTTAGCATTAAATTCAATTACATCTCTGCCCTTCACCACTAACAATAACATTCCTTATGGACACTGGTGACATCTCGGCTGACGCGGACATCTGGCGTGAACACCGTCGTTCGTCACAACAAAGGGTGACACACACGCGTTGCAGTAAATTCGCGTGACAGACTACCGTAGTAACAGTACCTAACCGTCGCCAGGACAACTGTTTTTTCTGTTTACAGCCGTGTTGTGGCGTTAATAGTTACAATTTCTACATCCCGGCATTTCAGGACTGTTAGAAGGGGCCTAATCTGGAGATTCCCTGTGTCATGTGTGGTCCATCTGTCATATATGGCTATAAGGACCAATTACAAAAGATCTAAAGTGGCTATCCAACAGTAGAGTCGCCATCTAGTGTTTTATTTTACGACAAGGTATTACCACATCCGTCGTCTCCCGAGTAAAAAAACGCGTAGTGAAATTGAAACCGTCTATACTTGCAGCTATAAAGCATAAAACAACGCTGAAACAGAGTAGATTATAACAGCCATGATATAACTACTTGTGTATTAATCTTTTCAGTGCACATACAATCCGTAGTAATTCGTAATATTTGGCGGCTGGCGACATTCTGCAGGTGGCGACTTGACTTATCTACGGTAGTGGTTACGCTGTGCAGTGTGTGCTCAATTAAAGCATCCCGTTTAGCGTTCTACTTAAAGTTGTGAATATTTTGTCTTAATATTGAAGTATATTTACTCTTGAAAATATATATTCGTACTCAAACAGAAATATTGTATCACTGTGTGTGTGTGTGTGTGTGGTGTGTGTCTGTGTCGGTGTCTGTGGTCCTGTGCTGTGTCTGTGTCTGTGTCTGTGTCCGTGTGTGTGTTGTGTGTAACCGCCGTCCCCACATTCTATAACAATGGACTCGCCGCTCTCCTGCTCTGTTTAAATTACGTAAGAGGTTAAGGAGAGCGGGCAAGTCCATTTTCTATAGGCGGGGGAGGGTCGGCTGTGTGGCTGAGCGAGGACGGCAGGCGAGGTGGGTTGTAAGGTGGAGGGGAGAGAACAAGGCGAATCCATTGTCAGAGTAGGGGAGGGCGTTGTGGACGGCTTTCTGGCGAAGGCCATTGTGATTTTTTGAATAAGACTTAAGTCATTAAGAGCTTGTTAGTAATTCATCCTTTCCTCTCATGTTGGTGACGTCCATCCACGAGCCTCAACGATAACCTTGTAATGTACCTTGATCTACGACGGCCTTGAACTTTACCTTAAAAAGCTTAACCTCACCTTACTGAATTTGTCCTTGGATGACCTTGGGGAGATGCAGGTGGCCGTTAAACTTGCCCTTGAGGAATCTTAACCTCCCTTCTGAAAATTTGTGGCCTTGAATACCTTGAGATGCAGGTGACCTTGAACTTGACCTTGGTAAATCTTAACCTCACCTTACTGAAATTTGTCCTTGGAATGACCTTTGAGAATTCAGGTGGCCTTGAACTGACCTTGAACTTTGTTACCTAGCTTTTACTCTGCAATGTCCTTTGGAATGACCTGAAACTTGAACCGTGACCTTGACTCGTAGTCCGTTACGTAATCACCTTGTTTTTGGCGGCCTAACGGTACTTTGATTGATATTCAATGAAGTTCACAATGGACCTCGCCAGTAAATCCTGCCCACACTCGCCCTCCCCCCACTCTGACAATTGATTCGCCCAGCTGTATGATGCACTTGACCTCACGCCGGAACATCTGGGTCTCCACAACTTTGACCAGCCAGTCACCATTGTTCTTTTCTTATTATTATTATTATTATTCATTATATGATTTGCCAGCATGTGTGTCCTGTTAATAATATTTTTTTGCAACATTGATTGAAATGAAAAAAAAAGGGGGGGACTTGGGTGAATCCATTATCAGAGTGGGGGAGGGCGTGTGGGGGCAGGACTACTGGGCGAGTCCATTGTGAGCTTTGGAATAAAAAACGAAGTCATTAAGAGCTTGTTTTAGTCAGTCATCTCTACTACTATTGGGATGTGCCAAACTTTTTTTGTAATATAAACCTACCATTTTCTAGGGAAGGTGCTGGTCATTTCTGGACTCATAGTAGATGAAAAAAACTATTGTGTTACAGACAATTTTTTTTTCTCAAGAACTAGCATTTTTTTTTTTTTTTTTTTTTAACTTTTTGTTCCAGCTCAATCTCCAAAACTTCGAACTACTTTTTTTTCTCAAGAAGTACTTTTGTGTGTGTGTAACCGGGCACTGGCAAGACCTCACTTATCTCGCGTTCCACAGGTATGGTTAAGGACTAAGACACAATTTTTACGATGACATTTGTAACATTCATTGGCATACAAAACAACTCCCTCAGCTTCCAAGAAATCAGAAAAAATTTACACAGGCAGACTTTTAATACCACGTCAGGGTTAGGACAGTATATTTTTTTCTATAACGCCATAATGATTACGTACCTTTACATAACTATACATATTACGTACCATAGTGATTCATAGTATCACTCTGGAGGGATGGGGGGGGAACGGGATTGTGCGACGAGATAGAAAACTGGCAAAAGAGAGAGATTAAGGTTATGAAGAAGTTGCTTGAACGATGTCTGCAGCAGTCCTTCTGTCTGCATTGCATTCACGGGATGCGATACACTCCGCGGTTTTTTTTGGAATCGGAAAAAACTCGCTCTACACAAGTTTTTGAAGGGAGTACTCTGTCTTCAATAGCTGTCTAAGATGTTTACCACACCTAAGAAAAACAGAGCTGGAGATGAAGACGCTGGGTGTAAAGCGATGGTGGTTGTCGGGGCAAACCTGGAGACAATCTGTCTGCACTGAGTGTGTGCGTTCTAGTCTCTGCCGAAAAGTTGGTTCGCCCCAAGCTTTATTACACCGAACGACTAGTGCGCGCGTCGCGGACCGTCCTCGTGTCGTGGCGAAGTATCATGCCACTGTCGGAGTTACCTCCGACGTGAGTGCTTGTGGATGGACAATGGTGAGCCATGGGACACTACTGGTGTGGGGATGGTGAATTGCAGAACACAGTCCTAGTTTCCAGGATGATGGATACTTCATCTGCGCCAGAAAACTTCTGAAAATATTCAGCTGCTCAATTGTTCTCGTGTGTTGTAGTACACTTCGGTGCACTTAGTCAAAACACACGGACTTTTCTGTTCACGGGTATGCGGACCATGTCAAGAGGGCATTGTGACAATATGAGTGAGGACGCAGTGCTGATGATGAAAATAGAGACTATTAACTGGACACGGTTATTCAGGTGATGAAAGTAGGTCTTAAAATGCAACTGTGTATTCTATATTTTTAGAATGTCCATTTATGTCTGACGTCATTGATGACGTCATGACCCTCGGCCTGTCCGTGTAGTTAGTAGAAAACTTTATGTATTAAAATTGTTAGATCAACATATAGAGTATAAAAAAATTAAACTCCTTCTGTAACCTACAGCACAGCTTTGAAATAGGAAATAATGTTTATTTTTTAGTGCGATGGGCTGTCATCCGTCTTAATGACGTCATAGTTAGGAGGACCTTTGGTGGTTATCAATTTTTGTAAACTTTTAGTATGTTGTTCCCCACATATATGTATAGGTGTATAGTCCCTCAAAATAGTCCCCTCAAGTAAAAAATGGAAAAAAAATGAAAAATGTCAATTTTTTTTTTTTTTTTTTTTGAGGGGCTATATTTTTGATCTAATTATAAAAAAAAAAAAAATCGCCCTGACGGTCCTGCGGCTTTATTCCTCTTTTCGAATAAACACCTCTACCACTCTCTCAGCTGATAGTGACGGAGGAGTATTCCTTGGTGGGACCCCCTAAAATCACGTTTTTCTTTTCGCTAAGAACTCGTTTTCCTATGCGTCAAATCAAATTTTCCCCAAAAGACACCCTATTTTTTTTACTTTTTATATATGTACCAAGTTTCAGTGTGGTTTAATAATAAGAACTTTTTTTTTGGGGGGGGGAGTCTATCCCCTGAACATGTTATAAGCTTTGGCGGCCATTTCTTTGAACGTCACTTTGGACCCTTTTGTAGGTGTTAAACCATATTTTGGTAAACTTTTAGTATGTTTTTTCTCTGTACATTGTGCGTGACTACCAAAAAAAAACAATAAACGCTTTCTGTGTGGGGGGAGGTGTGGGGGTGTTCAGGGGTCAACCGTAATTTCTTGGACGGACTAATGTCCAAGCGGAAGTATAAGACTGTGAGGGTGGCCGTGAACCGCATCTTGTCAGATGCCATAGAGGACGACAGTGACCTAGAAGAGGCTACTGCTCTGCCACCCACTGCTCACCCCGTCAGGATGACTGCACAAATCCGTCCAAGTTCAGCACCCTCCCTGCATGCGGCCCCCATGTCCTATTCTCCTTCACCATCGGAGATGTACCAACGACCTCCTCAGATGTGGAGACACCAGGCACAAACAGAGTCGGTCTGGGCCTCGCAAACGCCAGACTATGTCGACCAGTACATGCAACAGCCACTGATTCAGCGTCCGCAGCAGCAGCAGCAGCAACAGCATCAGCTGCCTCGTGTCGTGCGTACATCATGTCGCTCGTACAGATGCCTCCTACCTCCAATGCCTGTGTTCACGGGGGGGGGGCAAGCAGCAGTGCGTCTGTGCACAGCAGAGCTGTGTCGTGTCGTGCGTTTCTGCAGCCATAGGCTTGGCGTCCCAGGAACTCAACCAGAGTCCAACAGCAGTAGACAGTAACTTCCCACAAAACATTTCTGGTAGTATGTCTGGAATATCAAACATTTCCCTGAGTGCTCTGGATCCTGGAAATGTGCTTCAAGACTTGTCAGTTGGTAGCCTGAATACCTCCAGCACCCAATACCACTGAGGATGACGCTTAGACTGTGTTATTAATGTCATTATATGTATTGCCATAGATTATGAGTGAATGTGTTATAAAATGTTGTGTGTGCCACACATGCTCATTGGCTGTGTAAAAGTCAGTTTTTGTATGTAGAACAGTGAAATACATGTTCATTTATTGTGATGATTTGAATAATAAAACTGCTTTACAACTTGATTATGTTTGTTTTCACAATTTCATAGTTTAAATTTAGCCCAAATAAATATTTGATTCTTTTCAAAATTGATATGTTATGACAACATTGACCAAATTGACCATTGTCCAAACATAAATGATACTTAGAACATTTCTATAATAATATAAGCGAAAGTGTGCGTGTCTGTGTGTGTGTGTGTGTGTGTCCGCTCTAGGTTCCGCCCCCCGTGGCGGAATCCCATCATATGGCACAGTTTTGGAACCGGGTTGACCAGGGGAAGGTTTTCAGCCCAAACCCCCCCCCTTTTTTGTTTTCAAATGGGTGATCCGATCACTTTTTTTTTTTTCTTTCTTTTTTTTATTAGCCTATTTAGCGAGATTGTGAAAAAAGTGGGTTTGCGGGAGAATTGAGAAACCTTGATGTAGGGTGATGGTAATGGGTGAGTGAATGGGTGGGGTGATGGTAATGGAGTTGTGGGGTGATTGTTGAGTGAATTGGTGGGGGGTGATGGTGAGGGAATAGATTGTGGGTGATGGGTAATGGGTGAGTGAATGGTGTTGGTGATGGGTAAATGGGTGAGTGAAGGGTGGGGTGGGTGATGGGTAATGGGTGAGTGAATGGGTGGGGGAATCATACAATTTCTACATCCATGATTTCAGGAAAGTTATAAGGGGCATCTGGAGAGTCTTGTGGTTTGTTGGCCAAAGGCGCCCCATAGCCCTCCGCAGGAGCTAGCCAAAAAGTCCGCCCGAGGGCGCTTTGCCCGGCTAGTAAATAATAAAAGCAACTTATATGTTTAAATTTATTGGATGTCCTTTTAAATGTATAACCATTGAATAGTTTTCCTATAATAATAAATATATAAGCAAAGACGAACTGTGTATACAGTTTGATTATGGTATGCTATTGATTCAGGAAGAGCAAGGTAACTTTAGGTAAGGCGATTGACAGTATTTGACCCACAGGCGAATGCATGGCGATGGTGAGTGCAGTACGTTTAGCGGCAGTTCACCACAGCTGTTTTCCAACAGCTGATACACACGTTAAAACACTGTGGCGTAATGCAATGGCGGAAGGGTAGTGCAGTCCAGTCATAAACGGTACAGGTAAAAAAATTGGGTGGTTTTGGGGGGCTTGGAACGGATTAATGGTAAAATTTCAATTAATTTTTCCAATGGGGAAAATTGATTTGATATACGAGCAATTGAGTTACAGAAGCTCGATCAATGAACGAATAACTGTAAGGCACGTTAAAGCTCACTGTACTATTACTATTAACACCCACCATCATGAACGTCCTGTAAATAGAAACAAGATTTGTCTTGGCGACTTTAGTGGTTATCACGGTCGGGATTTCGGTCCAAGTGTAAACTAATACGCATATTGCACCACACAGAACAAAATCGTCAAAATCAAAGAGCAGTTCGTAGCGGTTGTTTTTTACTAATGAGGGCCAGGCGAGACTGACCATCACTGCGCGCACAGTTGCCGAGTTAGCTTGTTCGGCAACCGAAGTTATCGTAACGGCAAACGGATGCAATGATGAGTTTGAAATTCTGTTCGTGAACCGGAATTGTTTCGAAAAGGGAGACGTTCGAAACCCCAGTTTGACTGTAATGTCTTTTGCTTTTAAGCAGTTAACGTACAAAATTGGAGGTTCCACAAGGATTAACTAGGGCACGTCAAAGACTAATGGATAATTTTTCCGCATTGAAAGTACATTCGCTTTTGCGAATTAACCTTTTGGCCCCTGTTTGGCAGACCTAATTAAATCGCCAAACTTTGAGGTAACCACTGTACACTCTCATATACAGCACCTCCTGAGTTTCCGGCGCTTTGCTTTCTTCCGAAGCATAGCGCAAACTCCAGGGATCGGGGGAGGGGGGGGGGGGGGGCGAAACTCTGGTATTTGAAACACCGTAAAAATGCTATTTTATCCCGGGCTAGGCTAGTCATATTTTTATCCAGCTTATAAACTCACGTTTTCTTCCCCCGACAATCCCTAATAAATACTATGGTTCTTCAAGACGAATGTTGTAGTACTTCCTCAGTACTCAGTACCTCATACTTATCTGTTACAAGTATTTCAAATACCATAGACATTCAATCAACTACGTAATCTGTCCTCACGCGGTACTATTTTAACATTCCCCCATTTTGGCGGCAGATTGCCGTCCAACAGCGCCATCTTTGTCTGCTACTGTTAAACGTATTTTTTACCACTAGGCGTCCACACGTATCTAGCTGTTTTCATTCTTGAATATATCCCACATGGCGATTCAATCAAACGATTTACTAATACTATCCCATACAATCTAAAAGTTTATTGTCCAAGCTCGCTTCGCTCGCTTGGCCACATATTTCACAGGCCGATTCATTCTTGGTACTAATAGATTGGTGAATCTGTCATATAGGCTTTTGTAAATGTTTCTCCACGAATGGGGGGGCAAGGTCTAGAGTGCATATTGTCTTGTAAAGATGTTTACATCCAGAAAAAAAGGGGGGAGGGACGAATGGGTGACAAGGTCTAGAGTGCATATTGGCTTGTAAAATGTTACTCCAGAATGGGGGTCCGGAAAGTCGAGCGAATTTCCCGTCGAAAGGGACTGCAGATATAAAATATTTTTTTATAACGATCACCGACTCGTACTCTTCCAATTTTTTTTGTTTAGTCAACTTTTTCCATCCAGATAATGGATTGTCCCGGAAAAAAAGTCCATAACAATTTCAACTTTTTCAGCACACATTCCCCCCCCCCCCAAAAAGAAAGGAAATCTTTGTCATTTCCTATTAACTTATTTAGTGGGCATTCAATTTTTTTTTAACTTTTACTCAATGAACTGTTTGTGTATCACTAATTTTTTATTCTCTTTTATTTTCTTACAGTGCAGATTATTCTGTGGATATTTCCTACTTTTCTGATGAGGAGGTTCACCAATACTGTTTGAACGTCCGATTCAATGAAGACGCAAAGCGAGTACGACGGGGGCGAAACACGCTTGAAATCTCTTCTTGAACAAAGCACCTAATTCGAGATGAATTAAAGGCATGTGTGTGCTGGATGTGGCAAAACTTCTAAACTTAAAAACAATGGAAGATTCCAAAAATTAATCGGGGCTGTAAGTCGGCACTTGATTACATTTTACCTTAGTAATCATCCACAGGGACCATTGTCTCGGATTAGAAGCTGACAAGTCAAATTTACTGGTACACAGGCTAAAAATCCGCTGGAAAAAATCTTTGCTATTCTAATGACCGTTTTAAACGCGCTGCTCCACTGCGATAGCATAAAAGAAATTCTACATAAAGCAAGCGATCTTATACTTAACATATTGGGATTAATGGCTGCCATTTGCCAAAAAGCACAGATTTTCATTTCAATTGCAGAACAAAATTTTGGGAGCTTGTGGCCTGATTCAATGATATCTTTGCCAATAAAAGACAGCAGATGCCTCGAGAATATTTGGGTGCACTGATTGATGTGGAGCCCAAGAATCAAAGAACTGTTCGAGTTTTCATATTACCAGGGTCTCTTCCTGTAAGAAGTGTCCTAGTGTGTCCCTCTGGGCAACACTTACAGCCTCAAAACCATACTTTTTGGATGTATCTACGACTCATCTTTTTTTAAAATTTTAAAGCAAAATCGGAAGGTTTGTTTAACCAAAGGTGTGAGAACTGCAAACAGAGACTGAGCATACAATATTTGAAACTTTTAGACAAACCTCCCCAAACTTTTGGCTTGTCGCTTGGCATTTTGACAATTTTTTAAACAAGGTTTTCAGCCATGTTGATCCGCTCTAACAATGTGTATTGGAAGTAAACATTATCATTGAAAGGAGTTGTTTGACATAGGGGTGAAACATTGAAAAGTGGGCACGACGTTTCACATTTGTTCAAGGTAAGATTGGATAGAGTGTAATGATTAAAGACGATTTGAAACATTCAATTGCCCAAAGTAGGGGATATGCTTTCTTTACGAGAAAATTAACGTCAGTAACAATGTACTGCTGCCCATCAAGATGTTGTGTGCTGGTTCCAAGAAAATTAATTCTCTGCTGTACTGGTTTGAACCTTGTGTAACACTGGACAACACATTTTTGTGCTAAGGCAAAAGAATGAACTTAGATAGGACCTCGAACAACCAGCTTAGGAATCAAAAATAAACGCTCTGGTACACAACTGGCAACCAGGTTTTCAAAGGAAAAGGTCAACATTGGTAGGACATCGAAAAAAAGCTTACAAACTAGCAATGATTTGACCTCATGTACAATTACACTACTGATATTCTACTCATACTCACTTAAATATACCTCGAACAACAGCTTAGGAATCGAAAATGAAACCTCTGGTACAAACTGGCAACCAGTTTTCAAAAGGACAGGCAACTTGTTAGGACACATCGAAAAAAAGTTAATGTTCCAACTGGCCATGACTTGACCTCATGACAAATAACACTGTCTGATATTGCTATTCACAACAGATTTCAGGTTTTGAGTCCTCAGGACGAAGGTACTGCTCTTTGGGGCCAGCTACAAAGCAAAATTGTGACAATATTCCACTGTAACACTGGACAAAAGAAATGCTCAGTAGAATTGACTGAATTCAAGATAGGACCCCTCGAATAAAAGATAACTCCTGGTAACAAGATTCTGATCACGGTACAATAAACCTCTGAATAAGCTTCTCTATCCGTGTCAGCTATTGAAAGGTATGATTGTAATGGTTATACTGTAATGAGCAGATTCAGACTGAACTGTGAAGTATTTGATGAGAAGGGGAGGCATTTATGTGAACAATCAGACATGCCTAGCAACTGAACACCTTAGAAGTTTGAGGTCTGAACATAACCAGGATTGGTAGACAATATGAGCGTCCCGCATTTAGAATGGCCGCTCGCAGCCAAAATTAAAAAGTGAGAAAAATACGCTCAAAGTTTGGCGAAATTCCGACAAAACCATAATTTTCTTATTATATATGCTAGACAATGAACCTGGTCTCAAATGACCGGTATACAATCAAATCATGATGGTTTCAAAAAAAATTCGAGATCGTGATTTCATACCTAATTTTTTGCATTATTTTTTGGCAAATTGTGTTATGGTTTTCGGAAGCTCCCGAAGTTTTGACTGCGTTTTTTTTTTCTCTGATACTGCACATAATGTAATTCGTGAATATTGGAACATAAAAACACAAAATAAAATAACATAATAACAATACCAAGTGGTAAAATGGTGAAGAAACTGGGCAATGGGCTTAAGGTAATCGTCCAGGACCCAATTTTTTTGTTGGTCCTAATTAATGTTAAAATGCACATTGCAACACCTAATCCAACCAAAATAATTGATTTCCAGGCCTTATTCTGTAAAAACACGACTTTTGTAAACAGCGCGCGAAAAAAATTCTTCACCCTCCACAGGGCTACGGCATGTTATTGATGACATCACAAAAGGTATGCTCCATGTAAACAACACTCGCTGGCCTCCTGTGGACCTGTCGGCAAATGTGATTGATGAGCGAATTGTCCTCAGTGTCAGACAGTGGATCTGTCGCTGTGATTAGATCGAGAGTACGATGCTTAATCTGAGACCGAACTACATGACGCTGCTCGCGTATATGATGAAAACGAACCAGATTGTGATGGGAGCCCAACCCTATAATGTTTGAGCCAGAGTACGAGGTGGATGAACAGGTGGTTTGCGGAGCCTGCTGCTGAGGTTTCAACACTACTACACACACACACACTTCTACACACAACGACACAACACTACTACACACACACAAACACTACTACACACACACACACGAAACACTACTACCACACACAAACCTACTACACACCAACACAACACTACTACACACACACAAAGCACTACTACACACAAGCACACACACTAACACTACTACACAACACACACATCCACAAACACTACTACACACACCCACACACAAACACTACTAAACACCACAAACACTAACTACACACACACACATCACTACAACACACACACACACACTACGTACTACGCACAAACACACACACACTACTACTAAACCACACACACACACACACTACTACGGCAACACTACACACACACACTACGTCCTACGCACACACACCACGACACTACTACGCACACACCAACACACACACTACTACTACGCACCAACAGAAACACACACAGACACTACTACGCACACACACAAACACAAACCCTACTAACCACACCAACATTAACTACACACTATCACACACTACTAAACCACACAGCACAAACACAAACACTACTAACACACACACACATACTACTACAACACACACCACACAAACACTACTACACACACACACACACAAACACTCCTACACCACAACACTATACACATCACAAACAAACACTACCACACACCACACACACTACTACACACACACAAACACTAACTACCACACACAAACACTACTACAACACACATGCAACACTACTACACACACACACACAAACACTACTACACACCCACAAACAGTACTACAAACACACACACACAAACACTACTACACACACACAACACCTAACTACACACACACAAACACTACTTACGCACACACACACACACAAACAACTCCTACGCACACACACATACACAACACTACTACCGGACACACACACACACAAACACTACTACGGACACACACACCACAACACTAACTACAACAACACAACACACAGCAGTGCGGGAAGAGGAGCCTCCCTTTTTGCTATAGTCACCCGAGCCGTGGCGCCTCGTTGCCAGTTGCCATGACCGTTTTCGAAGCTCGGGAATTTAACCCGATTTTGATTGCGGAGTATTAAAAAACGGCTGACTACTGGATGCAAGAAGTGACAACATATTGTGTTGTACACTCGATAATTGCTATACCTAACTACATCAAATCAGGAATGATGAAATGGGTCTGGACGATTACTTTAAGGGCCCGCTCATCCGGTACCCACTATTAGTAGTTAGTGATCGTTATTAAAAAGTAATAGTAGTAGTTGTAACTATTAAAAAAAACTTACTACTATTATTACTACCACTACTAATAAAAAAAAGTAGCAGTATATCCAGTTTTTTTTTTACAACTACTCCATCCTACCCTATTGGAACTGTGTTGGTAAAAGACAAGTTCTTGCCTTTCACAGACACAGTCCCTGTCCCCTCCCCCCGCCAATTGACTGTATCCGCTAACCCTTACATACAAATAATAGTAGTAGTAGTTATAAAAATTAAAAAAAATAAAAATACAAAAATAATAATAATAATAAATAAATTAAATAAATAATAATAATAATAATAATGATAATTAAATATTAATACTGAACACTCCCAGTTGTGAAGAGTAGAATGATTATCCATTGTCCTTAACGCAAGTCCATTGAGAGGTCCAGGTCGTCATCAGCAGGTTTATGTTGTATCCGTTATCCATAACCAGTCCAGGGAGAGGTCCAGTTCGTGATCAGTAGGGGTGCGTGGCATGGTTAAGGGAGGCATGGCACTAACTTCAGGGACATAGTCCATGACATATTCGTCAGGCATCGTCCTCTTCCTCCTCCTGTTGGTATGAGGGCACACCTAAATCTTCTCTGCCTCCAGGCGATCCTGTTCGTCAAGAGGGCAGTAACATGCCTTTGCCTGGTTGCCAAGCCCCCCCGTGCCCCCCCTAGAGCCAAGTTAAGCCCTGCCAGAACCCGCAAATCCTGGCACTTTTCCGCTGGTTGGAGCAGGCGTCTATCGGGTACTTGGCAGCCCAACTGCTCTGACCACCCCAGGTTAAAAAGCGTTGCACGTTATAAGCCCTTCTCCCTTGCCTCAACCTGATTTTTATTAATGTCGCTGCCACGTCCCTCCAGGATTGTAGATCATTTCTTTATAATGTACCCCTCTGGGTAGCTATTGACATCGACCAGCTGACATGCTTTTGAAAACCAGGCGTACTCTCCCTCGTGAAAACCTCATTCTTCAAGTGCTTCACATCAAAGAAGTCGTCCCGTGTCTTGGGGCACGACAGAACTTCTTCACTGCGGCGAATGATCTCTGGTACTCCCGGGGAGTTTGCGATAGACTCCTCGCTTCCCGATCTCCGTTTTTCAATGGATCCAAAGGCTCGATCCCATGGGAGGTAGGAGTGTCCACACTTTTGAGAACACGAAACTCCACCCCGAACAAACCTTCAATGTAGCCACCTGCTGCAGTGCCATGAGGCATCATATTAATGTTCTTATTTTTGGGCCTGCACAATTGTCACAAAAAATGCGCAGAAACAGAAAGTCCTTCTTTTTGCTGTACCAACTTTGATTTTCAGCCACTTCAGGAGACAGCTAGCCATTTCGTCCCGACCCTCGTCCTGCAACTGTCTCATTCACAGAAAATAGTTCCCAGTGGCTTTTTCATTGAGGTCATAAACACAAAGTTATTACAAACCACAAGTTGGCGCTTATAGTAGCAACTGCCGGTGAGAGACGGGACTATGGCAGTGTTTTGCTGCAGGTCCACACACCCACCTTCAAGTTTAGGTTCTGCCCCTTTCCATCCATCTGTTAATTTTGGCGAAGCAGGTAGCGTGGCACCATGTGCAATGGCAAGATGCTCTGATTAGCCTATGCGCCTCCCTGCACTGGAGGTGAGCTGCCCATCTTATACGGAATTTGCCCGAGAAATTTTCCGAATTTATACCAGCTACTCATCCTGGATGGGCAGGCCCTTCAACAACGGAAGATTTGCCCGCAGCGTGTTACGACCTAGCATATGAATGGTGACATTGACATCAGAATTATTTTCTCCTTGTATGAGATTTTCGACCTTACTGACTGGACCTCATCCACTCCCTGCGAAAGTTAAGACCTCAATAGAGTGCTATACGCAGTTATCTCTTTTTGGCCGGGGTGACACGAGCAGCCTTTCTAATGCGGGACGCCTCATATGTATACTGAGGTCTATTTTCAAAGAAAATTCGATTTTAGAAGTGGTAAAAAATGCATGCAAAATTAGGTGAATGGGAACAAGACGACAGTGTGGACATGCAAGGGAATCTTGGGTTTGATCAGAAAATAGGTAGACAAGACTGGTTTGTTGTACAAAGGTGTAATCAGTTGAAGTATAGAGAAAGTGATGTAACCTATTTTGTTCTGTTGTTAATTACATATTCCAGGTGAAGTACCCGCAGTGCATAAAATATTAAATCAGGTTGAACTTTCCGCTATATGGTTTGATAATTCCATACATACATTTCTTCAAGTGTAAAAATGGGTCTCATGTAGCTTCTGGACACATTAATAGTTTTGAACAAAAGGTTGACCCCTTACTTGACTAAATAACTTCCTTGCCTTAGGCATTTTCTTTGCTCCCCATAATTGTTATTGTAAAGGTCTGACGACAATCACAAAAAGCATTTCAAGCAAACAGGCAGTATATCATTGATGCTCTTAAAATGTTGGTTTTCAAACAATCCAGATTTATAGGCATATCATTATTACATGATGTACTAAATGAGTTATCCAGAACGTTGATAGGCAATGTTGAGGGAATTAGAAGATAATTGATGATGAAAATTTTGCTTGAAGTGTCTGAACCACTCCTGTTGCCTTTTGATGAAGACGAGATAGATTGTGTGCCACGTTGCTGCTCAACAAGAGGAGATTGATGGTGACATTCCAAGGCCCAATTCCACCATTGGAGAAGCTTTGAAAGCAAGGGTATGTGTTATGGACATATCGAAAGCTGTTGATTCCATTCAGGTTGGTGGTTCCGATGAGTCTTCTGCCAATCCAGTCTTGGAAATTTTGGCTCTGACCATGCAGGGAGTTCCATGCCATCTCCAAGGCTTTTTCGCTCATCTCTTCCCTGATGTTAAAGGGTGATTTTACTAAGGCCAAGGTTGGCCAATCACCTACCTTCATGGGACTTTGGCTAACATTCATGAGGTAACGACAGAAGGTTTGCAAGTGATCCATATTTCCACTAGTTGTAACAAATATGTCCAAAGAAGGCAAACACTAACTCTAAGTAACCTTTGAACGCACAGAGACACTTGGGTTCATTTAAGTGTCAAAGACTGAGGGAAAAGTTAGACCAAGGTGACCATGCCATCTAAAAAGTTTGTACTGTTTTTCTAGTGCATCAAGGGCATCAACAATTCTTTTCACAGCATATCTCAAAAAGCTAGTGCTTTTTCTACGACATCTAAGAATAATTTTCAAAAGGTGAAAAATGTTCAACTTGTTCTGACTGTAGCCAGCGAGTTTTCACTGGTATGATTTGCATAGGTTACTCTTACCTGGCTCAGAGGAGTATTTTGAACAAAACTGTGGTGGACAAGTTTGGGTGACATACATGAAGGCCAGGATCTGGTTAATTTACATTGCTGAAAGGACAGATTCCTTACTCAGGCAAAAGGCTGTTTCGGAAAACGTTGACAGTGTGAATTAATTCTGTCCAAAAGAGGGTAGATTTGCTATGGGAATATGTCCTTAAAACCGAACTCGGTTGAAAGAGAACATTAATGAGAAGACATAATGAGAAATGAGTTTTCAGAGTAGAGGTGCTATCCCACTGACCACATGGTAATATCTGTTAAAATGGTCACAAGTAAAGATATGGATTTGGCTGAACTGCTTGTGCCCCATAGTTTTCTGACAAAGATGACCTAAGGTTGTGGTAGAAAAAGAAGAAGAAAAAAGAGAAACTCTTGGCAGCTAGAAAGAAAATTATAAAAATTCACCTCGCTATCTGCTGTATAAGTTGTGGATTCCCAAACTTGGACTCCCAAAATCTGTCCTCACTATTGGGACAAAATGTGTACTGACCCTCTGACAATGTACTAGAAAATAATTTAAAGATTTGCCACTTACCAATGAGGAGCCTTCTTCAAGCAATATTGCTTATAATCTTTATAATTGCTTGAGAAGCCCTCATGGTAATGGCCCACATCTTTAAATTATTTTCTAAGTAACATTGGTCAGAGGTTCAGTACACATTTTGTCCCAATAGTGCAGGCCAAATTTTGGGTCCAAGTTGGTGAATCGACACTTATACCAGCAGATAGCGATTGATTTTATAATTTTCATTTGGTTATCGTGTAATGTTACACAAATGTACATTGGGTACTGTCAAAATCATAAAAGTACAAAATGGTTTTCTGACCTGACCACCCTTTTGTCTAGGCCTGTAATCCCACAAGGTCCAAGTCTTAGTTTGTCAGTTCAAGCATCCTATGGATTATCATGGCTATGCGCCTTGTTGCGATCAAAATGGTTGGTTTAGATTCTGTGAATAAAAGCAAAAGCCCCATGATGACCTAAACTCTGCTGTTTTTTGAAGGTTGTTCCTATTTAAAGACAAATTGGTATTTGGCAAGAAACAACCCTGCAATTGTTTGGTCATATATGTGAATTGCGTATTAGTTTGGATGGCAACACTGATCAAAAGCCTATTTCTTCATATGATCAACTTCTACAAGTATCTCTGAAATACATAATCAAACACATAGAACCTAGTCAGCTTCTTCTCATAGCATAGCAAACAGTGTCTTTCCAAAATCATGATGATACACCATTGTCGGAGGGTAGCCACAAATTTTGAATGCCAACATAGTCAAAGGACATATCGGTAAATGAGTGTTTGGTTGATTATTTCAGGGATTGCCCTAATGTCAAATACATTAGACCACTCGTTAGCGAACTTGAAATGAAGCATAAAAGGGTAAACAAAACAGTTGCGATGAGTCGGAAGATATTGTGACGATGGATAATTGGCAGGATGGCATACTGAGTCCAGATAGAGCAACGCAATTTTGCAAAATTTTGTCAGGATAAAATCCTCTTAGGTTCAAGTGTACAAGCATCCAAAAGATATTTTTGTCTGAGAGAGTGCATGTGTATTTCACCAAAAAATCTGAAGGTCAGAAAAGCAATGTTTTTCCCTGCTTTCATACCCACTGTATATGTACATGTGTGCCAAGGTGACCCAAATAATGAGGACTCCTGTTATTGCTGTGAACGTGGTTCGTTTTGAGATAATTTATTTCTCCCATGAACCCCTTCAGTGTTACAATAAAAATGTACTATTATATTATGAGTATTGCTGCCACAAGTTCAAATTTATCCTTAAAGAGTCTAACTCTTGACCAAAGAATTTTAAAGTTTGTCGACAAAAAAGTAGCATGATTTTATATTTCACATGAATAGTTTGACTGAGTTAACACGTAATTAGTAATCGGAGGACTGTGGATTAAGTATCGTCCTTAACCAACACTTTGCTGTCACCTGGGTTGCTTTACCCTACTAAGAATCAGTCACCTCAGAATTCATGTTTATTAATACCAACACACACGTTCTCCACGAGGTTGACACTATATATTAATGAACATTGACAAAAATACTGGGGGCGTATTACATGAAGATTAATGCCCTAAAGTTGCTTGACCCATTAGAGAGAATTATATGGTAACCGGGAACGTACAATCACATTCGAGTAGACGCTTACCTCCGCGTTTCAATTTGTTTATTTTTTCCTGCAATGAGACGAGTGGGAGACGCTGGAGGACACACTGTCGTTTCTAAGAATTATTTCTGAGTCACACTCGAGTCGCTGGTGGACACACCGCATCGCCTAAAAGAAAACAGTTCTGAGTCACACGCGGAGTCGCTGGTGGGGGACACACCGTACCGCTTCCACACACACACTACTACTAAAAACCCTCAACCTATTATGGCAGTCTCCTATCCTTATCCAATGAAACCAAAAAAAACACAAACAGAATGATAGTGAGAAATGTGAGGGGGAGCAGTGTAAGAAAATCATGTGTATTGTTTGTTCAAATGGCTTGGCGGTCCGGAGAGTTGCAGGGAAGATTCTGAGGCTATTGAAGCCAGGGTCAGAGTCCTGTTTATTTAACAAGACAATGAATGTGGCACGAGTATATTAATAAACAAGTGAATGTTCTGATATTGAAATATATACCGAACTGGGAAGAGAAAACTATGCACCAACCTGAGGTATGGAAAGGCCAGGGGCAGAGTGAGGTCTAACGGCGTTGGGGTGGCGTTCGTGCGGGGAACCGCGGTTCGTAAGGTATTCCCATGGACGTTAATACATCAACATTGAATGATTTAACAATCGGGTTAGAATAGAGGGCAAAAGAAATACTTTATGAGCGACTGTAATAAATTATGTTCAACGATGATGAAAACTTTGTCGGTGAAAATAGTTTTAGTTTGCCTGATACTAACATCGAATCTGTGTTACGCCTTCATACAATTGGTCATGAGAAGGCTTTTGTCTTCCTTACCCACGGTTGAAAAAATGATAATAATTTAGCGTTCCACGGAAACTTATTGATGTTATGGGTTTCCGGAAACAATTTACTATACGAATGCTCAGAAAACCTGAAGAAGGGATTATTGTTGATTCTAGAACGTTTTAATCTATTGGGATTAAGATTTGCTAATTTAAGTGACCGCAGAAATAACCGGTTTGAGGTAGATTTATGAGGACATGACAAAGAGAGAGAATGATGGAGGGGGGGGAGGGAAGAAAGGAAGGAAGGGAATTAATGATACATGTTACGAGAAACAATGCTTATCATCTACATACATTTACATACGCTCATTAAACCTAGAATGAAAATAAATTGATCTTAATCCTACTACTTAATTCAAATCCTGCATTACAACTACTGCGGTGCTTACTTGCTCATGGACAAGCCTGGTTGACTCTAGATAATATGTAAGGAGTTTGGCTCTTGTGAATCCGAATTGAAAGAGTTTGTTAAAAACCCATTGTGTCCCCAGAAATGTATCCAAGAGGAGTTAAGCATTGTCAATACCCTACGATGTTGCCACCAGCACCAGAACATATCCTCTCGATGAGTTAACTGTTAGGAGAGGAACCATAAATACCGAGAGGTAGATGAGCGTGGATGAGTGAAAAGAATATTGGTAAATGATGGCAGTTGTTTCATCGCAGTTGAAAATCATGTGTCAGAGGTTGAGCAACAATCCTGAATATGCCTGATCTGTTTCTTGAGGGAAAATAAAAGAACATTTTTTTGATGATCCCAGGTCTTGTATGACTGACTCTGTTTAAGGATGCCCAGGTTGGAGTGAGGAGCAAAAGAAAACTGCAGTATTGCCAGCGGGTGACAGTTATGATGGTGTGATCCTTTAAAGCTAAAGTCCAACAGAAAGTTATTTACAAAATGTAATTGATTGGGTAGAAAAGAAGCTGTCTGACTCTAGCACGCCCCCGTTGCCTTTAAAACATTCTGGTAGGGCTGGCTGTGGTAAAGCTTCTTGCTAAACTGTGTCTCCAATTCATTGTATAGAGAGCTGGTAAAAAGTTTCGGGGGGGGGTAAAGGCTGCTCCTAAAGGTACAGCTGCATTCATGATTGGAGTTAGTACCTTGCATTCTTTGTTCACAGCTTCAATACATATCGGGTTTTGTAAGGATATATCAGATTGTCATGGAGAATGTTCTTCAGGAGTTACAAATGAAAATTTGAAGGCAACCAAGTTGCTTGCCATTGAGGAAAATGTCAATGATGGGCCTGCATAGCTTGTCCTGACAAACAAAGATTGTAGGAAATCAAAAACAACAATGAAACCCTTTGTAGGTATTTCATGATGATTATGGGGGACTTGGCTCAACTTCCACATACTCCGACTCACCCCTCTACGCTCTTAAAACCACACTATGATTCCATTGGTAACTGGCACAGTGGACAGTCCTTGTTCAAGCTTTTCAAAAAGACTGTGGTATATGATTGAAATCATGAGGCACAGAGGTGATGATCAAAAAGAATTTCTTCGGCATCTTTTGACCAAATTGGTCCAATTGTACTTTTTTATAGAAATGACTGGTATAAACTTGGGGAAACGTGACTTTCAAACAGCAACAACTTCACCCTCCTTTGAATAGGAAAAGTTTTGAAAGTAGTGCCATCATGTTATGTGCAATAGAATGTGGACCTTGCAAGAGACATATATGTCCGACGGATAGCTTCATTGAGGTAACACAATTGCTGTTGTCAAGAGCTGAGCACCAACCTGTGTCACCCAGCCCTCATATTAAGCTCTCTTCAAACCAAGATGATGGTTTGCCTAAAAACTTGTTTACTTACTTTGTAAAGGTATGGGATGTAATGTTTGGTTGGTGTCAATTTGTGGGAAGTGAAGCTGGTTTAGACCCCATGGTACTAGAGGTGTGGTCAGATACATATTATAACAAATCTGGTGTAAGGCCCCCCACGTTGCCCTGCAGTTGTCCTTGGTAGAATTTCTCAGTTCAAGGGAGACTCCTTCTTCTGAGTTGAACTGTTGAAACAAATTAGTACCAAGTTGTCCCATAACCTAAAACATGGTAATGAAGTTAAAACCCTTTGCATGAAACATGTTTCCAAATAGTTCCCGCATATGCCATCAAAATACATAAGAGTCAAGAAGGGCAGAGTCTTGAGAGAGTTCTACATCAACTTAGGTGCCAAAGAAATTTGCGGTAGGTCTTACTTATACTGCCATTAGGTAAGATGCAAAAAATTTGGAAAACTTGGCCTATTAAACCATAACCCAAATGGCAGAAGGTTCTTACAATTGCAAGTTAAAAAGAATGTTTTCAAGGACGGTAAAGTTAAATGAAAGAGAGAAACAAAGTGAAAAAGATTGTGTTATTGAATTGGTTGAGAGTTAAAAATTATATTGGGAATACAATTATGACCAAGTTGTTGGCTAGCTGCAATCGGCATACATGACGGAACACAATTAACAAAAAAAGGCCTCTGGCCTAAACCAATGGGCGTACGGGTGCTACTGCCAAGGTCCGTAGAGTCTACTTCCTCCCCCGCTTGGGAGAGCGTCCACACACAAAAACTAAAACAAAATTAAACACATAAATAGAGGCAAGTATCCAAGGCCCCAGACATCCAGGAGAGGAGACCATACCAACACATCTCATCAAGCAAATCAGGTAATCTTTTCCAATACAATAGAAAGTATATCAGTATATTTCGCTACAATAATTTTGACTTTTCAGGCCCAGTCACCAACAATGCGGATTACACTGGATTTGGATCTGACCTAAAAGAAGTTTTAATGTGCTTGACAAGACTGCATCACGCCAACAAGAAGTCCACTAGCTTGCTGATAATTTCAACACCAGGCAAACACAGTAAGAGCAGATTTAGCTGGAGTTTAGTCATTTTCTTTGATTAAATAAATACCATTTATGGTTTAAAACACATTACAGCTTTAGCCCTTTTCTTTTCTTGTAAAAAGTAAAGAAAATCAAAGAAGGGATGTGAAGGTTAGGTTGGGTGATCAGGTTTGTAATAGGAAAGTTTTTAATGTGAAGGGTATTTACAAACAAGTGACTTTACCTGTGCGAGCTTGGGACACGTTCCCACAATCTTTAAGTCCCTCCATCCCGGTGCATCTGGGGTCGTACGACCATCTGTACCCTATAGTAATCTCAGGTTTTTGGTATGCGTCGACACTCATATTAGTGTATCGTGAGTGGTGGGTTGTATTTTTGTGTCTGTCCGAGGCTCTGACTAGACAGCTGTGTCGAAAGACTGCGACCAGCTAGCAGTGTTTTGGTTTTTTTTTTAATGTATCCCGATCAGATCCGATCCTGTGTCAAGGACCGGTATCGTCACCGGTTGGTGTAGTGTGGCTGATCGTGATGGCCTTAGGTCTCTTGTCACTCTTTTCGCCACTGATCAGCTGTCGCTGCGAGATGGACTACCACTAGGATGACTGTATTTTGTTTTGTGCTAGTGATCCTTTGTTCGTTTATAATGTGGAAGAAGCACGTTTGTGGACATAATTTAATTCTATAGTTACCATATTTATGATATATAACTGAATGTTTGTGTGGGAATATTGAAAGTCAAAGAAGTAATATGGTGTGTTATACAAATTTAAGAAATATTGGCAATCTTATGAGTATATTTATGTTGTCTTGCACCGTGACATCATCAGTGGCCCTTGTTGTGGCTTGTCGTTTCACAGGCGATGCGGTGAATGCCGCACACTTGGGGGGGAGTCAAAAAACGGGATATCCACAAACTTCCACTTGCCATGCCCGTGTTTTTTGCCACTTACTAGGTGTGTAATTGTTGTGTATGACAGGGGAAGACCAATTCGGGCTGAAGTCGCGTTGCAGTTAATTATTCGACACATTGTTTCTAGTCATAATAGATTCTATATTTTCAGTTCCATAAAATATATAGAAATAAAGCCGACTACTGCTATGCATACTTAGCGATGTATGCAGTCGGCGGGCAGCACTACCACTGTGCTCCGCACATTTCTAGGTGGTTTAGATAATTGCTTGGGTGCCGTCGTCGTGTATGGCGGGGCGATTCGACACGAATCTTTTCGTACGAGAACAGTTGGGCCCATGCTTAAGTAGAGTAGACGGAATTGGCCTTTAGTTACTGCTTTTCCATTTCGCAATATTATTTTCCGCTTTCTGATAATAATTAGAAACCGGTTTTGTTGGGCATGCGCTTTTGAGCGCGCTGTTTAACGAGACGAACTCGGTAAATAGAACATCGAATGAAAATAGAGGGTAAAATTTTTTTTCGACCGATGGATGAGGTTAAGTTTATTTAGTTCAAGCGCTATGATTTATGTACATGGTTCAATCAGGGTTAGCAGGATAGGAACGAAATATATAATTGGAAAGAGCTAAGTGAAATTCCGCTTCTATTGGCATTGTGTGCGTCCTGTAAAAAGTTTTCAAAAAGCAAAATAATTAATGGAGTCGTGGGTTGTGAATATTAATTCATTGGCATATTTGTCTTGAGTCTCTAATTGTGCCCTTTCTTTGAGTGTGTATTTACGGTTATTTTATTTGTCATAATATTTATAGTATGCAGAAAACATTTCCGAAACACCATATATCTTTTTATTACTGATAAACATATCTTTGGTAGGGGAAAATTATCATAAGCTGGCAAACACGGGCGGCAAGTGGATTTTGTTGTCATCCGCTCGCTCCGACGGGCGTCATTTGGCTGAAGACGGCTGGCATTAGTCTTGAGACACGACGGGTAGGTCCGGTGACGTCAGGGTGCAAGACACCTAGTTTGGTTAGAGAAACTCGAGGAGTGCGACAGTGAGGCGAGTGAGTGTCTAATGTTGGAACAGTAAAAAAAAAAAAAAAAAAAATATATGAGAAGTTGTGTTGCTCGGAAATATCATTAAGAAAATTAACTGCCTCTGTGAAATTTTATGTGGTGAACGCGGTATTGTTTACTGCTCCTCATTTGGTGGTATCAGATTTCCATCAAGTAATTCGATCCTCTTTGCATAGACCCAGCATGAGAACCACTCTCCAACCGTTTCTATCACACAACTGAACTGTCTTGAGTGCGGTCTTGATCGTTTAGTGGGTGGTAGGAAAGCCATGTCCATGGATCAAGGTCTGGTCTGTACATCAGATCTACGGACCAATCGTACCGTGGATGGGGGCCTTTAAGGCCTCCCATCCACGTGCGATGCTGTCGTACGACCATCGGATAGATGCTGGTTTGAATCCAACCTAGATTGGATCGTGAATGGGGTGATTTTGGTCTGTCCGACCGAACTGACAGCTGTTCCGGTATGCGACCGAAGCCGTGTTTGGTTTTTAGATCCGACAGATCATCCGGTTCAGACCGATCCGCAACCCGTGAGTGTGCTGATCGTGAGGCCAACCGTCAGTTTCGGCCACTGACAGCGTTCGCGATAGGATTACTCAAGATGAATTGTTTCATATGTGATTGACAAGTTCAGTTTTTGGACAGAATTCATGCCAATTATGATAGAAACTGGATATTGGTTTTGTGGGAAATAAAAACAAAAAGTAACTGAATAAATATGAAAAGAATACAGATTGCAGCTTATGAATGTTTGGTAGATGAAACTCAAGGAGCGGGACAGTTCGCGACAGTCAGGTCTAATGTTGAACAGTAAAAAAAAAAAAAAAAAATATGAGAAGTGTGTTCCCGAAAGATATTAAGAAAATAATTGTCCTCTATGAAATTTTGGTGCGAGCGGTCGGATGAGTTTACTCTTTCTCAGATTTTGTGGTATCAATTCCATCAAAGTGATTCGATCCTCGGTGCATAGACCCCATCATGGGAACCGCTCTCCACCGGTTCTATCACCAACTGAATTGGTCTCTTGAGGTGCGGTCGGATCGTTATTTTGGGTGGTAGGATATCCATCGGATCAAGTGTCCTGTCGGATCAGCCGTACGACCAATCGTACCGTGGATGGGGGCCTTTAGATGTGGACTTCTAATTTTTCCTATACTGATACTGACATAGAAAATGGAAACAGACCACAGAAAGACACTTTTGGATCACCTGCTGGGAGAGGCGGTGAGCCGAGTGGTCCGCCAAGCACATGGCTTGGCCGACACGTGGTCCCGTGCGGTGATGTAAACAAAGGGCATTACCTCCCTTGTAACGTGGTAGGTTACACTCACACTTACTAATCTATTACTTTTAAAGTGGAAGTGATTGATGGTGTTCATCTGTCAGACTAATGTCCTCCAGATGTTGGACTCTGGATCTTTCTTCGTTACATTAAAAAATGTAGGAAATAGTGGAATATGATCCATTTAAATAACAAGTGAACAATAAAACATACCGCGGCACAAATGGAGTGGACATCATACTCTGCTTGTGTGTGCAGATCTGCCAGGCTTTAGTTACGCAGTGATCGATATACCCACTACCTTGTGAGCTTGAAAAAGTATTATTTTTAGATCGACTCTACCCAGCCTACAATTTGCTTAAGACTAGTCAATTCGCTGTTCACTGTGTCAGTTTAATACACAGCTTAAGCAGCTGCAAATGTAGTAATAATAATGAGCTGTAGCTACTACTGTGTGCGTGAGAGGAACGGTGACTGTGGTGTGCGGGAGCGGAGGCCGGCGGAGAAAGCCTCGCCCAGTCACTTACACAATCAGTGAGTAGTACTGAGGATGGCGCGCTTGCTTATACCCCGATTGATGATGATATTTATTTAGTTAATGCTAATTTATGCATGGTGCTAATTTATTTATCAGAAAACGAAATATATCAATGGAAAGCTAATCCAATTTCGCTTCTACTAATGCAGCCCATTAACTCTTATAAAAATCCTGCCTGCGCCAGCACGGGCGAGGGCCAACCTTTACAGCCCTCGAGTACAGGGCCTACCATCCCACCCCTGGAGGTCACTGCCAAACGGCGCTACAGGCACAAAAAAAAAAAAAAAAAAAAAAAATGTACGAAGGAGCACGAAACTTGGGGAGATAATACGTGAAAGTCGGATGGTAAGAATTTAGGACTCAGCATGAAACTCGCATAGCGTGAAACTCGGGAGGGTACTGCACAGTCACAGAGTTCTGTTTCTTTGAGTTTAATAGAAAGTTAGCAACTTTGCTTGGACAATATTTACTGTTTCTAATTTAATTCTTTAAAATATTTTTCTGGCATTTTTTTGCAGTTCTCATCATTACAAACTACTTTTCTTTGTAACATTTTCGTTGCAAATTTAAAAAAATTTTTAGGTATGTAAAGGCCCCCATCCACGGTGCGATCTGGTCGTACGACCATCGGACAGATCTGGTTGGATCCAACCAGATTGGATCGTGAGTGGGGTGATTTTGGTCTGTCCGACCGACTGACAGCTGGTCGGATGCGACCAAGCAGTGTTTGGTTTTTAGATCCGACAGATCATCCGGTTCAGACCGGATCGCACCGTGAGTGTGCTGATCGTGAGGCCAGCCGTCAGTTTCGCCACTGACAGCGTCGCGAGAGGACTACCAAGATGAATATTGTTTCTTTAATGAGAAGCACTTTTGGACAGAATTCATCCAATTATATAGAAACTGAATGTTTGTGGGAAATAAAAAGCAAAGAGTAAATGGATAAATTTAAGAAAAATGCAACTTATGAGTATATAGGTGTCCTGCACGTGACATCACAGCCCTTGTTGTGGCTGCGACAGGCGCGGGAAATGCGAGCTGGAGGATCAACAAACTCCACTTGACGCCCGTGTTTGCCAGCTTATGGTAATTTTCCCCTACCAAATATATGTTTATCAGTATAAAAGATATACTGTCATCTTCGAAAATGCTTGTTCTATAATATTATCAAATAAAAAACCGTAAAACACACTAAAGAAAGGCCATTATGAGACTCTCAAGAAATATGCATGAACTTAATATTCACCAACTCCAGCTCCCATTTAATATTTTGCTCGAACACTTTTTACATGGACAATGTCAATAGAAGCGGAATTTCATTAGCTTTCCATTGGTGTATTTCGTTATCTGATAAATAAATTAGAACCATGCATAAATTAGCGTTAACTAAATAAATAACATCATGATATGGGGTAATTTTTCCCGATTGATGAGGTTATTTATTTAGTTAACGCTAATTTATACATAGTTCTAATTCATTTATCAGATAACGAAATATATCAATGGAAAGCTAATGAAATTCCGCTTCTATTGACATTGTCCATGTAAAAGGTTTTCGAGCAAAATATTAAATGGGAGCGGGCGCTGTTTGAATATTAAGTTCATGCATATTTCTTGGTCTCATAATGGCCTTTCTTTAGTGTGTTTTACGGTTTTTTATTTGATAATATTATAGACAAACATTTCCGAAAGACAACAGTATATCTTTTATACTGTTTAAACCCATATCTTTGGTAGGGGAAATTATCATAAGCTGGCAAACACGGGCGGCAAGTGGATTTGTTGGTCATCCAGCTCGCTCCGACGGGCGGCATTTGGCTTGAAGAGGCGGCAAATTTGGCTTTAAGACGCTGGTCGTGACGTCAGTGCAAGACACCTATTGGTAGAGAAACTCGAGGAGCGACGTGAGCGAGTGAGGCTAATGTTTAAACAGTAAAAAAAAAAAAAAAAAAAATATGAGAAGTGTGTGCCGGAAATATATTAAGAAAATAAACTGCCTCTGTGAAATTTAGTTTTGAACGCGGATGTTTACGCTCCCCATTTGTGGTATCAGATTCCATCAAAAATAATTCGATCCTCGTTGCATAGACCCATCATGAGAACCACTCTCCACCGTTTCTATCACCAACTGAACTGGTCTTGAGGTGCGGTCGGATCGTTAGTGGGGGGTAGGGAAATCCATCGGATCAGGTCTGTCGGATCAGATCGTACGACCAATCGTACCGTGATGGGGGCCTTAAGGCCTACAAGGAGGGTTAGGTTGGGTGGTTAACCTAGAAGGTGAATTGGGGTCTCATATACCCCAAATGCCTGCACAAAAATAATCCTCATCCGCGAGGATAGTATAGTCATCAGACATCCGCATGCGCTATTTTTTTTTTTATCCGCATCAGCACACGCATCTGCGATTTTTAAAAGTTTAGGGGTGTGGGGGACACCGTACATTATTTGGAAAAATATTCAAAAAAAAAAAAATTTTTTACCGGAGAGAGTGCACACTGTGCCCAAAAAAACTTCACAATATGGCCCACCTATGGTACCCTCATGAATACTTAACTCAGATAAAAAGGGTCATTTAAGGTTTTTTAAAATTTTTGGCACCTCGTCCGGGGGTCCCCCCACGAGGGGGGACACCGGATCAGGTATGGGGGGGCACCGTATGATATTTTTAAACTCATATTACATCAAACATTATTGTGTTTTTTTTGCCTGAAATCAACATATTGCTAAGCCTAGACCCCCACCATTATTATTAGGTGATGAAATGAAAGATAAGCTCATATAAATAGCATTTATAAAAAGATAGGTCTAGGTATTTTTTATGCTCACTATTCAGAAGTGCATCATGAAGGCATGCAGCGGGGGAAACACCTTCACCAGGTCAGCCTGCCTCTTGGTGATGCCTTGGAGGTCACCAGGACACCCTTGCACTTTTCTGGATCAACAAAGCTTAAATCTAGGATGGTAGGAAGGTGAACGTGTCTCGGGTGTTAGCGGACTTCATCCGGAGGAAAGAAAGGTTTAATTTTCCATCCTCCATGATGGCCAACACCTGAGAACATAGCACACTAATGTGCCCACACCCCTTCCCTCCACCAGCTTCAGCTGAACCAGAACAAAGTCCCCCACCTGTGATGTTTTCGCAGCAAAAGGGTATGATGCTGCAGTCCAGGTGCCCTCGTCGTCCACCTCATCCGAGTACTCGGAGGAGTCGTCCAGCTGAAGTCGGACATCATCAACCTCCTCCTCGTCAGTGGTGTCTTCCTCCGGACAGGCACAGACTTCTTCCGCTGTGGACCCTTCTTCTTTCCCAATGTTTCTTTTCAGCCGCTGCCTTCTTTTTGTCTTCCAGCTTCTGCCTCTTCTCTCCCTTTCAACCTCAGGTCAGATATTGCCTCCTCATTCTCGGTTAAAATGCAGGCCCGCACCCTCTTCCGTCCCTTTCCTAAGGACGAGGATTAGCCTTGGGGAAGGGCCCTGACACACTCGGGGTTAAGTCTGTCTGTTGAGAAGGGTGTCCTGGGGTGGCAGGGTGCGTCGTGCTCGGGCCCGGGGTGGCAGGGTGCATCGTGCTGGGGCCCGGGGTGGCAGGCTCTGTCGTGCTGGGGCTCGGGTGGCAGGCTTTGTCGTGCTGGGGCCCGGGGTGGCAGGTGGCGTCGTGCTGGGGCGGGCCGGGGTGGCAGGCTCTGTCATGCTGGGGCCCGGGGTGCAGGCTCTGTCGTGCTGGTGCTCGGGGTGGCAGGCTCTGTCGGTTTGGGCCCGGGGTGGCAGGCACATCATCTAGCCTGGGAGACACAGCGGGAAGGGGTATAGCTTCTGGGGTAGGGCCCTTTTCAGCCAGTCGCCCTCTCCATCTGAACTTCCTCCATCAGAAGAAGTTGGAGTAACTTCCACTACAAATTCTGGTGGTCCCGGTCGCTCGGTTACATGCGCTCCTACAAACACATCATCTGGGAAGATGTTGCGATTGAGTGGCCATATACCAGTCGCCCGGAAACCACTGAGAATGTTGGAGGGGGTAGTGGCTTTGGTCCATGCCTCAGAGCAAACTCTGGCAACTGTGGACTGTTATGTGCTCTTTAGGGTGCATGAGCGCGTGGTCGTTCATGGGCACGCAGGAATGTCTTAAAGGGACCAAAGGGACACTCACATCCAAGGCTGGAGTTGTCTGTTGTATGCGGAGGAAAGGGTAACAATCACGATACCATGCTTATCGCAAACTCAACAGGCTGAATGTTCATGTGACATTCAGCATTGTCCATGATCAGAAGAATCTTGTTCTCTACAGAAGAACAAGACTTCTCATGGAGATGCTGAAGTGTCTGCACGAAGCACCCACCATTCATCCAGCCACTAGGATGCAATATCCCTTTGGAACCAAAGATCGTTGTTTCCCCATGAAAGCGGGATTCCATCGGCATCTGGGGAAATTTTAAACACTGGGGGGATGGACGCCCCACAGCATTTATAAAGCCCACAAACGTCATGCTGTCACCGCGTTCACGAGTTACCTGCGTGGCTACTGGCTGGCCTCTCGCACACACAACCTTGACTGGCTTCATAACAGTCGACAATGAACCTCATCCAAATTGTATATCCGGTCCCGGGGTGAATTGTACTTCTCCAAAGCTAATGTGTAAGCCTTAAAGAAGGTTTCCCCATTGACTTTGTTGAAAGGGAACAATCCTGGCAATGGACATGCCTTCCGGAGCCTTCAATACAAGGTTTGGGGTGACGGTTCATGAAGGCATAGTACCAGTCCCTTTGTCGCCATTTTCTTTTTTCTCCCAGGCAGCAGGGATGCTCTGCTCCCACAAGCTATGGCATACTGGTAAACCATCCTACGCACATCGTTCATGGGCAGGCCTAGAACATCTTGGCTGCGTGGATGTATAATCAGCAATGTATATTTCTTGTTGGGGGCTGAAAACCCTATTGCTACGGAAGCAACAGCCTATAGGTAACTCCATCCGACAGCTTCTTCGATAGATAGAAGGCGTCCTGTAACAAAAAAAATGAATTAGGACTTAAAAGGCCCTTGCTGGCAACAAAAGTTGACAAAAAAATAATAAATAGAGCGCTTGAAGGCATCCTTTAACAAAGAAATTAATTAGGACTTAGAAGGCCCTTGCTTGGCAATAAAAGCTAACAAAAAAATGAATAAATTTTAAAATCTATAAATCTAGAAAACCCTTAAGCTATCCCTGAGGGCTTTTTTGCATGACCTCATCCCAGGGAGACCAAAGAAACGTGGGATGAGGTCATACAAAAAGACCTTGGGGAGATATGGAACTAAATAGAGCAAAATTACAGCAAGAGTTGTTTTCTTGATGTTGAATCTGTCAGCGGCTTCTTTCAGGCTGCAGCTAGTGGCCACGCGGTGCTTAAAGGCAGCCTCCAGGTCAGTGCGGTCCATCTGCTTGTCGCTCTTCCTGACATATTTGCGAGGCATGATGACGGTGATGGCGGTAGGGTTTGGTTAGATCTGAAAAGAGTTAATGACATTAGACATCATGCATAGTTAGGTTAGGTTAGTTTAGGGTTTGCTAGCTTAGTATTTTTACAGTGTAGAGGCGATTCTTGCATGGCCACCATATTATTTTGGGACTATGAGTCTGGCAATAAAATGTGGGGGGTCACCGAACGTCATGCCCCCAAAATATGCAGTGTTAAATGTTTTTTTTAACCATAAAAATTAATTCTAGAATCATTCTAATAACATAAATCACTTATATAATAGTTAGTTCATGTGCTTATAGCATAATAACACTGAATAGCATCATAATTTAATACCAATCACCTTCAACCCTTTTCACCAACAAAAAAACACTGTTCCATTTAATTTAAATGCACTAGTTCACCACCACCATTTAATATCATGCTAATATGCATAGTCAGTCACTTTTTCTTATGTTTTTCTAAGTATTTAAAAATATTAGATTTTTTCCCAAAAACGTAGTGATGCGGGGATCACCGAACGTCATGCCCCGAAAAAATGCAGTGTTAAATGGTTTTTTTAACCATAAAAAATTAATTCTAGAATCATTCTAATAACATAAATCACTTTTATAATAGTTAGTTCATGTGCTTATAGCATAATAACACTGATATAGCATCATAATTTAAAAACAATCACCTTCCAAATTTATGCCCAAAAAAACCTGTTCCATTTCATTTAAATGCACTAGTTCACCACCACCATTTAATATCATGCGAATTATAAATAGTCAATCACTGTTTGTTATGTTTGTGTAGGTTTTTCAAAAGATATAGCTTTTCAAAATTTCACTGTACGTTGATCCCCCGCACTTCACCATCGTTGATCCCCCGCGCCACCAATTTTTTGTAAATAATGCCACCCCGGCCTGTTCGAAAAGCATGCACTACTTTTTCACTCAATAACATGTCAATACGGTTATACCTCGTATTGCAACTTACCTCAAAAGAATCACGCCATCACAGCCGACATGAGACACTATATAAGAACGGCGGGAAAAGTAACAAGGAAAAATACGAAAAATAAAATTTTCTTACCTGGGTAAACACGGAGGTGACGCTGACGCTACCCTGTTGCTCGCATGTAGTTCACTGAGGGCGCGCTGCATCCCTGGTGGCATGGTGGGGCGAATTTGGGAAATTTAATTTTCGCGTTGTAGCCTTCGTACGGTGATCCCCCCCGTTCGGTGTGACCCCACCCCACCCTACAGATTTGCTTGAAAATTAATTTCTAGCAGTGTTCTGGCAGGCTGAACACGAATCTGGAATCAGTTTTCAGTTACAATGAATAAAAGTCCCTATTTCAGCCAATTCACAATGACATACTTCATATTCCTTAAAAAATCACAAATTAGAATTTGAAACTGTAAGCTAATTCCAGATTCGTATTCAACATGCTCAAATACTATTAGGAACAAATTTTCAAGCAAATCTATGCGTATTTAAAAAAATATTACATAATTACCAATATTTTTTGAGGGACAGATTTGCTTGTAAATTTATTACTAGCAGTGTTCGCGCATGCTGAAGACGAATCTGGAATTAGTTTTCAGTTACAAAGATTAGAAGTCCCTATTTCAGCCAATTCATAATGACATACTTCATATTCCTTAAAAAATCACAAATTAGAATTTAAAGTTTAAAATTAATTCCAGATTCATGTTCAGCATGCCCGAAAATAGTTAGGAACAAATTTTCAAACAAATCTATGCGTATTTAAAAAACATTTGTAGCCTATAATTGGCAATATTTTTTTGGTTGACAGATTTGCTTAAAAAATCATTTCTAGCAGTGTTCGGGTATGCTGAACACGAATTTCGAATTACTTTTCAGTTACAATGATTAGAAGTCCCTATTTCAGCCAATTCACAATGACATACTTCATATTTCTTAAAAAATCACAAATTAGAATTTGAAACTGAAAACTAATTCCAGATCCGTGTTCGGCATGCCCAAATACAAATAGGAACAAATTTTCAAGCAAATCTATGGGTATTTAAAAAAATATTGCATAATTGGCAAAAAAAATTGTGACAGATTTGCTTGAAAATTAGTTTCTAACAGTTTTCGGGCATGCTGAACACGAATCTGAAATCAGTTTTCAGTTACAATTATTAAAAGTCCCTATTTCAGCCAATTCACAATGACATACTTCATATTCCATAAAAAATCACAAATTAGAATTTGAAACTGAAAATTCATTCCAGATTCATGTTCAGCATGCCCGAAAAGTATTAGGAACAAATTTTCAAGCAAAACTATGCGTATCAAAAAAAATATTGCATAATTGGCAATATTTTTAGGTGACAGATTTGCTTGAAAATTAATTGCTAGCAGTGTTCGGGCATGCTAAACAGGAATCTCGAATTAGTTTTCAGTTACAATGAATTGAAGTCCCTTTTTCAGCCAATTCACAATGACATACTTCATATTCCTTAAAAAATCACAAATTAGAATTTGAAACTGAAAACTAATTCCAGATTCGTGTTCAGCATGCCCGAAACTATTAGGAACAAATTTTCAAGCAAATCTATGCGTATTTAAAAAAATATTGCATAATTGGCACAAAATTTGGGGAGACAATTTTGCTTGAAAATTAGTTCCTAGCAATGTTCGGGCATGCTGAATACGAATCTGGAATCAATTTTCAGTTACAATGATTAGAAGTCCGTATTTCAGCCAATTCATAATGACATAGTTCATATACCTTAAAAAATCACATATTAGAATTTGAAACTGAAAACTAATTCCAGATTAGTGTTCAGCATGCCCGAAAACTATTAGGAACAAATTTTCAAGCAATTCTATACGTATTAGAAAAAATATAGCATAATTGGCAATATTTTGTGGGCGACAGATTTGCTTGAAAATTAGTTACTAGCAGTGTTCTGGCATGCTAAAAACGAATCTGGAATCAGTTTTCAGTTACAAAGATTAAACGTCCCTATTTCAGCTAACAGTGTGACGTCACCCTTTGAAAAGCATCTGCCCTAACTGTATCCGATGGTCTCCCTACTTTCCGCTTTTTTGACAGGCTCTCAACATCAACGAACTGAGGAACCCCTTATCCTGTTCGGAAGTTCACACTGCAGGCTTGGTGGTATACAGCATCAGCTGCATGGAGGTCTTGTGCAAACAACACCCTGCCTTTTACCTTCTCTTTCCAGTCATCCTGACGGTCATCACAAACCTTAATAATAGTGCTGTCAAAACCTAATGTCAAAACAGGAATTAAGTCAAATTGTTTTTTCTTTCCGCCATATTTGTTTCCTGTTCCGCAGAACAAACAGTGGTCCTTGTATGAAAATTATTCTTTGGAGCGAAGAGTGGGCACTGTTTCACTGTCTGAAGAACGTTTCCGCTTGAACCGTTCTATTTCACTCGGATGACAAAATTTCTTTCTACATTCTATGTGTACAACATCACCCGGTTTCACCACAATACTGGATTCACGTTGAAGACTTGCTTGTGCTATGCCTTCACAACCTTTATCACCCAGTGTGATTGTTGCTCCATCTGTCAGTTTCTTGTTACAAAATACGCAGTCTGCCATCAATCAATCATTGGGGGCATACGCCGGGGGGCGCGTCGCCTCGCCCACCCTACGACGCCACTCCCGGGGGTCACCACGTGCGAGTTCCCATGCAGGTTCCTTTCCCATACCAAGCAGCTCTCGACAAGAAACATCAACTTGCCCCAGCCACGAGCCTTGTGGGCGCCCCCTTGGCCTCCTCCACGCAGGATTGTCTCTTACAGATACAACCCGATGGGAAGGATCGGTTTCAGGGTAGCGTGCCACATGCCCATATAGCCGAAGTTGGCGCTGACGGACTATGCAGGTAATAGGCCTCGATTCAGTCTCACGGTGCAATCGCTGATTTGACACGTAATCATCCCAGCGATACCCCATGATTCTGCGAAGACACTTATTACCAAAGGCATTGATTCGTCTCTTCAAGTCACTATTTAGTGTCCATGTCTCACAACCATAGAGTAAGACAGGGATCACAAGCGACTTGAAGATCCGGATCTTTGTCCTCCTGCACAGGTACCGACAACGTCAAATACTCCCGCTGAGCGAGTCCATAACACCGTGGGCTATGCCAATCCGCCGTAAGGCTTCTTGACGTGACCCGCCGTCATTATGGACTGCGCTACCAAGGTATGTAAAACTTTCCAAGATCTCAATGTCCTCGCCACACGCATGAACAGACTGTACTGCTTCATCTAGTAAGTCTCCAAACACCTGGACCTTGGTCTTGAGCCAGGAGACCTCAAGTCCCAAAGGCTTTGCCTCCTCGTGCAGCGCCTCGAGAGCCATCAAGAGGACCTCCAGCGACTCAGCAAAGATTACTGCATCACCGGCAAAAACAAGATCAGTGATCTTGGTGTTGCCGACGGATGCTCCACAATCACTTTGATCTACAACCTTGTCCAATACCCAGTCCATACAAGCGTTGAAAAGTGATGGGGCAAGGACGCACCCTTGCCTCACTCCTGTATTCACAGGAAAGAAGCTGGATACACCTGCCCCACACTTCAAAGCACTCTCAGTCCCAGAATACAGACCAGTTATCAAACCAATAGTCTTTGCAGGAATCCCTCGAAGTCGCAAAAGATCCCAGAGTGACTCACGATGCACTGAGTCAAACGCCTTCTTGAGATCAACATAGGCTGCAAGCATCCCCTGTCGAAACTAAAGTCGGCGTTCCCCCGGACCGAACGCTAGATACGGTCCGTTGTTGACTTACCGGGCGTAAAACCCAATTTTTTTTTTTTGAGGTCTGATGCTTCACCAATCGCAATTCGTGTCAGCAATAGATGGGAAAGCCCTTGCCTGGTACGCTGAAGTGTAATACCGCGGTAATTGTTGCAGTCCTGACGGCCCCCCTTTCCCCTTTCCCCAATGGGGACGACCACCCCCCTTTTCCCAGTCGGAGGAATGGTACCTGATTGCCAACGGCATAGGACGCATGCACCCGCGGATCATGGCCTCACCCCCACTTTGGGATCCGCCTTATTAAACAAACACCACTGCCTTTCCCCCCCTTAAACTTTGCTCGCCTCTCTGACTTCGTAAAGAGAGGGTGCATTTTCGTAAAAGGGGAGGACGGCATCCCTGCCGAACCCAGTGGTGTGAGCTGCTCGTTGGGGGGTCCCCGTGAACAATCCCCAAAGTACTCACCCCAACGAGCCTTTTCTGCCCACCCATGTCCGACACGGGGGCCCCCATCTGCTTTTCGAATAGCCTCGCCCGAAAAGGGAGACGGGAACGGAGCTTCTTGGGGCTGGGGTGGGGGGTCGAGATCTTGCTTAAAATACCCTCGACACCCTCGCGGACTCCTGACATCCTCTCCTTGTCTCTCCTCAGGGGTTCTGCCGGGTGACAGAGCCGTCTGGCCCCCCGGTTTCCCCCAGCCAGCCTGGCAGGGGCCTCTCCTCGATTTTCTCCGCTCTCCGTGGGGGAAAAAAAACCCCACGCCTTGACCCGGCGTCCCCAAAAAACCTTCTTGGCACCTGAAATTTTTCACGTTTGAAGGTATCCCCTTTCTAAGGATCCCCGAAGCACCGAGCCATAAAACCGTTTGAGACTGCCACCGAAATACTCATGACACAGTCAACCCTTTTCAGTTTCTCAAGAGAAACACAGTATGGTTACCTTTGGGATTTTCTGGATTTAAAAATGAAGCTTAAGGTAGCAACAAAAATCTTTTTGTTCAAAGAACTCAGCCTCCGGAAAAACCTCGTTTGGGGACCCCAAGGGTACAACGAGGATTGGTCGTCTCCTTAGCTACCCCCCCGGCATTCCCTATCCCATGTCCAGCGGTGCAGCTCTGGTCTCTGATCCCCAAGAACCTGAAATTTCCAAACCTTCTGGCCCTTGCAAAGTTCAGAAGAAAGGAACTGTTGGTTTTTTCTGGTACCGGGCCCATGAACCAACACACAACTCGTGCCGCTCTCACAGGCCGAGAAATTGAGTCGCCCAAGAAAATAGTGGGGTCCAGGAGGACACTGGTTAATACAGAGCGAGTTTGGCGTAGAACATCTCTTCTCTTCAGTTTTACGCATCTCGGTAGGAGCGTACACGAAACAAGAAATGAAACCCAGAGTTTTTTCTCTTCACCCGCTTATACCTCATCAACCAGAAACCCAACAACTGACGGGCGGGGGGCGTTTGCTGGGATGCCTATAGCTACCCCCCGTACCGGTGACCATTGTCATGCCGGACCATATAAGTGTAACCCCATGGGGGGCACGAAAAAATTTTTGCGTAAAGCGATAACGAAAAAGCGTAAATTTTTCCGCTAATCCTATAACGATAAAGCGATAAATTTCCAAAATACCTTAAAAAGCATAAGCGTAATCCGCAAAAAATAAAAAATCTCTTTTTTTTTGCTATTTATGCTTTAAAAACCTCTTTTTTACACTTAAAACACCATATATTACTTAAAAAAGACTAAAGGACCCGAATTAACTTTTATTTCTTTATAACAACTTTAATGAAGACAATTTCAAAACTATCACGCACAACACCAAACCAAAAAACAAAAATTTAAAAAATCTCCTCTCCCCCCACCCCCCCCCTTGGCACCGAACTTCTGCTTTAGGAGGTGGGGTTTCCCCTTTAGAAAAACCGGGGACTCAAAATTTTCCTCACTGGGCACGCCCTCTTTGGGCCCCAAAGTCCCCCACTTTGGGTGAAAAATCCCCACAAAGGAAAAAAATTAAAATTTTCCCTGTCATAACATTTTGTAACAATAGCAATTAAAAAGAATTTAGTAAAAAATTTAACTTATCAAAAAAAATTTTAATTTTTAAAATGCGATAAATTTTAAAAATTTGCGCTTATTATTATAGCTTTGGAAAAAATTTATCGCACTTTTTTTTTATAAAAATCTTTACCTGGTGTAAATCTTGTTTTTCCTGGGCCCAAAAAAATTCCTTTAAGGAGAGCTGGTGGCGTGCGGCTGGTCATCTCCACTTTGGGGGCTTGGGCCGCGCCTGCTGGGCCCGCTGGGCTGCCTTCAGGGCAGAAAGTCTGATTGCTGAAAAAAAGAGTGCTTTAATTTTCATGAAAAAATAATACTTGGCTAGAGCTCATTTTGTTACTACCATTTGAAAATGAATGTTTTAAAAAGTACCTTGGTCTTGTGTGCGAGACCAGGTTCCAGTGGGTGTTGTTCCAGAAAGACACCCCTCCGCGAAGCACTTTTGGCACTTGGCCTTCAAGTTGTAGACCTTTGATTGTCTTTTTCCCCGGACCCTTGGAAAGTGCTGGTGCGTTCTTAGACTTGATCACGTAGGCAAATTGTAATATTTTTTCAGAGCGGGGCCCTCTTGTTTTGGGTCTCGCTCCTGGCTCGAAATACGCAGCCACCCCAACACAAAACCTCACTGGGCACTGGCCTGGGGTGCCCGGGTGGCTGTCCTCGGCTCACGCCCCAGGGACTGGGGGACTCGAGCGGGGGATGGGGGTTTTGTCCCCAATCCCGAAATCCCGGAAAAGTTCCCTCCCCCTTTTCCCGATCACATCACTGCTCTGGCCTCCACCGGGAAAAAGTCCCCCCTGTCCCCTTTCCTGACATCTTGACACTCACTAATCACAAAAATTTACTATTTTCGCAATGAAGCGCGCCCGCCGCGACACTAAATTAATAACGCAATAAAAACGCAAAATCCAAACGATTTTCCCGAAAAAAAAAGTTAAAACCAAAAACAGCGACTTCTACGAAGGAGGCACGCGCGAGGCGCACCTCAAACGCAAAAAAAAATAAAACTAATAATTTTTTAATTAGATATTTATTAAGATAGAATATCAAAAAAGAATTTAAATATATATAAGTTATAAAACCCAAAAAACTTTGGATCGCTGGTAGCCAAGAAACACAGAGCTGAGATCAGATGGGTCCCGTTTGGGGGGGTATTCAAAGAAAAGACAACAAAGCGCGGGCCGCTCTGTTTGCCGGTAACATGACCTGTAACCTCCGCCCTAACGGTTTTTTTTGTCTTCTACTTTTTCGCTGGGTTTATCGGGGAAATTGAAAAAAATATAGCGATAAGTTTTTCCGGGCTTGCGATAAACGATAAGCGGTAAATTTTCGGTTAAAGCGATATTATCGCTTTATCGCATTATCGCTTTACTTATCGCAACGCCCACGACTGGTAACCCCCACTGCTAGTCTCGCCACTGCCAGGCCTCCTCGTCTCAGAGAGTCCCACTATATCCACCCTCAGCCTACTGAGCTCGCCCGATAGGAGAGGTAGTCGATGATCGTCTGAGAGGCTCAGAACGTTCCACGAGCCCACACGAAGAACCCTCCGCAGGTTGATTCGACGGGCAGGCGCCGCCTCTGCACCGCCCCGGCCACCCCCATAAGAAAAAGTTGGGCTAGGGGGCCCTACCACTTGATTTAGAGTGCGGGATTCCCGAGGGCTTTGCCCCGCACTCGTCATAGTTAGACCCCTCCCCTGCGTCGGCATAGGAGGGGTTTGCATGGTCGGGCCCCCCGGCAAAACCGGGTCGGGGGCGCGATTACCGCGCCCCCGGCCTCTAGTCTGCCATGATGACCCTGAAAAGAAAATGGTTGAATATTAATATAGGCCTAAAGACAGACGTTATGGGAAAACATACATGTAGTTATGAATATTACTACCTATACTGATGTCATACATGCAGCACAGACATCCCAACTTAAGAATCCAATACTTGGACATGCCATATCATACACACTTCTTATACCAATCGTATAGCACATACAATGCCGGTTAAGGGTTAAGGTGGGGTGAGGCTACCTGGTAAGGGTATAGGGCAGCCCCAAATCTCTTGGCAGACATTTCCATGTGAAAGATATACCAGAAAAACATAGGTTAGAACACCAAAAATGTCTTGATAGCTTCATGAGAAGTGTTGCTGTGCCTGTCTGTACCTTGGTCGTCTAATCCTGAAATCCAAAAGTTCAACCCTGAAAAAAATATTGATCCACTCAAAAAAATTTGTGGGACTTTTAGTATATCATGAAGGGTACCCTACTAAACAAATCCCAACAGGTTTCGTTTCTGTTGCAATTAGTGGTGGGTCCTGGTGTAGTACATTTACTGGACTAATATTCATCTACCTAGCTTATCTTGTGCCGAAGATATTACATTTCATGATTTTCAGGATGACGGACAGTGGCCATCCTGGATTTAGATGTCAAAATGATCCCTAAACTGTACGATAACCATTCCAGTGGCTTTGTAATGTCAGAATTAGTAAAAAATGACACCTCATTCGTCTTTCTAACTCATCTGATGCCAGAGATATAACATTTTATGTTTTTCAAGATGTCGGCGGCGGCCTTTTTCAATATTGGGCTCTAGAAAAGTTAGCCGTCAATTCCCAGAGGGGCATATGAGCTAATTTTTCTTTAGAATGGTCCAGGTTATCAAATCCATCGAGAAAAAAGGTAGGAAGAAAATGGTCACGGACTCCAAGAAAATGACTACTAACTCGGATCCGTAACTTTCTTGCAGTCATACTTCACTTGAACAACAATCCTGATGTAGCTCATATTTATCACACTCTTAATAATATCCTGTATAAGACATAAACAAGTACTACATATATTCATTCATATATAGTGTTACGAAGGGCCTCCCTGTTCGCTGCTGCAAGCAAACAAGGCAAGGGTCCTTCGTCTGTACCTCTGGGGCCTCGCCGGTGGGAGGTTCGACCCACGGGTCGAATCGCCACGTCCTTTCCTCCCATTGGCCCAGAGAATGGGGCCGACGTGGTGATTGCCTGGCGGAGCAGGAGCTAGAAGGATAGACTCAGCAAAGGCGGGTGGACAGGAGGCTTCCCCGCCCACAAGGATTACCGTGACAGCTGTGCCTCGCATTACCCGCCCTGAAAAGGCCCGTCTCCCTCTTCTGGGGAAGGGGGACGAGAGTGGCCCTGTTGGGCACGGCGCGGCCTTCTAACTCAGTGGCGGCGACTGTGGGGTGGGGTCACTGCTCAAAGGCCTCATTTGGTTTTTGGCCTTTTCCGACTAAACTATTGATCTAAAAAGAAAATAGGCTTAAATACTTTTTGTCCGGTTCGACGAGATCTACGCAATAGGATAGTCCGTTTAGTTCTAACATGACACATTCTCGAGATATTTACTTTTTTTTTAAGTTTTTTAGAAAACATTGATTTGTAGCTTTATTTATGCATGAATTTTACTTTCGCGTATACCACTGGATTGGTCTTTAAGAGCTGCATCTTGTATGTTCTATACAATTTTGTCCTTACGTTTATGGTTACTGTGATATTAATGAAAATGTGATTTTCAAAAAAAATCCTGGGCCATAGCCTGCAGATTTTGGGCGAAAATAAATATATCCCAATTTGGATGAAACTCGGTTTATAGGGGCTTCTACTGATGGCGATCACGAATCTGGTCTTGGTTTGCCAATATTTGATTCTAAAATAAAAAAAATTCCCTCTATAAGCTCTATAATAGAGCTTATAGAGGGAAAAAAAATTCCCTCTTTTTTTAAATTTTTAAATTTAATTTAATTTAATTTTTTTAATTTTTTTAATTTTTTCCCTCTATAAGCTCTTTTAGAGTCCATAGAGTCCCTCTATGGACTCTATGATCACACGGTGCGTTTCGTCGAACTTGCCATTTGGTTGGACTGTTTGGTCGAACTTCGAGGGTCATTTCACCGAACATGTTCGATGAAATGGTTTTGTGAAATTATACAAAATGTTGCACATACGTCGAACATACTCTGGTGTCAAAATAAGTCTATACTTTTTCTGGAAGTTATAAATAGTGTTAGCAATTATTAAGCATTGAAATGAGCACCATCATATCAACGTTACCATATGTAATACGTTACAGCAAAATTAATACAGATCGGTCTATATTATATATGTGATAGATTTACAGAAATATGAAGTTGATTTGATGTGTTTACAATTTGCGGTAGAATGATTACTAGTAGAATATGAGATCTGAAAAGTATAACGGGGAGAGAATGGAAATGATGCGTGTGGTTTTCACTGAAATGGGATGTGAAATGAATGAGGTGGTTGAAAGGACAGGAAGAGAATGGATGTTATTGCTGCTGGGACTGTGTGATGACTGGTGAGACAAGGGGACGGATGATTGAGACAGGGAAAGAGTTGGAGAGAATGTGGTGTTTGTTTGTTTGTTTAGAGGATAATTCCTCAGAGCCATAGTGATCTACCGCTCGGGCTTAGTGTTGGCCGAAGCCACCACCCCGGGAGGGGGTCACAAACCCCCGGCTAACACCCGGTACCCATTCACTGCTGGGTGGACAGGGGCTCGGGTTTTAAGAAAGATCACCCATCTGTCTTCGCTCCGCCCGGGGATCGAACCCGGGACTTTTCGGTTGTGAGCCGAGCGTGCTAACCACTACACTACGGGGCCACCTGTGATATCAAGATCCGGTAAAATGGACGAGGACTGCGCGGTCCTTTTCTGAGACACTGACTACATATGGTATTATTTCACACTGGGACCGAAATTGCTTACACAATTGGGCGTGTGGTTTTGGGCCATTGGGCAATTTTTCACCCGCCACAGGTTTAGGTGGCCACAGGTAACAGTGGCCGGCGGCCGGCCGCCCGCCCGCCACTCGATTTTGGGCTCTGCCACGCCCTGCTGGGATGAAATTATTACCCTAACCTAACCGAGCCTAACCTTCTAACGGGAGGGGCTCCGTCCCCTTCGACCCCCTGACGAGCATATTAACCTAACCGAAACTTAACCTGACCGGCGCGCAGTTCTCGTCCACTATAACTCATTTAGCCCACATGAACGCGTCTTCATCTGTCGCTGCAGTTCTCTTCTAACAATCACCTCCTCCCTTTTCATCACCAGTAGCTACGTATATATATGCCCCTAAAGTTAAAACATTAACAACAAATCTCCACGCCTCTCGCTGTCATCGCTTCATCTTTGTTTGTTATTGTTGGGTGAAGTGTTTGGCCCAACCGTGTGCTAGATGTGTTGTCAGTGTTCGACGAACAGGTCCAACCAAATGCTTGTTTGGTTCGACGAAACAGTCCGACAAAACGCCTCGTGTGATACCGTGGCCACCGAGATGATAAGGCCTGGTGGATCGCCCGTGACGTCACACCATAAGGATGCCACCCGCTCCGCTCCCCGTACAAGTTTACCTACCTAATATAATGTTTATCAGTATAAAAGATATACTGTTATCTTCGGAAATGTTTGTTCTATAATATTATCAAATAAAAAACCGTAAAACACACAAAGAAAAGGCCATTATGAGACTTTCAAGAAATACCCAGCAAACACAAAGACGGAGGGCCTCCGGAGGCCCTCCGTATGTCTTACCGGCGGCCCGACGGAAGTGTACGACGTAGGGCCGCTGGGGATTTGCTCAGAGGCTCACCGGCGGGCCACTCCCAGCGGCCCGCCGTAGGGCATTTGCCCATTTGCCGCTGTTATATTAACTGATTGAGGAATATTTATGGTTATACTTTCTAAGTATATTGCAGATATAGTAATGTTTTAAGGGGTGTTGCACAACCCATTAGCCGATTAATAGACTAATGGACTGTTCAATACTTATAAAAACATTACTATATCTGCAATATACTTAGAAAGTATAACCATAAATATTCCTGTCGTTATCCAGTAATACGATGAAAAGGAGATCATAATTGCTACGGACATTGTTTATTTCATAAGTACAAAAACATTTTCGTTATTGGGTTTATATATATACATGCTGGTGTACGTGGAACACTGTACAGCCATGTAGAAGGATATTGATTGGGGCGAACAACATAACAACATCCACCCGCTTGTGCGCTTTCCAAGTAACTGATTTGAAGTGATTTCACCGAGTCACTGACACAACGCTGCCGAGGAATTCCTAAAAAAACGTGTCGTACTGCAATCATTTATATTATTCAGTCTATTTCGATATAATGAAGGAGCGAAAACATGTTATAACTAAGTTCTCATTATGTTATCGACTGATTAAGGGTGATAATTTAGGCCCTTTGTGGGTTTTTAACCCTTTGTAATGGCTATCGTACGTCTGGCAGTTTAGTGCATTGATAGCAGGGAATTCAAATAATATTCTGTTCTAAATCATGATATTATCCATGTTAATTCTCCATCATCTACATATTCCTTATTAGGTGTACCGATGAGTATTGATTTGTGTTGATAATATGTTGGAAATGATAGAAATAAGGGAAAATATGACCTTGTGCACATGTTATCCCGTAATCTTTGCTCGGTTAATTAATAAAATGTTATTTTTATATGATACTAGCTACACACATAGACTAACTGATAACCTTTTTCCATGTAAACTCCTTCCTATGTACGTATCTCATCTTTATTTCTATGTATCTCTGGGTGTTCCTGATTAAGCTGGAAATATTTGAAATAAACTGATATATGATAATTTCTATAAACTATTATAAAAACTTCTATAGCAATTTTTAATAGCTTGAACAGGCCTAATAATAGTGATGGTACCGATATTGAGATACTATGTATATTACTGTGTTAATATATATAATATGATATGAATATTTCCCACTTACAAATACGTACCAGCGCCCAGCGGGCCTCCGGAGGATTGACGTCAAGTTGCCGCTGCTTGTCACTACTGATGTAATACTACAGCAAGATAATCATATAACTGTTGTTTCAAAATGTTTACACATAGAAATATTCAATTCTTCAAATTCTGTACATTAATTTCAACATAGTAAGTTTTCCCGTCTGAAAATACACCAGCGGCCCTTCGGAGGGCTGACGGAGGTAAATTTGCCGCCGGCGGCCGCCGTTCGCCGCTCTACAGCCTACGTAGGCCCGCCGGTGATGGTTAGGTGGGTATGCATTAACTTAAACTCTTCGCCATTTAATATTTTGCTCGCAAACATTTTACATGGAGAATATCAATAGAAGCGGAGTTTAATTAGCTTTCCATTGATATATTTCGTTTAGTGATAAATGAATTAGCGGTATGCATAAATTAGCGTTAACTAGATATAAAAAATCATGAAATCGTATAATTTCCTACCTAATATATGTTTATCAATATAAAATATATACTGTTATCTTCGGAAATGTTTGTTCTATAATATTATCAAATAAAAAAACCGTAAAATACACTAAAGAAATGCCATTATGAGACTTTCAAGAAATATGCATGAACTTAAACTTTTCGCCATTTAATATTTTGTGAAAAAACTTTTTACATGGATAATATCAATAGAAGCGGAATTTAATTAGCTTTCCATTGATATATTTCCTTTTCTGATAAATACATTAGAACTATGCATAAATTAGCGTTAACTAAATAAATAACATCATGAAATCGGGTAATTTCCCAGATTTCATGATGTTATTTATTTAGTTAACGCTAATTTATGCATGGTTCTAATTAATTTATCAGAAAAAGAAATATATCAATGGAAAGCTAATTAAATTCCGCTTCTATTGATATTATCCATGTAAAAAGTTTTTTCACAAAATATTAAATGGCGAAAAGTTTAAGTTCATGCATATTTCTTGAAAGTCTCATAATGGCATTTCTTTAGTGTATTTTACGGTTTTTTTATTTGATAATATTATAGAACAAACATTTCCGAAGATAACAGTATATATTTTATACTGATAAACATATATTAGGTAGGAAATTACCCGATTTCATGATTTTTTATATTTAGTTAACGCTAATTTATGCATGCCGCTAATTCATTTATCACTAAACGAAATATATCAATGGAAAGCTAATTAAACTCCGCTTCTATTGATATTCTCCATGTAAAATGTTTGCGAGCAAAATATTAAATGGCGAAGAGTTTAAGTTAATGCATATTTCTTGAAAGTCTCATAATGGCATTTTCTTTGTGTGTTTTACGGTTTTTTATTTAATAATATTATAGAACAAACATTTCCGAAGATAACAGTATATCTTTTATACTGATAAACATTATATTAGGTAGGTAAACTTGTACGGGGAGCGGAGCGGGTGGTATCCTTATGGTGTGACGTCACGGGCGATCCACCAGGCCTTGTCTCTCGGTGGTCTCGGTGATACCCGCTTCAGTGGCGCGTGTAGGGTAATACACGCCGGTGTTGGGTTGGGACGACGAGTGTTGGGAGAGACAGTGACTCAGTGGCGCAGAGGGCGGCGCCCTGTGAGAGACAGTGTTGTGGTGTACATTGTGTTGGCGACGCCGTGTAGTAGAGTAGTGTGGGGGAAAATAATAAAAGCCGTGCACAGAAGTGTCTCCCTTCAGTCCTTCCCGTCTCCTTCCATTGCCCCGAGCCATTAGTGGTGTGACGAAGTGTTAAAGAGAGGGGTGGATTGCCCCCCCCCCCCTCCTTCGTCACAATATCATTCACCTTTTTAGGCATTAAATCAAATCAAATCATTCATATATAAGAAAATTGTGATTAACATGGAGATTGAAGTGTATGTGAGTAATTCATGATACTATGAAAGTAAATTCATTATGTGGTTATTACGCTCGGCTCACAACCGTGAAGTCCCGGGTTCGATCCCCGGGCGGAGCGAAGACAGACGGGCGGTCTTTCTTAAAACCCGAGCCCCTGTCCACCCAGCAGTGAATGGGTAACGGGTGTTAGCCGGGGGTTTGTGACCCCCCTCCCGGGGTGGTGGCTTCGGCCAACACTAAGCTGCAGCGGTAGATCACTATGGCTCTGGGGCCAGATGCTGAGAGTGAGCTAGGGCGCCCTATTCACTAGGGCACCTGTGGTAAGGCGAAACGCCCTCCCACCGCAATGCTCAGTCGAGATTGCTGCCTTAGTGGCACCGCTAAAGGCGCTGAAAACTAAGGCATGGCACCCTGACTTAGTGAGCTGCTATGGGCCTTTGACAGACATTCATCTTCTGTTTATAAAGCAAATACAGCCTTGTTTCAGTTCCTACAACGTAACAATTGGTGTTTACGTATTAATAGTGTTGCAAGGTGTGTATGAATTGATCGTGCAAGACTAATGCGGCATTATAGGGTGTTATATCTGGGGATAAGAAAAGTNCTGGGGATTTGCTCGGCTCGGGCTCCGCCTCAGGCCCGCCGTAGGGCATTTGCCCATTTGCCGCTGTTATATTAACTGATTGAGGAATATTTATGGTTATACTTTCTAAGTATATTGCAGATATAGTAATGTTTTTATAAGTGTTGAACAGTCCATTAGTCTATTAATCGGCTAATGGGTTGTGCAACACCCCTTAAAACATTACTATATCTGCAATATACTTAGAAAGTATAACCATAAATATTCCTGTCGTTATCCAGTAATACGATGAAAAGGAGATCATAATTGCTACGGACATTGTTTATTTCATAAGTACAAAAACATTTTCGTTATTGGGTTTATATATATACATGCTGGTGTACGTGGAACACTGTACAGCCATGTAGAAGGATATTGATTGGGGCGAACAACATAACAACATCCACCCGCTTGTGCGCTTTCCAAGTAACTGATTTGAAGTGATTTCACCGAGTCACTGACACAACGCTGCCGAGGAATTCCTAAAAAAACGTGTCGTACTGCAATCATTTATATTATTCAGTCTATTTCGATATAATGAAGGAGCGAAAACATGTTATAAGTAAGTTCTCATTATGTTATCGACTGATTAAGGGTGATAATTTAGGCCCTTTGTGGGTTTTTAACCCTTTGTAATGGCTATCGTACGTCTGGCAGTTTAGTGCATTGATAGCAGGGAATTCAAATAATATTCTGTTCTAAATCATGATATTATCCATGTTAATTCTCCATCATCTACATATTCCTTATTAGGTGTCCTACCGATGAGTTATGGTTATACATGATAGTATAACATGATAATATGTGTTGATAATATGTTGGAAATGATAGAAATAAGGGAAAATATGACCTTGTGCACATGTTATCCCGTAATCTTTGCTCGGTTAATTAATAAAATTTTATTTTTATATGATACTAGCTACACACATAAACTAACTGATAACCTTTTTCCATGTAAACTCCTTCCTATGTACGTATCTCATCTTTATTTCTATGTATCTCTGGGTGTTCCTGATTAAGCTGGAAATATTTGAAATAAACTGATATATGATAATTTCTATAAACTATTATAAAAACTTCTATAGCAATTTTTAATAGCTTGAACAGGCCTAATAATAGTGATGGTACCGATATTGAGATACTATGTATATTACTGTGTTAATATATATAATATGATATGAATATTTCCCACTTACAAATACGTACCAGCGCCCAGCGGGCCTCCGGAGGATTGACGTCAAGTTGCCGCTGCTTGTCACTACTGATGTAATACTACAGCAAGATAATCATATAACTGTTGTTTCAAAATGTTTACACATAGAAATATTCAATTCTTCAAATTCTGTACATTAATTTCAACATAGTAAGTTTTCCCGTCTGAAAATACACCAGCGGCCCTTCGGAGGGCTGACGGAGGTAAATTTGCCGCCGGCGGCCGCCGTTCGCCGCTCTACAGCCTACGTAGGCCCGCCGGTGATGGTTAGCTGGGGTAATTAAATAATGGTCTAACAACCAACAATAGAAGAAAAAAAATTCAATTTCTAATTTTGTTATGATATAAAAATGTAGTCATTTAAGTTTTAAACAAAAATGAAATGAATTTATGATTATTTTCTTAATATGTATCGCAAAATTGGGTACTGTATAACATAGAGCCTGCCTCAGTTTTTCTTCACTGGACGGCTTCCACTGGCGAGTATATATTGAACTGGCAGAATACATCTTTCGTCCAGCCAAACCACTGGACTCCAGCCCAAATCGTCCAGCGTTGGACAAAATCCAACTGGATCGCTAAGTCCAAGCATTCGAGGGATGTGTCCGCGGTTTTAAAGCGCACTTAGGAAGTAAAGGGGCTGGGAGGGACGCGGATTTGCAGAGATTCCTCAGACTTTAAGTTTCAGTGGCATGATGTTTTTTGAGTCAATGTAGGGAGGAGGGAATACACGGTACAATCCCCTGGTTTAAAGGGTAGGGACCTCATATGGCCATCATTTTCCCCCAAGCAAATCAAGAAATGAAAAAATCCCAAGGGAGACAATTTCGCTTATCATCTATAAATTGCAATGTTTGTAAAGATACCCCAATAACCTCGGTGGGCAACTATGAAAATACCTTTCTCGACCGCATACCCCCCGGGCGGAGGGGCGAAAACCCCCGCCCAAAACCCCAAAACCCCAAGCACACCCCATGGAGTTTGGGGTTGCTGTGTGTGGTTTTGGTGTGTGTGTGTGTGGTGTTGTGTGTGTCCCCACGGTCTTGCCTACGCGAACGGGCCCGCGATCGCCAGTTTACCTTCCCAAAAGATTGTAAAATGTGCCTATTTTTCGGTAATGCGGAACATCACCCCCCATCCCTTTACTCAAAGGGACGGAAAATCGCCTACTTTTGTCAATTTTTAAAAAAAAGTGAGTTGGTGTGTGGTGCCAAACCCTTACACACCTATCCCCCTTGGAAGGAGGGTCAGTAACAACCTGTGCTGTCGCAAAATTTACCCTGAGGGGAGCTTGCTGCTTATTTTTTAACAGCAAGGGATATTTTCCCAATGTGCCCGCATAGGCTCTGTGTGTGGGGGGGGGGGGGGGGGAGCACTCGGGACCCTGTTTTTTTTTCTGATCCCCCCCAAACACACTTTGATTTTTTTTCAATAACAAAAACCCTTTTTTTAATCTAAAAAAAAAATTTTAAGAAAGTTTGGGGGGGGACCCTCTGGAGGGGCCCCAGGCAATTTCCCCTTTTTCCCCTTATAAATCCGGGCCCTACCACATGTCCATGTTGTCTTTTAAGCCGTCCCGCAGCTCCTCCTGCGGCGGGAAACCTAGCCTAAGGGGTGCAGAAGGCCCGTCAGCCCCGGAAGTGGTGGGGGTGGGGCTTTGGGGGGGCAGGCGGGGGCCTTGGCATCCAGGCTGCCTGCGGTGTGCCTCCTCTCCCCGGGGGTACTGTTCAGTGGTGCGGGGCGCAGGTTTGGCCCCGACTTTGGGGATGATGCAGGGTGGGGGAAAAGGCGGTGAAATTGCAGGCCACGTGGTATTGCGCGGGCCCAGGCCCTCGTCAGCCCCGTTCCCCTTTTAGTCCCCCATGGCTGGGGACCCAGTTGGTCGCAGTGGCGTAGGCACACGGCGCTTATCGCCCCCAAGCCCCAGTGTGGCCCAATGGGGGTGGTGGCTGCCGTTTTTCCGTTTGGTGGGCGCGGCTGCTGCAGGACCTATAGGCAGACCTGGAGTCGGGGTGGACGATCCCCGTTTTTTCCCGCGGGGCAGACGTGCTCCGGGGGTGTTGGGTAGCCCCCACCCGACGCAGGAGTTGTCGGCGTTTCCAGGGGCAGCACTTGCCCGGGGAACCACCACCGCGCCCGTCGTGCCTCTCAGGGTCGACCGAGTCCGTCGTGTAGTACACGGCGCTTTTCCGGGGTGTTTGCCTTGCCCCACCCCCACGGGGCTGCCGCAGCTCCCCCGGGAGTACAAGCCCCTTGCGGCCGGAAAGGGGGTAATGATGACCTCCCCCGTCAGGGGGGCCACGGGGGGGAAGCTAGTAGGTGGGGCAAAGGGGAGGGTCCTTCCTGCTGTGCTTTGAGGTCGAGCTAGTTGGTGCTTGGTGGCGTCGGTCACCCTCCCTCCAAGGTTTTCGGTGTTTCAAGTCGTGCCTAGCTTGTTCCCTGCTGCAGATCCCCTCCTGGGGAGGGTCTCGCCCCAAAAACAGGCCCCGATCTGCTTGATCCTGGCGGCATGGCACCAGCCGGCCTCGCTTTGCATGACGCAGCCGGGCCCAGCCGCCCCCCCGAGCCCCTGGCGACTGGCGAGAAGGGCCCTCGTGCTGGCGACGTGACGCGAGTCAAATTCATTATTTATCCCCAAAGGGTCGGAGGGGATGAACATCCCCCATACTCAAAGCCCAACAAGAGGAGAGTATTCCTATCATGCCAACCCATTTAAATTTAAAAAAAAGGAACCACTTTCTTGCCCAACCGTAAGTGAGGTTTTAAGAAAGTTGGGATTCCAGTTCATAATGAATATTTTCCCTAAAGAAAAACCTAATAAAAATGTGTCGCGAGGAATAATAACCCCAAATTGCACAGGATTATGGTTAAAGGCCCTACCGATGAAAGATTGTAATAATTCCCATAAGGGTTTCCACCGTCAGACATATCGAGAATAAAAAGGAAACCTGAATTACCAGACCCTGTGTTTAACATAGAAATTTTTTCCTTATTAGCAAGAAAACAACTACTAATTTAGTTTTAAAAATCATAAAAGGGGATGTTTGACCCTTTTGAAGTTTTGGTCAAAATACAAAAGCAGGTTTTTCCTGGGGAAATCAGCTATTGGCCCAGCCACCCCCCATGGGAAAAAATTGCCCAAAATTATTAGGTCTTACCTTGATCATGGGGGTATTGGGTGTCGGGTCAAAATTTTAAAATGATTTTCCCAAATACCACGCCACCCTACAAATTTCCCAAAACCCACATTTTACTAAATGTTGGTGAAAGAATATCATGGGTCTTTACATGGCGGAATGGCTACAATATTAGCCGATATCAGGTGTAAATTTTGGATAAACAGGGGCGCAGTCAAAATTACCTCAAATCTCTCATTAAATTAATAGATCTGAGTGTAGATAGTTCCTATTAGGTCCCCCCCGAACTTCCCCCTATAAAGAGCTCCTAAAACCATTTAGGTCAATGGGGAGCTATACTGGGGGTACTATAACATCGGGGATGACTCCCCCCGATCAAATATATTCAGCATATTCACTGGTACCTCTATCAGGCGTTAAAATTTTAAAAAGCTAAAGACCAAATGCCGAAAACACTAATCAATGTTTTCCGGGGCTATTGGCCTGGGGGGATGTCACTGAAAACAGAACTTCAGTTTTTTTGCCCCCCCAGTTGGAAATTATCCATCAACCCCCCTCTAAATTGGTAGAGTGGGGGTTTTTTTTTCCCCCCCCCTAGTGAGGGGGGTTTTTTTCCGCTCGTCATAGGGGAGGCTATAGGGATTTATAATTATTGGGAATGTATAATTAAAATAATTTAAGTAAAGATAAATACTGGGATAGAATATTGAAAATTCCCCTAAAATTAAGATTTGCCTTATAAAATTTGGCCTGGGGAGCGCTGGCATTTTCGCCGTCATTTTTAATTTTCACCAATTTAGGTGTACACCTGCCGCCTACCTAAAGGTGACCGTGTAAATTTTTGTGGGCCCCCACCCCCGCCCACTTTCGGGATCAGTACTTTTTCCAGACCCTCACGGGGTAACATCTAATTATATCAGTACCTCCACACTCCGTGAGGATAACATCTAATTTAAATATACGTCTTTTTTATAATACAAGTACAAATACACCCACTCCCCTCGATTTTAAAATCTTTCTTGATTTATAAAAAAAGAGTTTGTACATACGTTAATTGACATATGTGTAAAGACAAAAGGACGTGTGAATAACAAATAAAAATCCCCTGGTCATGGTACTTGGTGGAAAACCCTTCTGCGCCCTATCGAAACCTGTCCCCCAGCCCTCCGCCTCTAGCCCTTCACGGGGGGTCTGATCACGCGTACCACTTGGGATCAAAGGAAAAGGCTGTATTGATCAACCCTCGTATTCAACCCACTACCAAAACCGTAATACCTAGTTAGTTGTTTAGCTAGGGGTTGTCGGGATGAGATAAAATTTGGGTTTTTTGATTAGGAAAGGAACCATATAAAATTATGTAGTGACATAAATCCCACCCCGTTTTGTCTACGCAAATCGATCTTTTTTATCCTTCCTCCCGTGCTTTCTCGCTCTCGCCTCTTTTTAGAGTCCCATTTTAACATACACATCCTCAGACATGCAACCATAGTTTTTCCTCCCTCTCATTTCGTTCCCTTTTCGATACACCTTCACACTTCCCTCCTTCCACCCCAACTTCCCCTTAAAAAAATACTCACACAGGTCTATCATTTTTCTTCCTTTTTTTTACATCATCTTTTCCCCACTTTCCTCTGCTTAAAAACATAAGAATTTTTTTCCTTCTTCCTTATTTCCCCTTTTCTCCGGGTTCTATTAATTTTCTAAACACCTTCACCCCAAAACCCCCATCCCTCTCACCATCCTCTTTTAAACTCTCCGTTTTTCCTTCTGTTTCTCCTCATCTTCTCATTTTGGGCCAAACTCAGCCTAAAAGTCCCCCTGGCTTTTTCCCCCTATTCTTTCCACCCTTAAACTTTTTTTTTCTTTTCTTTCATCTTTTTATCATCTTTATTAGCCCCGTAGAGTCATGTAGCCCTTTTCATCTTCATTTTTTCCTCCTGGTTACACTCTTTTCCTTTAAAGATTCTTCCTCACTTAGGGTTCATACAGAGCAATCCAAAATTTTTCTTTTGTTTCTCTGTAGTATCTTAGGTTCTCCCCTCCCCCCTTTTTGCTTTGTGTGGGGTCCCACTCCAAGCTTTTGTCACATTCCAGCCCATATCTTTTCCGTTCCCTTTCTCATAACTGTTTTTTACATGTAAAGCGCCTCTACGCTCCTCCTTTTCCTTTGCATACCACCTGTTTTTTCCCCGGTATTCACATTCTTCTTGATCTCTGTTTCTTTTTCTTTAATTTTGGGGGCCCGTATATAGCTTTGACCTGATTGCTGCTGATATTTTTCATAGGGGGTTTCCCGACCCCCCCGCGGAACACCACCCTTTTCAAAATGCGATCCCCCTTTTGAAATTTGCACGGAGGTGTTCAATGTGGGGGGAAAAACCAGGTGAACCGGGGCCCATCCAACCGAAAACCAAGGAATGTGTGGCCTGGAGTAGGGGAACTCACCCACCAACGCTGATGGTGGGGGGATGAGGAGGCCCCCGAGCGCCTAACTTCATCTTTCTATTATTTTTGATTGGGGGAAACAACCTGTTCTGTTCAAAGCCTCAAAAAACCCAATTTCTTCACCTTCTACCACAAACCTACCAATAACTATCCCCCTTTTTCAATGACATAACTGTCTCCTTCTACATGAAAATTTTAGGACATCCTTTACTAAAAACTGAAATGGAAACTCAATTTTCTCTTGCTAAAAAAGCTTCTAAGAAGTTAGGTGTGCGGGGGGTCTGCGTCCCTTTTTTTTTTCCCTCCCAATTGCTTTCTCTCTACAGGGGCCTTTCCCCCTGTATGGAGTATGTTCACATGTTTGGGGAGGGTCCCTCATCAGCTCTCCTAAACAGGGTTGATCAAAAGCTTTTCGTTCATCATCCTCTCCTTGACTGTTCTTCAACTTTAAAACACCGCCGCAATGTTTCTTCTCTTGCTCTCTTTACCGTTTTTTTTCAGCTCACTGCTCTTCTGAACTTCTAACCATTCCCCACCCCCCCGGCCCCGCTGCACAGATTTTTACTCATTCCCCTCCCTATTTGTCCCTCTTCCCAATGCAAAGTTAAAGCATCTTTTTCTCTTTCATCCCCTTTTATTTGGTAAACTCTGGAAATCCTTCCTGTTTCTATTTTTCCCTTTTCCCATATTAAATCTTTTTAAAAGAAGATAACAAGACACCCCCCCAAAATAAATGGGCCCACCCTTTTTTTTTTTTTATTCTCTTCGTCTTCTTTTTAGGGGCGGCAACTAAACGGGTTTTGGTTTACCCATTTTTTTTTGTGCCCTTGGCCAGTTCCCTGTGATGTGATGAAAAAAAAAAAAAAAAAAAAAAAAATGTTTTGCCGGTTTGAGTGCTGGCCTGCTGATGAGTCATCAGCATAAATGATTAGGTGGGATTGGGGGGGGATGGGGGGTCCATAGCGGGCTTTTGAAAGGACGGGGCAAAGGGAGGACCCCTGGGGCCTCCTCTCTCATAGTTTGGGACGGGAAGGGGAGGCCCCCACAGCAACACGGAAAATCCTCTTGCAAGAAACCAGCCAGGTGAGGTGGGCCCCATGTGCGCAAAAAACAAATTTACGCGGGATGCCGTCAGGGGGGGCGGTCGAAGCCCCTTCCAATTAATGAAGGCGAGGTCAGACCTCCCACCCCGTAGGTGCCAGATGTGAATTCTTTTTGCCCCAGGACCGAGGGGCCCTGGGGGGTTGAACTACTTCTCCTCTTTCAGGACCCACAAACATCGCATTACAGGACGATCCCGGGAAAGTAACGAACTGCGGGGATGGCAACTTGTGTCGTCCCAAATACTATCATATGAATTTCCTTCGTCGGGCCAGAATGACCAGGCCCGATTCGGGGGAAATGGGCAAACAGTCGAAAACATATATGTATTCACTTACATTATTGCACACAATAGGGGGTTACAATTTTTGTGTTTTTTTATTGGAGAACCATTCTGAACATCCAAAATACGGCAACTTTAACGTTTGTGAATTCAAACATTTCCCCTCAGTGCCATATCCAGTGACGTCACCCCCTCAAACGCCTAGAGACTCTGGTGGGTTAGTTGAATGTTCCCCCTAACAAATTTTATGGAGGGGTTAGTTTTAAGTTCCCTCCCGTTATCCCCCTCACAGTGCCCTCCGAGGAAAACTCAAAACCACACCCTTTATAGCACTAGGACATCACCAGGGCTCATATGTTCCCCAGGGGTCCTCGCAGCCCTAAAAAAACCTGGCAGCGGGAGCGTGCCCCCCCACGGCAACACGTTGTTATCCGCCTTTCTTGTTTCTGAGGGAAAAAGGTCAAACCAGCCTGTGATAGCAGACAGGACATCACCAGGGCTCATATTTCCCCCAAGGGGTCCCCGCAGCCCTAAAACAACAAAAGCAGAAAGCAAGAAAGACCAGGGTTTCGAATTGTGCATCTTTTTACCGAAGAAAACGAAGACAGGGCGAGGACTTTCTACCCACCCTCTCTGCTACGGTCAAATTTCATGCTGCTCGGGGAGACACAGGAGGTAAGACACGAGATATTTTCGGGGAATAAGGGCAGGACTTCGCGGTCGTTTGCAAGACAAAACTTTTTTTTCCCGTCCCGCAATAGGTGCTTTTCTAATGGGAGTTTTTTTTTGCGAAACGCAAACATGAAACATGCGTCTTCAAGACGAATTTGTTTTGTATTCCTCAGTACTTACCTTTCAAGTATTTTAAAAACCAAAGACATTCAAAAAAACTAATCTGGTTCACGCTTAATGTTTTTGTTCGGAGGCTCGGCAAAAAGGGGCCCCCCACAGCGCCTCTATCGTTTCTACCCTATGTTATGTATCATTTACCACCAGGCTGTCACACACCCAAAAGCCACTTTCCCCCGGGTCTGCCACTCCACCTGGAAACAACACGCTTGGCGATTGCCCTCCGCATCACCTCCATGGGCCAATACTGCTGTGACTCTTCCCCCCAGCCGTGGATAAGGAAAAAGTCTTGCGTCCTCGATGTCACCCTCACCGCCTCCGCCTGGGTCACACGACACCACGGCTCCCCTGCACCGCCTCTTTTCTGTCCCCTGACCCTCACTGCCCCTGGTGCAGGAATGTTCCGGAGACTATTAAAACACTTTCTGCTGCGTGTCCGCGCTTCCACTCCCACCGTGTAGTGCTACACTCTGAACTCCTCACTCTGAACGTCACCCCCTTTTGACCTGCCCACCCTGCTGGCGGGGGCTTGCGTCCCCCCCCCCGGCAACACGCGGTCATCCGCCTCACCTGTGCCTCCTGAGGAAGACAGGTCAACTACCACGCCTGTGATATAGGCATCATAGGACATCACCAGGGCTCATAGTGTTCCCCAAGGGATCCATGCAGCCCTAAAACAACAACAACAACGTTCAACAATGTGGCGTTCTAGTGACCCGAGTTTGATTCTTGAAGATGGGTGTAAAATTCATTTTAAATCCTCTCTGCACTGTCGAGTGGCCTAAGAACTCCACTGCTGCCCATTAACTCTTTTAAAAATCCTGCCCGCGCCACCACGGGTGAGGCCAACCATCACAGCCCCCCGAGTGAAACCCCCAGGGCCTATCATCCCCTCCCTGGACCTCGAGCGAGGTCACGCCTAACGGCGCTATAGGCAAAAAAAAAAAAAAAAAGTGTAGGGTGGGGTGGGGTCACACCGACGGGGGGGATTCACCGTACGAAGGCTACAACGCGAAAAATTTAAATTTAAATTTCGCGCCACATGCCCACGGAGGGAGCGCCACCCTCAGTGAACTACATGCGAGCACAGGGGACGTCAGCGTCACCTCCGTGTTTACCAGGTAAGAAATTTTATTTTTCGTATGTTCCTTGTTACTTTTCGCCGTTCTTATATAGTGTCTCATGTCGGGTGTGATGGCGTGATTCTTTGAGGTAAGTTGCAATACGAGGTTATAACCTATTGACATGTTATTTAGTTTAAAAAGTAGTGCATGCTTCGAACAGGCCGCGGTGGCATTATTTACAAAAAAATTGGTGGCGCGGGGAATTTAACGTATGGTGAAGTGCGGGGATCAACGTACAGTGAATTTTGAAAAAGCTTTTATCTTTTGAAATACCTACACAAACATAACAAACAGTGATTGACTATGTATATTCGCATGATATTAAATGGGGGTGGGGAACTAGTGCATTTAAATTAAATGGAACAGTGTTTTTTGTGGCATAAAGTTGAAGGTGATTGGTTTTTAAATTATGATGCTATATCAGTGTTTTATGCTATAAGCACATGAACTAACTATTATATAAGTTGATTATGTTATTAGAATGATTCTAGAATTAATTTTATGGTTTAAAAAAAACCCTTTTAACCTGCATATTTTCGGGCATGACGTTCGGTGATCCCCCGCATCACTACGATTTTGGAAAATCTATATATTTTTAAATACTTAGAAAAACATAAGAAAAGTGACTGACTAGGCATATTAGCATGATATTAAATGGTGGTGGTGAACTAGTGCATTTAAATTAAATGGAACAGTGTTTTTTTTTTTTGGTGAAAGTTGAAGGTTTTGGGTATTAAATTATGATGCTATATCAGTGTTATATGCTATAAGCACATGAACTAACTATTATATAAAGTGTTTTATGTTATTAGAATGATTCTAGAATTATTTTTTATGGTTAAAAAAAACATTTAACACTGCATATTTTGGGGGCATGACGTTGGGTGATCCCCCACATATTGCCAGACTCATAGTCCCAAAATAATATGGTGGCCATGCAAGAATCGCCTCTACACTGAAAAAATACTAAGCTAAGGGCTAACCTAAACAACCTAACCTAACTATGCATTGATGTCTAATGTCATTAACTCTTTTCAGATCTAACCTAACCTACCGCCATCACCGTCATCATGCCTCGCAAATATGTCAGGAAGAGCGACAAGCAGATGGACCGCACTGACCTGGAGGCTCCCTTTTAAAGCCCGGCGTGGCCACTAGCTGCAGCCTGAAAGAAGCCGCTGACAGATTCAACATAAAGAAAACAACTCTTGCTGTAAGTTGCTCTATTAGTTCCATATCTCCCCAAGGTCTTTTTGTATGACCTCATCCCACGTCTTCTTTGGTCTCCTGGATGAGGTCATGCAAAAGACCTCAGGATAGCTTAAGGGTCTCTAGATTTATAGATTTTAAAATTTATTCATTTTTTGTTGCTTTTATTGCCAGCAAGGGCCTTCTAAGTCCTAATAATTTCTTTTGTTAAAGGATCCCTTTTCAAGCGCTCTATTTTTTAATTTTTTTGTCAACTTTTGTTGCCAGAAAGGGGCCTTTTTAAGTCCTAATTCATTTTTTTGTTACAGGACGCCTTCTATCTATCGAAGAAGCTTCGGATGGAGTTACCTATATGGCTGTTGCTTCCCCGTAGCAATAGGGTTTTCAGCCCTCAACAAAAAATATACATTGCTGATTATACCATCCACGCACCCAAGATGTTCTACGGCCTGCCCATGAACGATGTGCGTAGGATGGTGTACCAGTATGCCCTAGCTTGTGGGAGCAAGAGCATCCCCGCTGCCTGGGAGAAAGAGAAAATGGCGACAAGGGACTGGTAGCTACTATGCCTTTATGAACCGTCCCTCCAAACCTTGTATTGAAGGCTCCGGAAGGCATGTCCATTGCCAGGATTGTTGCCTTCAACAAAGCAATGTGGAAACCTTCTTTAAGGCTTACACATTAGCTTTGGAGAAGTACACATTCACGCCGGACCGGAAAATACAATTTGGATGAGAGTTCCCTTGTCGACTGTTATGAAGCCAGTCAAGGTTGTGTGTGCGAGAGGCCAGCCAGTAAACCACGCAGGTAACTCGTGAACGCGGTGACAGCCCTGACGTTTGTGGGGATTATAAATGCTTTTGGGGCAGTCCATCCCTCCCGTGTTTATAATTCCCAAAATGCCGATGGAATCCCGCTTTCATGAGGAACACGATCCCTTTTGGTTCCAAAGGGATATTGCATCCTAGTGGCTGGATGAATGGTGAATGCTTCGTGCAGACACTTCAGCATCTCCATGAGAAGTCTTGTTCTTCTGTAGAGAAAGATTCTTCTGATCATGGACAATGCTGAATGTCACATGAAACATTCGCCTGTTGAGTTGCGATAATGCATGGTATCGTGATTGTTACCTTGCCTCCGCATACAACAGACAAACTCCGCCATTGGATGTGAGTGTCTTTGGTCCCTTAAGACATTCCTGCTGCCCTACTGAACGACCACGCGCTCATCACCCTAACGAGCACATAACAGTCCACAAGTTGCCAGAGTTTGCTTCTGAGGCATGGACCAAAACCACTACCCCATCCAACATTTCAGTGGTTTCCGGGCGACTGGTATATGGCCACTCAATCGCAAATCTTCCAGATGATGTGTTTGTAGGAGCGCATGTAACCGAGCGACCGGCACCACCAGAATTTGTAGTGGAAGTTTCTCCAACTTCTTCTGATGGGGAAGTTCAGATGGAGAGAGCGACTGCTGAAGGCCATACCTCAGAAACTATACCCTTCCCGCTGTGTCTCCAGGCTAGATGATGTGCCTGCCACCCCGGCCCCAGCACGACAGAGCCTGCCACCCCGAGCACCAGCACGACAGAGCCTGCCACCCCGGGCCCCAGCACGACCCGAGCCTGCCACCCCGGGCCCCAGCACGACGCCCCTGCCACCCCGGGCCCACCAACAAAGCCTGCCACCCCGAGCCCCAGCACGACAGGGGCTGCCACCCGGGCCCCAGCACGATGCACCCCGCCACCACCGGCCCGAGCACGACGCACCCTGCCACCCCAGGACCCTTCTCAACAGACAGACTTAACCCAGAGTGTGTCAGGCCGTTCCCTAAGGGTAATCCCCGTCCTTATGAAAGGGACGGAAGAGGGTGCGGGCCTGCATTTTAACCGGGAAAGAGGAGGCAATATCTGACCTGAGGTTTAAGGCAGAGAGAGGCAGAAGCTGGAAGACAAAAGAAGGCAGCGGGTGAAAAAAAAACATTGGGAAAAAAGAAGGGTCCACAGCGGAAGAAGTCTGGCCCGTCCCGGGGAAAAACACCACTGACGAGGAGGAGGTTGATGATGTCCGACTTCAGCTGGACGACTCCTCCGAGTACTCGGGTGAGGTGGACGACGAGGGCACCTGGACTGCAGCATCATACCCTTTTGCTGCGAAAGCATCACAGGTGGGGGACTTTGTTCTGGTTCAGCTGAAGCTGGAGGAGGGAAGGGGTGGGGCACATTAGTGTGCTATGTTGCTCAGGTGTTGGCCATCATGGAGGATGGAAAAATTTAAAACCTTTTTTTTCCTCCGGATGAAGTCCGCTAACACCCGAGACACGTTCACCTTCCCTACCATCCCAGATAAGCTTCTGTTGATCCAGAAACAGTGCAAGGGTGTCCTGGTGACCTCCAAGGGCATCACCAAGAGGAGGTTGACCTGGTTTAAGGTGTTTCCCCGCTGCATGCCTTCATGATGCACTTCTGAATAGTGAGTGTGAGGGCTGGAGAAGTGGAGAATGGGGAATAGAAGGGCAGGAAGAATAAATGGGGAAAGAGAAGGAGGAAGAGGCAGAGTACTGATGATGGTGGTGATAGAGAGAGAGGCAATTGATGTTGTGCTAACAACAATCTTCCTTTATCAGCCCTACGAAGGGGTGGCCGGCGCCCCCCTGCACATTTGCTGACACAGCTAGGGTCCCTCCCGTCCCCGGCGAGAGAGAGAGAGAGAGAGAGAGAGAGAAAAAAGGGAGAGAGAGAGAGAGAGGGGGAGAGAGAGGAGAGAGAGGAGAGAAGTGAGAGAGAGAGTGAGAGAAGGTGAGGGAGAGTGTGAGAAAAGTGAGAAGGTGAGGAGAAGGAGGAAGAGTGCTGAATCTTCACCCCTCAATTCACGCCATCACTTCACACTTATGTCAGCACTGAAATAACCTTTGACATGTACCCACCACACGCTGGGCCCTCCGGGGAACACAGAGGAGAGAAGACAGATTCTATATATCCATGCGGTGTGGCCACACGTATTATTGCGTCGCGGTGATATTTACGAGACTAGTGTCTTAGCGCGGTGAGCGAGTTAGGTGGTATTTCCTTCCAGATACCACCGCGCTCAAGTACGTGCCAACACACGCCGCGGTCCTTCTTTACCAGACGCCCGACGCCCGCCACTCCGCTTGTCCCCTGGGGCAGGGGCTACTCAACTCTACGAGACCATGACGTCCCTCCACATACCTACCCCTGTGGCCTCTCTTCAGGGCCCTTGGGGAGCCACTGGGCGCTGGGGGCGGGCACTAGGGCGGGCGTGGGCTGGAGGTGAAACTCTACGCTACTACGACGCCCTACTAGATACCTCTTCAGGAGGCTTCCCTGGTTCCCCCCCGGAACCCCGGGCATTACGAGGCACCTGCAACAGGATCTTAGGACCTCTTAAAGCACCACATACGGGTTTTCCTGAAGGCGACGCAGCAGATGGTGATGTATCTATATAAATTGACAGTGCATGACAGGGGCGGGCATAATGGATTGACCCGGGGCAACTATGCAAGCTAGGGGCCTCGGGGGGGAACAGGGAGGGTCGCCCCCCGGGTAAAGCCCGGGGCGTTATAAGCCTGGGGAAGTAAGCTCCCCGTATCTCCCGAAGCTACGGGCACTGCCCCGTTGTACCTTCCGGTACAGAGATAAAGCCCAACCCGGCGCCTTCAGGTAGGGGTGCCGGGTTATTTGTCATCCCACGACCAGCGACCGATTGGGATAGAACCATAGGGGGTTGGGGGGACGCTAAAAACAGAGCTACGTATATCAACCCCCCGTGGGGCCTCCGCGCACGAATTTCCTTCCTTCCCCCTTGGGGAGTAGGGGAGCGGCGGCGTCCGCGGAGCTTAACAGTGAGCATAAAAATACCTAGACCTATCTTTTAATAAATGCTATTTTAATGAGCTTATCTTTCATTTCATCACCTAAAAATAATGGTGGGTGTCTAGGCTTAGCATATATGTTGATTTCAGGCAAAAAAAAACAAAAATAATGTTTGATGTAATATGAGTTTAAAAATATCATAGGTGCCCCCCCATACCTGATCCGGTGTCCCCCCTCGTGGGGGGGACACCGGACGAGGTGCCAAAAATTTTAAAAAACCTTAAATGACCCTTATATCTGAGTTAAGTATTCATGAGGGTACCATAGGTGGGCCATATTGTGAAGTTTGTTTTGGGCACAGTGTGCACTCTCTCAGGTAAAAAATGGATTTTTATGAATATTTTTTCCCCTAATAGTACGGTGTCCCCCCAAAACCACCCTACGAAGCAGCGCAAAACTCGGGGAGATAATGTGCGAAAGTCAGGATTGGGAAGAGCTTAGGACTCGGCACGAAACTCGAGTATCACGAAATTCGGATAGCGTGAACTCGGGAGGGTACTGTATAAGGGGTAAAATCGTAAATTGCGCGTACAAGTCGACCTCAAGATATTAGCTCAAGATTACGGGTTAGGCCTATACTAACCGTATAAATCGGCCAAAAAATACGGTAGGCTACTGGTAGCCCAAAGCTTAAATGTGGATAGGCTACGGTACGTATACGGTAACCGTCGCAAAAACACATAACACCACTCCATTATACATATGAAGATATGAATCATTATTATAGGTCGCCTCTTGTTTTCACTTGAAAAACACCATAGTCCCCCTGATAGTACCGTTATATTGCGGTACTTCCTGATATGCGACCGCTGTATACTATAGTAAAACACGGTACTTAGTCGGTACTATGACTGGACTGCACTTACCGGTGCCCTCCGCAATTGCCATATGTAAAAAACCCAGCCCGTGTAGTTTTCTAACTGGCCGCTTGGGTTCGTTCTGGTTAGTGTTTACAATCTGTGTATCAGCTGTTTGGGAAAAAGCCTATGGTTTTGTT
>JACEEZ010000741.1:7500-18574 GCA_016584305.1 Chionoecetes opilio | reverse complement strand
CAACTGGCGCAGAACATTTATGCCAGTGTTAAGGCAGGAACTCCACTCTCTGGTTCTAAGTCTTACTATACACAACCAACAGAGAGATGCAAGTTTTTAAGATTTTATTAATAAAGAAGTGTTTTGTGTTATCAATTTTTATTTAATGTCCCAAAAACATAAGTTTACAAAGTCTCACTCAGCAAATCTTACCATGTCCGGGAATGAATCATTTAGATCCTTCACTACTGTTCTCATTTCTCTTCCTCGCAGATAACTTTCCGTCCAGGTTTTGATCACCCCTGTGATTCCTCCTATATTTTCCAATTTCCAAAGTAGTCTCTCATGTGGAACTTTATCAAATGCCTTTTTAACCCGCTGAGTACCAGCTAAATATAATAAAAAGTACACCCACAGCCCAACTGATTTTTAATCTTTTTTTATTTAAAAGGTGAAAAATGAAAAAAAACTAAAATTATCACCTTTTCGAAAAAATGGGGGTTCTAGGGGGGGTGGGGCACCCTCAGACATCAGCTGATTTAAGGTTCCCGCGCGCCCAGCCTGCAGCTGAGCACGCAGCATGGCAGATCTACGATGCGTCCAGTTTTCGGGTGGCGGTTATTTTCACACCACCCGAGGATCAGGTGTGCCTTCATAGTTCATATATACCACGTATGTATTAAATAATGTCATAATAAGTCAATTTCAAGTGTGATAAGTTGACATAATAAAGTTTTCTAAATGAGCACGAGTGGCAGAGCGCCCTCGCGTCCCGGTAACCATGGCGACGGGCGGCCATGATGGATTTGTACCCCAGCATAACACGTACACACGCACCTCGTTTGTCCCTCAGTAATGACTCATGCACATCCCCCGTCCCAACAAGCCTATACTTGAGGGTTGCCACGTATATAAGGCATATCCCATACCAATCTCAAGTCAATAGCTTACCAATAGAACAGGAGTAAATAAGGTATAAAGTCGCAGCGAAAAAAGTGGATAAGCTCGCACCTCTAACCCCCCCCCCCCCTACCCGCACGGCGTGCCCACGCAGTTGCCGGGTACCGCCACTGTTGCCCCACATATCAAGCAGTGGCCCATACCATTTTCAGGCCATTCCTTACCATAGAAGTCGCGTACCAGATTTTTAAAGGGCGGACGCACAGCGTGCGTCGCTGGGACTGGGCGTGCATACATGCTTGACGCATCACGTGCGTCGCTGGTATCCAGCGGGTTAAGGACGTCGCTCCGCTTACGATACAACTATTTTCCCTAATTGAGCTAGGATGCTAATTTTTTACTGAAAGTTGTGCACATAATAGTAAGTTTTACAGATAAAGTTTCATTAAATTATATCAATAAATAATTAATTAAAAATAATGATGTTGAATTTTAGTGCGATTTTAGTCAATTATTCATATTGCTACTAGTCACTAGCTATTAGGAGTTCTGCCTTGGTTATTTTTTAATGAACAATAGTTGGGCATAGTGCCAAACTTGGACTTTTTTCTGGTGTAGGTTCATGGGTTATGCTTTGGCTCGATTTTCATTTTTTTTTTTCTTTTCACGTACTACATATCAATATAAAATCAGATATTCAACTTACCAGATCTTTGACCAGTCCAGAACTTAGAACAAAGTGTCAGCTTTCAAATAAAAAGAAATTATGCAAATCGGAAAAGAATTGACAGAGAAGTAAGAGTTTGAATGACATTATCTTAGGCAAAAATGAAACTCCAGAAATAGCCATCAAAGTTTTATTTTGTTTTTTTATTTGTTTTTTTTATTGTTTTATTATGTTTTCAAAGGTTTTTTTTTTTCCCTTTTTTTCTTCAGAGACAAAAAAAAATAGCAAACCCAAAAAAAAAAAAGGGAAAAAAATAGTTAAATGCCCTGCCCACGTGCTATTACACCCTAGGGAAAACCCTAATCTTTGCCGGGCCTACATATAGAAACTTAAAATATTTATTAAAAATAAAAAAAAAATTGTCAAAGACAGCAATTTTTTGGGGAGGGTTTAATCCCCAACACATGGGGGCTAATTTTTCAAAAAGTTTTCGAAAAAATTTTACTTTTTCCTTTTTTTTCCCCTCTAAAGCGGAGTGCCGCCCTTAAGTTAAATATACACATGTTTTACCTAGTTGTTTTTTAACCTAGTTGTTTTTTTAAAAGGGCCTGATTACATTCTTTTGGTCCCGCTCCGTTCTACATTTACCCCATCTTTCTTTAAATTGGTGCACTTTTATGTCCCGGGATATCAACTCCTCATTTACCTTTTCCGGGATTTCCCTAAAATTTCTATGAGGAAAGGGGCTGACTTCTTTATTTTTGTTTAGGCATCCCCCTTTTTTTCAAGTTTTTTTGTATGTCTTGTGTTTTCCCCTTCCTCTTTTTTTCCCCGAGGGGCAGTAGTCTTCATTGTCGGGTGTTTTCCAAAATTTTTGTTATAGCCATAGACCATTGTGGGAAAAAGTTTCCCAAATTTTTGTGGGCAAAAAAGATACAGGCGCAAAGGAAAAAAAATTTGGCACCAGGAAGTTATATTTGGGTCTCTTAACTCATTGCCCAACAGCAAGGGGGCTTTTAGCATTTATCCCCCCAAAAATTTGTAATATTTTGGGGGCCTGGCAACATTATGCAGTGGAAAAAAATGTGTTCGTACCTTCACAACAACAGGGGTTCTTAGCGTCCCGAGAGGCAGGCCGCTTGTGTTGGGCCCTCATATAACCATTTAAAACTCGGGTTTCAAAGGGGGGCCGTTATAGGTTTTTATTTAGGGTTAGCGTGGTGTTTTATATGGGTTTAGGGGGGTGTGTGGGGGTTTTTAGATTTTTCCATTTCACCGGGGGGGTCCAGAGAGGAGGGAATAACAATTATGAAATCCCCCCACCACCACACCACCACCACCATCAGATTGATTACCCCCCCGTAAAAAACCTTAGGAAAAATCATAACATAAAAGCCTTATCCTGGGCACGATAAGGGGGCTCGGGCCCCTTTCCCCGGGAGTTTTTAAATGGGGCCGATTTTAGGGAATGCCCTTCCTCTGTAGGGGGGGGAAAAAAAAAAAAAAAAAAAAAAGTAAATACAGTAAAAGCAAAAAAATACACTTCCCAGTAAAGGGGGTAGAAGGGCTGGTTTTGATATCAAATCAGCACAAATGCACGCAGGAGGGCACCTGCATCCATCCTTGGCAGCATTTTACACCTTTTTCCTGAAAGGCCCTCAGGGGCCTCGGGCCCGGGGGCCTCAGGTCAGGGCCTCAGGCTCGGGGGCCCTCAGGTCCCTCGGGGCCATAGGCTCAGGGCCCCAGGCTCGGGCCCTCAGGCTCAGGGCCCAGGCTTTCAAGGTCTTCCCTTCCTGCTGGGAACCCCCTTGCGTGAGGGAAAAGCTGACACTTGATAAAAAACTACTGTATCATGTAACCCCAAAAAAAACCCAAAATGGGTCCAAAGAAAACAAAGGGGGGGAAAACCAGGGGCGTAGGCTGGGGCCGTTTTTTTTGTCCCCAAGCACCGTCTTGGTTTTACGAATCCCCAATCCAAAACACTTCCCCTAAAAATGTGTTTTTAACAAACCCTTTGTGATATTTTTTGCAATTTTTTTTTTGGCTTTGATTTTATTTCGGCTCCTCCCAACCCTTGTTTTTGTTTTTGAAGCAAAAACCAATCCTTTTTCCCAATTTTCGAAAAAAAACGGAATTCGTATCCAAGACGAGGGCTTTGACGACAAAAACCTCAGCTGACAGCCTACACGCTTTTCCCGACCTTGCTTTATTTTGCCACCTTTTTTTACGTTTTTTTGGGGATTACATCATACAGTACTGTATTACAAGAGTCGGGCTCCATCACGAAAAGGGTGCCCTCCAGCAGGAAGGGAATGAAATTGAAGAGCCTGGGGCCTGCAGGAAAAGATAAAAAGGGAAAAAAAAAACATTTTTATGCGACGGGACGATATCCCAGGTAAGCGAAGAAAAGGGGGGTTTAAAACATCAATATCCCCGAGATACATTTTTTTTCCCGATTTTCTGTTTACGTTCCACAAGGGTTGGGGGGCATGATTTTGCCGAGGGGGAAAACCCAGAGATGCAGTTTAGGTAAAGGCGGTGGGCAGAGTGGTTAGCGTCACCGGGGGGGGCATTCTCAAAGACCCGAGTTCGACCCCGGGGAGTTGGGGGACCCATAAACCCACTTGAAATTTTTTTCGGCACCGTCGAGTGGCCTAAGAACACCCAAAATGCCCTTTTACTTTAAAATTTCCCCCTTTTGACTTTTGAGTGCAGGGAAAGGACACAGGGGGGGCGGTTGAGCCTCTAATCACAGGCGTCAGTCCGGGCCGGTTTAAGGGGGGGGGGCAAACCGGGGCTCTAGCCCCGGGGCCCTCCCCCCCAAAAGGGCCCCCACCATATGTTTTATTAGTTTTAAGCAGAAAATTTTAAAAAAAACATTGGCAATTAAAAAAACCAAAAAACATTTTTCCCCGTCTGTTTCACCCTTTTATCTCGAATACCTGTCTATGCTTTAAATTTTTTTCTTTGCCAAACATGGGCCCTAAAAAATACCCAAAAAATTGCTTAATTTTCGTGCGAATTAGGGCCCCCAAAAAAGCTGAGCCCCAGGGCCCCCCCACTTTTGACCCGGGGCCGGGGGCTTCACTATAACAATGGGGGCTTGCGCCACCACGGGCGGGGGGCCAAACCATCACGGGGCCCCTGGGAGTGGGGTTTCCCCAGGGCCCCCTACCATCCCACCCCTGTAGCTCACTGCCTACACGCGCTATGGGCCCATAGGTGTTGTGGGGTGTGGATATATAAAAAAAAAAAATTAAAAATTTAAAAAAAAAAATAAACAAAAAAAAAAATTTAAAAATTTTGGGCCCTTTGCCATGCCAGTTATATAAAATTTTCTGATTTACACAGTGCCGGGTTAAAAAGGTTTTTACTGTAGTCAGTAATGACTTTATAATTTTAGTAAATAACTTGAAAAAGTTTTTAAACTCACCCCATTTTGAATGTCATGCTTTGGTTTTTTCGTTTCTCGTATATTAAAAAATAGACCCTTAATTTTTACACATCTCAATCATCATTCTCGTAATCGAATGCTCGTATAACGGGACCTCCCTGTTTTGACATGTCAACCGCCATTTACAGTAGTTGAAAAGTGTTTTGAAAAAAATTTGTAGTTGTTAAAGGGTTGAAGGAGGGGAAAAGGGCAATTTTATTTTTTAAAAAAAAAAAGTGCAGAAAGCATTTGGTTTGAACCAGTTTAGGATATAATAAGGGGGCTCTTTTAACGAGGGGAAAAAGTGCCAAAGGAGTGGAAGAGAAAAAAGAAATTAGTGCCAATATAAAAAATGGAAAGAAGGGGGGGCCTTTAAAATTTTAAAAAACCAGTGTCATTGACTTTTTACCGTAGAAAGATATGTAGAAAAAAATAAAAAAGCAAGGGAAATGGAATATTTGGAAAGTGTAGGAAAAAATGACAAACAAGCAGTATGGCTTTAAAAAAGGGAGATCATTTTTTGACCAACTTATCAAGCTTTTACTCAGGAGAATTAATACAATAATACAACACGGGAAAAAAAGATCAACGATCAATCTTTGGGGGGGCCTACCCCCGGGGGCGATTTGGGCCCGCCCACCTTCGGCCACTCCCGGGGGTATCCGTTAGTCCCCATGAGGTTTCCCTTACCATACCAAGCAACTCTGGGCCCGGAAACATAAAACTTCCCCCAGGCCACGGGGCCTTTTTGGGCGCCTCCTTGGCCTCCCAAATTGGGAAAGGATCGGTTTCAGGGTAACGTGTACATGCCCATATAGCCAAGTTGGCGCCCCCGGAAAGGATATGCAGGTAATAACCTCGATTTAATCTCACGGTGCAATTTGCTGATTTACACGGGAAAACATCCCCGCGATTACCCCATGATTTGCGAAGAAAAAATTTTTTAAAACCCAAAAACATCGATTCGTCTCTTCTAGTCCTATTTAGTGTCCAGTTTTCACATCCTAGAGTAAACAGGGATCACAACGACTTAAAGATCTGGATTTTTTGTCCTTTTTGAACAGGTACCCCCACAAGGCCCCAAAAACCGTGTTGAGGGGCCGCCATAAAAACCGGGGGGCTATAAACCCAAAAGGCCCTAAGATTTTTTGGTGATTTTTTTTATGTCCAGGGACCCCTTAAAACCAAGATCCAAAAGAGAAAACCCCCCAAAACCATTTTTCAAACTGGTCTAAAAAGCGAGGTACATGTCAGGGTTTTGCATCTGTCTTTTAAGAAAAACCCATAGTATGGGGCCCTTTGGAAAATTAAATATTTTTAATAATATATTTTTCTTTAAATATTTTTGAGGAAAATTAATATTTTTGATTTAGATCAGACTTTTTTCCTTAATAATATCAGTCCCAATTTAATTTTTTTACCGGGTTTTAAAATAATGTGTACATTATAAAACTTGAAAGAAAAAATAAGACGTCTTTGTTGCAATTGTTTATTTGGAAGGAATTTTTGGGAAAATATCAGAGATGAAAATTCCTATTAGGGGGGGTAGGGCAGAGGTGGGGGTTCCCCCAATTCTAGTCCGGGAATTCTGGGGGAAATTGCGGAATGGGAAATTTGGGGTTTGGGGGAATTGCGCAATTACAGTGCCTTAAAAAAATTTCGGAAAATTTCGAATTGCGGACCCCCCAAAATTTTTTAAAACGGGAAATCGCAATAACTTGGGGGAATGGGTTTTTTCGGTTCGGAAAATTTCCCCAAAATTTTGGAGCCTGAAAAAAAAAAACCGGGAAATTTGGGGGGTTGCGGACCCCCCAAAAATTTTTTAAAACGCAATCCAATAATTTTAGATCACCCCTTCCAAAAAGGCCAAATGGGCCCCCGTGAAATAAGTTCCCCCCAAAAATGGTGGAGACGACACTGCCAACTGCCAAAGAGGCCGTGTTTTTGGGCGTCCAAGCATTTCCCTCTTGGATTACGAAGAAACCCCTCCCAAAACACTTGCTTAAAAGTGTGTTTTACTGCTTTATGGGTATTGTTTGCAATTTTTGGGGCTGATTATTTTTCGAAAACCCCTACCCCAACTTGTTGTGTTTTTTTGTTGCCCCCAAAACCCAAACAGTTTTTTAATTGCGGGGAAAAAACAATTTTGGGACCAAGACCCAACCTCGCCCTTAGCTAGTGTTTTAGAATGTAGCCCCCACTCACTCAGTTTAGTGCGTTCTTGGGGCTTGGGATTTAGGGGCGGTTTTTCGGCCCCCACTACCCCTGGCCGGTTTTGGGGATTCTGATTTATCCTTAAAATATACTTTTTGTGTTTTTTAAGTACTAAGATTGCACAAATTATTACAATAGGGGCACTGGTTTTCTGGCAGTGGGTTTGTGGTTAGTAAAACCCCTAAAAAGGTCTATTGGGGGTAAATAAAGGTTTTTTTTAAAAAAATATATAGGCAACCAAAAGGCTTAATAAAAAGGCGTTTTGTAAATAAAGGCATTTTTGCTTCTTTAATTTTTAATTTCATTAAATTTCAAATTTGTCTTTATTTTGGGGAGATTTTGCTCATATAAATTAGGTTTACTAAACCCTAATTATATGAGCCCCAATCTGCAAAATATAAACAAATTTTAAATTACTGAAATTAAAAATTAGACAGGGAAACAAAAAAAAAGCCGTTTATTTTTCTAAACGCCGTTTTTTAAGTCTATTTTTTTCCCTTTTGAAAAATTTTTCCCAAAATTTTAACCCGAATGGGCCAAAATTTTTTGTCGCCAAATTTTTTTCGCCTAGGGGTGGAGTGGAGTGTGGATACACTGGATACTGTTTGTGTTAGAAGTGGGGATTTTGGGCAAATTTACTTGGAGGCTCAGGATGATCTCCCCCCACTCAGGGCCCCTCAGGGGCCCGAGGGGACTGAGCCTTTTAGAGCACAGGGCCAGGAAAAAGGGGGAGAGAAGCTTCCATAAAAATGAGTCACTTTGGGCAAGTAATTTTTTCCTTATCTACTGGGGTATTTAGTAAATTTAATTTTGGGGCAATTTATAGTTTTTCCACTCAAGCCAAAAAGATTTTTGATGCGCCTTAAATTTTATACATAAGGGGCCCTCAAAAAATCGTTTTGGTTTGGGTGAAACTATAAAATTTTTTCCCTTTTTTTTTTACAGTTAAAAGTTAAAACAAAAAAAAATTGTTATAAAGGGGTGAATAAAAGGCGATTAAATCCAATATATATTTGATTATTTGTGAAAACAAATCCCCCTCACAGGAGCGGGGCCCGCGGGGGCGATTTTATTTTGTTAAAGCTCATTTTTGGGGAAGGTATAAATTTCATTTATCCGAAAAAGAAAAAATATCAATGGAAAAGGGGTAATCAATTCTGCTTCTATTGATATCTTCCATGTAAAATGTTGTCCCACAAAGTTTTACATGACAACACTTTAAGTGAATTTTTTAAATTCATGGGAAAATTTTTTCAGATCTCATAATGGCCTTTAATTTTTGTTTTCCCGTGTTTTTTTGTGATAATCTTATTTAAAAAAAACATTTCCGAAGGGTAAAGTATATCCCTTTTTTACATGTCTAAAAGATATACAGGGGGGGCAGCCTTGAGAATTTCCCCGGGGGCTTGGGTGAACGAAAGGCCCTGGCGCTAAGAAAGGGCCCAGTAGCGTTGGCATAGGGGCCCAGAAGGGGGTTACCCCCCCTTTCATATAGATACCCTAGTCACCTAGGATTTCTAGCCCCGTGACCCGGGGAAGGGTAAAAGTAAAGAAAAACACTAAAAGAGACAAAGACTTAAATTGGGGAATGACAATTAAAAAATTTTAGCAAAAACAAAAAGGAATACAGAAGTATTTAAAAATAAAAAACTAAAAAAAAATCTTGGGGACATTTTTTTTTTTTAATTGTAGGTGTTTTAAGGGGTCTATTTGCATTTTTTGTTTTAATTTTTAGGGGGGTTTTGTTGGGGTATTTATAGTTTCACCCAAAACCAAAAGATTTTTTTGATGCGCCTTATGTTTTTCTGGTGTGTTTTTTTGGGGTTTTGAATGAATCTGGGTAACTGTTTCTGTCGAATTTTTTTTTTTTTTTTTTTTTTTTTTTAGGTAAATAAAAGGGTTTGTTTTTTTTTTTGGGTTTTTTTGGGTTTGGGAAAAGGGAAAAGGGTTTGGTTAGGTATATGTTTTGGCCCAGGTTAGGTAATAGGGAAAGGTTTTGGGTTGGTTTAGGCTCATTTATTTTATTTTTTTGTCATTTTTGCCAAAAAAAAAAAAAAAAAAAAAAAAAGGGAACAGAAACGGGTTTTGGGGGAGATTCATTTTAAAACACATAAAAACACACCAGAAAAAAAAAAGGCGGGGATCAGGGGAAAACGTTGGTTGGGGGAAACTTTTTAAAATTGGGCCGGGTTTTTTTTTAAACCCTTTCAAGTACAGATGACGTCTTTGAGCGTCATCCAAAAAAAATATTTTTAAAAAATTTTTTAAAAAAAACTTAAAAAAAGGGGCCGGGTTTACGTGAATTTACTTTACCCTTGGAGCGAATTTCAATATTTTTTTTATTAAAAAATTTATTTTGTTTTAATTAAAAAATTTTTATAATAATTATTTTTAAAATTTTATTTTTTTTTTTTTTAAAAAAAAAACTAACCCCAAATTTTAATTTTTTAAGGCCTTTTTTTTTTTTAACGAATTAATAAAATTATCTTCCTTAAAAAAAAAATTAAATTAACTATTCCTTTAATTTAGTTTTCTAGAGGTAAGTTAAGGCAATTTTTTTGCCGCGGTGTTAAAAAAAAATTTTTTTTTTTCAATTTTAACCCGGGAAAAAAAAAATTTAAAAATTTTCGTAAAAGGTTAAATTTTTTTTTTAACATTGTAAAAAATTAAAAAAATTGGGGGGTTCATTAGGGGGTTAAAACGGGAAAACATTAATTGGGAAAAAAACGATTTACCCTTTGATGTTTTAGTTTTTTGCGGGTGGGAAAAAACTTTTTTTTTGGGGAAATTGGGTGGAAAATTTTTAACGGGGACCCCAAACAAAAAAATACAATGGTTTTAAGGTTTTTAAAGGGAATTTTGGTGTTTAAAAATTTTTTTCGGAATTTGGGGAATTTATATTGCGAAAAGCCTTAAACTTTTAAAAAAAATGGGGGGAATTGCGCATTTCACTTTGTGGTTTAATTCAATTACGAATTTTTCGGAAATTTGGGAAAAAATTTGGGGGAAACCCCCAACCCGGGTTTTAGGGCCCCAAAAGGGAATAACAAAATTTTTTTAGGGAAGGAAACAATTTTCTATAGTGTTTAAAAAAATTTGTTTAATTTTTTTTACTTATTTTGGGGTTTGTTTAAAAAAATTTTTCAATTGTTTTTTGTTGTGGGATTTTCAATTTTTTTTTTCGTTTTTTTTTCTTTGTTGTTTAAAAAAAGGTTTTCTTATTAACTTAAAAATACCCCTTTTTTAAGGGGTTAAAAGGCCCGGGCCCCTATGTTGGGAATTTTTTTTTGGGAGATTATTCTGGTGAAAGTTTTTTACCCCAAAACAAAGGGAATTTGGCATCATTTTTTGCAAGATTTGAAACGACATCCAAATTTGGTTCAACGGGGGTCCCCAAAAAAGGGGAAATAAATTCCCACCATGGGGGGAAAGAAAACGTATCTTCCCCCTTGTTGGGGGAATCAATACCCTAAAATTAAAAGGGAAAGGGATTGGGTTTTAAAGGTATTCAAAATGGGTTTTTTTTCAGTTTCCCTTTTTTTTTCCCTTTTTTTTTTTTTCTTTTTTTAGGCTTTTTAAAAATTTAAAAGAATTTTAACCCAAAAGGCCCAAAAATAATTTTTTTCAGGTTTTATTTAAACTTTTTTTTGCCTTAAAACTTCAGAAATTCAATATAAAAAAACCAAAATTTTACATCGGGTGATACGACAAGTCTGTGAGTGGGGTTGACAATGCATGGTCACCTATTTGCTGCGATGCGTTCAATGTACTTTTCTTGGTAGTACATAAAATTTTGTTCAGGGAAGGAAACATTTTTATCAGTATAGTGTAATGAGGAGTATTTTACATGAGTGGGGACCTCCATGTATACATAAAAATAC
>JACEEZ010000741.1:0-2500 GCA_016584305.1 Chionoecetes opilio | reverse complement strand
AATGAGAAATAATCACAAACAACCAGACCGTGTAGCTATGTTGGGAGGTAAACTGACTGGCGCTACATGCTGGATTTGGTACGCTCCTACATGTTTGTGAAAAATTAGAAATAATTACAAGCACAACCAGACCGTGTAGCTATGTTGGGAGGTAAACTGACACTACATCAGGGATTTGGCACACTCTCCCACGACTGTTCGGGACTGGTATTAGGAGAGGTAGTAAGTATCCAGGCTCGCTCATTACTGCTTGGTATGCTATGAATATCATTATTCTAGTTGAATGTAGACATATACCGTATTATACGGCTTATAAGACGCACTTTTTTCCCACAAAAAATACACCGCTGCGGTAGGGTTTTTCACTCCCGCCATCCGACCTGCGTGCACATGTTCAGCCAGCCAACATGACGATTTCTTATACTATCGCATACAAGCTAGAAAATAAAAATGGCTGATGAGTAAAGAAGATGATAAGATGAATGAAGATAATGAATAGTGAGTGTGCTCTTGTGTGAAAATGAATGTATATCGGACAAGTTTTTTTTCTTTTTCTTAGAAATATCCTTCCAAAACTCAGGGTGAGTCTTATAAGCCATAAAATACGGTAATCGCATTTTAATGGCTATTATTCATACATATGTATGAGTAAAAATAATGAAAATTCAAGCAAGGCGCTCATCGCTCAAGACACCTGGCAGCGCCGGCCGCGGCGGCAGCAGCATCATGAGACATTATAATCACCCTAAAATGAGATAAAAAGGAAGAAAAAGTCTCCCGTAAAGTGATGAGTTATCCCAAAAATGTTGGTGTTTTCTCTCACCGTCTGGCTAGTGAAAGGTAAACAAATGATCACAACTAAAAGAAAAAAGGAAAAGAAAGATAACTAAAGAAAGGGCTACACTGTGGCAAAGAAAGAGATATGTGTCAAGCTCGAGCTCGAGTTTGACAGACCTACAAAGCGATCCTAAGCAGAAGAGCTCACAAGAAGAAGAACAACAAGCCCGAACACAGGCCATGGCTGTCAAAGATATTGCTTATTATCATGACTATTTCTTATTATTATGTATATATATGGTTGTGATGAGCTGTTTTATACACGTATCACTATTTAGGTCAGTGTAGCACGTGTGTCGCCTTAAATAAGGGTGATTTAAGGTGTTGAGATGACAAGGGAGACACTCTTGCAGCGACCACCCCCGTAACACTAATAGTCACTATTTTAAGCAATACACACCTTCTACCACTAAATCACTAGCAACACAGACTCCTTCCTTATATATCTTAATATATAATATATCAAAACTCCTTAAACCCAAGCATTCCAAAATAAAATGAGAAAAAATAAATTATGTTGAGTTGACAATTCGAGCGGCGATGAGTGGTCTGGCATGCCATTCTTGCCCGCAAATTTGTCACGCAAATGGAGTCCGTTAAATCCGAAGTCCGTTAAATCGAGGTCCGTTAAATCGAGGGTCGACTGTATATATATACACCCGTATTTTACGGCTTATAAGACGAAGTCTTATTGCATCTTGGAAGATGCACCCTGATTTTGGAAGGAAATTTCTAAGAAAAAAATAATAAAAAGGTTTTCTACCAGTAGGCGGTAGTAAAAATCTACTGATTTTCTTGGTAGGCCGTGGTCCGAGGTGTCTTTCTGCTGCTCTGTTCCATTTTTTGGCATATGTACAACTTCTAGCTTGTATGTGATAATTTCAGGACTGAAAAGAGCTTGTGATACGTGTGACAGCCTGGTGGTAAATGATACATCAACACTAGCAGACGATAGTTGGTGCCAATCTGCCGAGGCGGAAAGGCTGAGGCGGAGAGGCTGGCTCCCGCCAGTACCGTGTAAACATCACAGCATGAGGACAGATTAGTGATTTGAATTCTTATGGTATTCAAAATACTCTTAACAGGTAAGTACTGAGGTTACATCATATAAGAGGCTGAATTGATAGCTACTAAGCTAGCCTCCTACAACATTCATTTTGGAAGACTATGAGTATTTTTTAGGGGAAAAAGTGCGTCTTATAAGCCGTACAATACGGTATACAGGAGGTCCCGTTATAAGAGCATTCGGTATACGAGAATCCGATGATACGAGATGTGTAAATTAGGGTCTATTTTAATATACGAGATCGAAAATCCAATGCTACGATATTCAAAACTGGGGTGAGTAAAATTACCAAGTTATTACTAAAGTAAATTACAAGTTATTTATAAAATATAAAGTATTACTGACTATATGATTTTACCTAAGTTGTACGAAATCAATCTGAAAATAGATCAATTCTGTGGTCGGTACGACATTAGCCTGCAAAATTCACATCTGGACGATGTCAAGATTCAGATGGCAGAGACTAGTTTGTGGGGTGGGAGATTCCAGACCCCCCCCCCTTTTTTTTTTTTTTCCCTTTTCCTTCTTTTTTTCCCCCCCCCCCCCCAAAAATTTTAAAACCCTTCCCCTTCCCTTCCCGCGGGGTTTAAAATTCCT
>JACEEZ010000740.1:0-17876 GCA_016584305.1 Chionoecetes opilio | reverse complement strand
ATTTGGGGGAAAACCCCCTTGCTCCTTAAGCACATTTACACAGGGGGTGCAAAAAGTATGACCGCAGGGCAGACTGCGCGGCCTGCGACTTATTTCATCAAAGACAGTCAGGCACACCGGGCAGTCCTCGACGGCATCTTCCTGGAAGAAAGATGCAGTGAGCATGAGTCAGGCCCATCCTTCAGGAGGGTTGGCAAGGCAGTAAACAGCCACTCCACAGCCCTGCCACGCCTCGCCGGGGAACACTTACCCTGCTGTCTCGCCGCCCTTCCCTCAGCTGTGCCGTCTTGTCGCCCTTCCGTGCTGGCTCCATGGCGCCTCCAGGACAGGTCTGCCAACACAACACAATGATGGGTCAAAGGTGGACCCACACAAGACACCCGTGGACCAGGCTTGGAGTAATTACAGGGGTTTGGCTCAATTACAATTACAACTAGGTGGGGCTCGTCCATACTCAATTAAAATTTCATCAATTGGATTTCATGTCAATATATTTCAATTCAGATATTATTTTATATTTACAATAGACCATTACCTTCCGAATATTTCAATTCAATTTACAGGGAACAGTTGTCAATTTGATTTCAATTAAAATTAACAATTCTTATACGAATAATTGGACCGAGTTTTGGTCAAATCTATTTAATTTTTGAGAAATCCTGTACATAACATACAGACATACATACAACAGCATATAATAACATAACCTATATGTCGTTGGGGTGTAATTTGATGTGTAACTATATTATATTACCAGGAAGGATTTTTTTTATTAAAATACAATTATAATTTAAAATATTTAAATCACAATACAATATAAGAAAGCCAGTGTTATGACATTGAATAACATTTACATGTATATATGAACTATTGCTATATATTTATATACATATACAGTATATATATTTTAATATATATATATATATATATATAATAATATATATATTATAATATATATGTATATATATATATATATATATATATATATATATTATAATATAATATATATGTATATATATATAAGGAAGGAGATATTTCAGTACTTATACATATACAAAACATCTGGTAATATAGAAAGATAGCCATATTATTGAATATTAGTTATATAATGGTGCTATGGATAGGGATATATTCAGACCAGGATATAAATGCTATAAATATCGTATGTATATATAAGATTGATTAGCAAGTGTGTGATATATTGTGACAGGAGTGGATGAAATACATTGATGCTATGTAAGGTATATATGCTATGACACAGATGTTATAGTGTAGGAGATATGGAATAATGCATATATAGACAGGAAGTGAGATTCGAAGTACCTGCTGGTTTGTTGTCTATAGATACAGTCTATGATGAGATGTAAAAGAATTATATGGAGAACTTTGGAGAGCCGTAGGAGAAGCATGAGAGGCAGGGGCCTCAGTGATGGGGACCCCGTATTAAGGATGAGAGAGTAAGGAGGGGAAAAAGAATCTAGTTTTCTTCCCTTTGCTTCTTAAAAGATTACCATGTGTGGGAGAAACCGGGCCAGCTTCACTGACAGATCAATGTGGCTGACTAAATCAGAGTCAAGTCAAGATCCTAAGCAGAAGAGGTCCCCCAGAATAAGAAAAAGGGCCAGACACGGGCCCGGGGCTGCCCAAAGGTATAGTTATTATCTTTACTGTTGCTCATTATAATTATTTATAGGGTTTTGGATGAAAAAGGATTTTTTTTTTAAACCCCAGTGCCCACTATTTAGATCAGTATAACACCTTGTGCCTTTTAATAAGGGTGTTTTTTAGGGTTTTTGAGGTAAACAGGGAACGTAGCGGGGCCAAAGCCATAACACTAAAAATCACTTTTTTAAAAAATTTCCCCCCCTTCTACCACTAAATAAATAGCAGCACGGGTCCCCCCTTCCCCTTATTATCTTAATATGTGATACATAAAAAACTCCAAAAAACCCAAGCTTTTTAAAAGTAAAAAGGGAAAAAAATAAAAAATTTTGTTGTTTGAAATTTCCCAAGCAGCAAAAACACTGGTCGAAAAAAAAATTTCGAAGATATGGTTCGGGACTAAATAAAGCTGACTATAGGAAAATTTCGCCCCTGCAAAATCAAATCTGATGTTAAATTAAACTCTATAATGTCCATTTTTTGAAAAACCAGCCGAAATTCATAAAAAAATAGGGGTTTTAAAAATCAGCAGAAAATAGGTTTCACCAATGTTTTCATTTTAAACTTTTAACTTTTTTTTTCTCAACCCAATTTAGGGCAGTGCGTGTTTTTGAGTCAGGGGGTTTGTGCAGTGAGCAGGGGGGGGGGTGTGCGCCCCTGCGTATTGGCGAGGGGTTTGCGGCTGTGTAGTACTTTTTTTCCCTACTGATCGTCCCGCTTTGACATAGGGGTTTAAAACATTTTATTTTTCTTTGCAGATAGATGTGTTTGATTTAGTGGAGTCCAAATTTTTATTTGGTTTACCGTATATAGTCCCTTCTCCCGGGGGCTGTGTTTGGAGCGCCGAAACTTTTGGTGAAGCATCGGACTTTTTTTTTAAAATATGGGGAAATTTTTTACCCCTGACAGTTAAAAAAACCCTTACAAAGAATTTTAAAAGCAGCTTATCTGCTTATTTCAAGTCCCCGTATGGGTTTGATCAAGAAAAAGTGGGCCCCTCCCCATAGAATGCAGCCCTTGGAACCCCTCGAATGAAGGGAAATGCGTGGCAAAGGGCCCATCGGGCACCCTTTCGGAACCCAAGGGTTTTTGGCGTGAACAAAAGGATCACAGAAATGACTGCTACTTTTGCCTCACTAACATCAAAGGAACATTAAAAAACGCGACCCAAAAATCAGGTATCCTGCCGTCCCTTCTGCCACCGGGCCCGTGCCAAGACCCTGATCCCCCATGTCCAAATGTTTCCAATTGCAAGGCTAAATTTAAATTTCAGTTTTCGAACGGGGAGGATAACCCCAGGGATACGCCCTTTCAAGAAAATGGCAAAACAACGGAGAACCCAAAATTTATCAGTCAGGGAAAAGCTACATGACCTTTCTAGGGGCCTAGATCTACCCAAAGGGGAAAAGTGAAGTCCTTGGATCTCGTCTTAAGGGAAAGGAATTTGCTACAAAAGGATTCTATCACCAAAGTTTTGTCGTAGACAAAAAAACTTTCAAATTCTTCAAGAGGGGAAAACAAAACTCGTTACGTTTGATGTTTTACACATCATGGAACAACTTTGTGGTCTCCCATTTTGATAAGATTTAAATTGGGGGCGTCATAGTTTAGGAAAAACACGCTAAAGGCCCTTCTTTTGCAAAAGGAAAAAAGCTTCCGAGTGTTCCAATTGCGCAGGCCCTGAAAAGGGGTGGAAAATTTTGAAAAATATGAAACTTTGTTTTTCTGCGGTTTTAAAATGAAGAACATCAGGGAAAACTGTGTGGGGGGCCTGAAGGTAAACCCTTTTCTTCTAGGACTTTCCCGTTAGGTCACTAAGCCCCCTGGTTTTTTTTGTTTTTGGGGCTTTTAGAGCGGACAGCAAATTTCCCAAAAAAAAATAATGGCCCCGCACGACCGAAAGATCACCTGGAAAGGGTTTAAGGGAAGTACAAAACCCCTTGGTTTACAGTGAAAAGGGGGAAATTACCCCATTTTCATCTGAAAAATTTGGGTTTAAGAAAAATTTTTTTAAAACCATGGATCAAAATGGTGCTGGTTTTCAGTATTTGTTAGCAAAGTTTGAACGCACTGTATCTGAGCCAAGTGAAGGCAGGTGTTTTCAATGGCCCTCAAATTCGTCAACTACTCAATGATGATGACTTTGTAAAGAGCCTAACTGCCCTGGAAAAAGCTGCTTGGAAGAGCTTTTTGGCTGTTATAAAGAACTACCTAGGTAATGTTCGAGCATCGAATTATGAGGAACTTGTAAATGACATGTTGAAGAGTTACCATGCGCTTGGGGCTCGGATGTCACTCAAAATCCACTTTTTCCATTCACATCTTGATTTCTTCCCAACGAATCTTGGCGCGGTCAGTGATGAGCAGGGGGAACATTTCCAACAGGACATTGCCACCATGGAAACCCGATACCAAGGACGATTCAGTTCCAACATGATAGGGGACTATTGCTGGACGCTACAACGTGAAAGTAGCTGCTCCTACAAACGAAAGAGCAAACTACAGAAACACTTCTGATGTACTATGGAGCAGAGTGAGTACGTACTTTTGTGTGTTAGGTATAGTTTTGATCATATGTATATTTAATACCAATTTGAGATCTTGACTGTTCTTTTGAAGAACAGTCTAGATCTGACTGTTCTTCGAACTAGCGCATCTTTCTCTCAAAAAAAATCTCGAAGTTGTGTTCCAAAATACAGATATATATATATATTTAAAGTCAAAATTTACTGTGATTTGGCATATTTTCGGATATTTCCAAGATGTGGCACATTTTCGGATATATTTGGAACATAATTTAAGTATATTTTTTGCCAGATATGTACATTAGGTCCTAATAAAGCCGCAGGCACCACCATAATTTAATTACGAGTAATATATATTAACGTAGGGGGATTGTTTAGATTAATTATATAATTATATATACGTATATAATTATAATAGCTATTAAAATTTAAAATGCCGATATTTCAAAAACTATACGTGCTAGAGAAAAAGCAATGCCTTTTTTTAAATCAGCAGCGAAAATTCTTTCCAACCCACACACAATGAACTCAGAACCATTTTTGGTGTCGACCAGTGTAAGCAGTCTGGCATGCCATTCTTGCTCGCAAATTTGTCACGCAAATGGAGTCCGTTAAATTGAGGGCCGACTGTGTGTATATATATATATACATATTATATATATATATATATATATATATATATATATATATATATAATATATATATATATATATATATACACGCAACCCTCAATTTTCCGGACCTCCTATTGCTGGATTTCGGATTTCCCGGTCGTTGTTTGCCCCCGGACATATTTGGAATGGGCCGGACATATGTCCGGAATAGTTTGGGACATTAAGGAAAGAATGGCATTCAAATTTCCTGCGCGGCGAGATTCCCGGCCGTTAGTTTGAAGATGCTGCCACTAGGGTCAGGGCGGGCACACACAGCCGCTCGGGGTGACTATTATCCCCACAATGCCTCCCTTTCCCCCTGCCGCTCTCCGCGGCCAAAAGCCGCCTCTCCCGGGTCTCCCGGGCTTGGCGATGCCCTCCGCATCACCTCCATGGGCCAATACCGCAGTGACTCTTCCCCCCAGCCCTGGATAAGGACAAAGTCCCGCGTCCTGGATGTCACCCTCACCCGCCTCCGCCTGGGGCACACAACACTCACGGCTCACCTGCACCGCCTCCGTCTGTCCCCTGACCCCCACTGCCCCTGGAACGTCTCTGAGACTATTGAACACTTTCTGCTGCAGTGTCCGCGCTTCCACTCCCACCGTTTTTTTTTTTTTTTTTTTTTTCGTTTTTTTTTTCCGTTTTTTTTTTACATTTGTGCCTATAGCGCCTGTAGGCAGTGGTGACCCAGGGCTCGGATGGTAGGCTCTGGAGGTTCACTTGAGGACTCTGATGGTTGGTCCTCACCCGTGGTGGCGCAGGCAAGATTCTTATAGTGGCGCCTGTGATTAGAGGCTCATGCCGCCCCCCTGTGTCCTCCGATGCACTCGCAATCGAAGGTAGAGTTGATGGGCAGGGCATGTGAGTGTTCTTAGGCCACTCAACAGTGCAGAAAGGTTTTGGTTTTCTTCGGGGATCAAACTCGGGTCACCGAGAACGCCATTCAGAGACGCTAATCACTCCGCTACCGCCTCCCCGCTACCGCTACCTTGTAGTGCTACGCTCTCAACTCCTCACCCTGAACGTCGCCACCTGTGACCTGGCCACCCTGCTGGTGGCGGCTGGCGTCCACCCCTCCCGGCAACACGCAGTCATCCACCTCACCTGTGCCTTCCTGAGGAAGACAGGTCAACTACCACGCCTGTGATAGCATCATAGGACGTCACCAGGGCTCATAGTGTTCCCCAAGGGATCCTCGCAGCCCTAAAACAACAACAACAACAACAATGCCTCCCGTAGTGCCGCCCAAGGACCCAAAACGTACTAGAGAACCAGTACACCTTACTTTGTACCAGATAAAGTCTGTGCAGGGCTACACCTCCAGGACCTTCCTGGTTCCCGGACCAGGCTAACCCCCTAATAGTCAGGAAAATGGAGGGTCCAGTGTATGTGCCGTAAAGGGCGGCGTACAAGTCAACTCTCTGAGCCTGAAAATATCTCTCCATAACTCGGGGTCGACTTATACGGCAAGGATAAAATGGGAACCTTTACCACTGAGTGGTAAACAAGTGGATCAGCACTCCTAACAATAACTGTGCACCACTTACCCTAACTCCAGTCACACAACTACTATATGCACCACTTCCAGAGCACCAGTGACAACTTGAGAAGACGTTTAGCAGCAGTTCCACCCACAGCTGTTTCCAACAGCAGATGGAAACAGCTGTTACATAGATTGTAAACACTGGCGAATGCAAATGGCGGTGGGCAATGGTAAGTGCAGTCCAGTCATAGGTACTACTGTGTTTTACTATAATATACAGTGTGTAGCAGTACTATCAGGGCACTAGTGTTTTTACTATAATATGCAGTGTGTAGCAGTACTATCAGGGCACTAGTGTTTTACTATAATATACAGTGTGTAGCAGTACTATCAGGGGACTAGGGTGTTTTTCAAGTGATAATAAGAGGCGGACCTATATCAATCATCAATCATTGGGGGCATACGCCGGGGGGCGCGTTGCCTCGCCCACCCTACGACGCCACTCCCGGGGGTCACCACGCGCGAGTTCCCATGCAGGCTCCTTTCCCATACCGAGCAACTCTCGACAAGAAACATCAACTTGCCCCAGCCACGAGCCTTGTGGGCGCCCCCTTGGCCTCCTCTACGCCGGATTATCTCTTACAGATACAACCCGATGGGAAGGATCGGTTTCAGGGTAGCGTGCCACATGCCCATATAACCGAAGTTGGCGCTGACGGACTATGCAGGTAATAGGCCTCGATTCAGTCTCACGGTGCAATTGCTGATTTGACACGTAATCATCCCAGCGATACCCCATGATTCTACGAAGACACTTATTACCAAAGGCATTGATTCGTCTCTTCAAGTCACTATTTAGTGTCCATGTCTCACAACCATAGAGTAAGACAGGGATCACAAGCGACTTGAAGATCCCGGGTCTTTGTCCCCCTGCACAGGTACCGACAACCCAAAATACCCCCGCGGGAGCGAGTCCATAAAACCGGGGGCTTGCCAATCCGCCGTAAGACTTTTTTGACGGACCCGCCGTCTTTTATGGCGGCGTCCCAAAGGGGTATGTAAAATTTTCCAAGATCTCAATGCCTCGCCGCATGCATAAAAACAAAAGGGTTAATTTGTTTCCCATTTAGTAAGTCCCCAAAAAACCTGGACCTTGGTTTTTGAGCCCGGAGACCCAATTTCCCAAAAGGGTTTTTGCCCCCCTCGTGAAAAGCGTCTGGGAGAGCTATCACCCAGGCCCTTTCCAGGGGACTTTTTGGAAAGATTACTGCATCAGGGCAAAAACAAGATAAGTGATCTTGGTTTCCCGACGGAGCTCCACAACCCAACTTTGATCTACAACCTTGCCAATACCCAGTCCATACAAGCGTTTAAAAAATTTTTGTTTTTGGGGGCAAGGACGCCCCCTTTTGCCTCACTCCTGTTTTTCACAGGAAAGAACCCTGGATCCACCTGCCCCCCCCACTTAACATAAAAAAATGGGGAAAGCTACAAGAGGGTAGACCTCACGTGGTATTTCCCTTGAAACCTAACACTACCACTCCCCCTTTCACCCCACCCCTAAACCTACCCACCCCTTTAAAGCTCCCTAAGGGACTCCCCATAACAAACCTGTCTACTGAGCCCATCCCAAAATCACCCCAAAACCCTTTTTGGGGGAAACCTTTTTTTTCCCTATTTTTTTTTTTTAAATCAAACGTTTTTTAAAGCTTGAAGCCTTTTACTTCTTTTTTCCCTACCCCTTGGTTAATAGCCGTAAGAATTTTTCCCTACCTCTCCTTTTTGAACCCCTTTATCCATTAAAAACTTCTATCAGATGCCCCTTACTCTGCGCCCCCCCCCCCCCCCGAGGGGAGTGTAATTTTTTAATAGCTTCAATCTTTTCTCATAACTAAATTTAAAGCATCCCTTGAAAAATTTTTGGGTTCCTTTTTCTGCACGTTTCTAACAAGGCTAAATCCATCCTGTAAAAAAGGAGCCCAAAAAAATTGAACCGCATAGTTGGGTTTGAGGTCCTAAACTAAAAGCCAATAAACCCTTTATAAAAAAAAAAAACTTCCCCCTTTCAATTTTTAAAACTTCGGGTAGGGGAATCCTAAACTCTATTAGCCCTATTTCGGGCCCTCAATAATTTTTTCCTAGGCGGGGGTTTGGGGCTCCCCCCCTCACCCAAAAATTTTTTTTCCCCTTCTGATCTTTTCAGCGATACATTGCGTACAGAGCTGGGCCTAAATACATTGAATGTACATTATTTAAATACTAAATACTAATCCCTTTGGGAAATTTTTTTTAAAATACAAAATACTAAATACATTTTACAATGTTTTTAAAATAATTATACTAAATACACCCAATTGAAATTTTAATTCATTTGTAAAAAACTTTTTTTAAATTTTGCAAAAATTTTTAAACATGTCCGAAAGAAATGGATTTCCTTAGTTTTTTTGGGGTTTTTTAAAAATTTCCTTCTCAGGCCTAAATTTCCTTAAAATGAGGACTTTTCCCTTTGGCATGGAAACACTGATTCACTGAAACATCAGGATTGCCAGATGTTGGGGGGGGTTTATGGCCAAATTAAAGGGTTTTAAAAAATTTATTTTTAAATTTTTTATTATAGTTTTTTTAAATACAATTTTATTTAAAACTCTTTAAAAGTTTTTAAAATAATGATTTAAATTTTAAGGGACAACCAATTTTATTTATAAATCCCTTTTTAAAAATAAAAAATTTTGTTTTTAAATACGTTTTTTAAATAAAAATGTTTTTTTAAATACGGGCCCAGTTTGGGATTGCGTTTTGGTGTATTTTTTTTACCGGGGTTTTTTCTACCACTTTTCATAACGCTGCACTTATCAATATTAAATTTCCCCATATGCCATCTGACGGGACTGTTTTCTAAGTTTCCCCTTGCAATATGTTTCCCAAATCAGAATTGGGGTTTTCCAATAAATCGACCACCTTGTATCTTTGAGAAAAATTTTGGTTGAAACACTGCTAATCCCATTTATCCAGTCGTTGATTAAATAAAAAATAGAAAATGGCCCCAAAACAGACCCTTGGGGAAACCCCAACTTGTCCCCCAGTCCCCATTCAGTTTTTAGAACCTTTAAAATTGAAAAACCCTTTTTTGGCCTTTTTATTTTAGCCAAGCTCTGATCCAACGAAAACCCTTCCCATCTTTTCCCATGAGCCCTAACCTTTTTATTTTAAGATTTCGCCCCGTGTGGTTTTTGGGGAAAAAAATGCCTTACAAAAGTCCAGGTTATATTTTCATAACCCCTTTATCAGTATCTGCCGTCTCAAAAAACTTTCCTAAAAAGATTTCAAAAAATTGGTGAAAAATGACCTCCCCTTGGTGCATTGGGTACTATTTTGGACTGTTAATTTTTGGGGGACAAAAACTATTTTTTTTAATAAGTTTGCCGTGTTTTGAATTCTCTGTTTATTTTGTTTTTCCGGGATCCCCTTTTTGATGAGACTTAAAAAAAATATTTTAAAAAAAACTCACTGTTTTGCCAAAAAATTTGAAATCAGATACGGTCATAATGGACGAAAAATGCGCACTCGGAAACCCGCTGTTACCATTTAAATTTTAATATATACTTTTTTGGTCAGTATATTTGGGGCACATTAATCCATTTCCCGGGCGAAACCTTTTAAAACTTACACCTGTACCCCATCAAAGAAATGAAAAGAGTTGTCCAATAGCGCATACACACCCCCCACCCCTTCCGGGGCCCCCCCCAAACCCTTCAGGATTTTAGACTAGGTTAATAATCCCCCCCGGGGGGGTTAAAGGGCCCCCCTGTTAGATGAGGTTTGGTTGGGCGGGAAATAATCCTCCCCCCCGGGGGGGACAGAGCGGCCCCACTCGGCGGCGGCGTGGGGGCCGGTTTCACTGTGGGGCGGGGGGGGGGCCCCAATTGTGTTTGTAAAATTTTCCCTAAATTCCCGGGGGTTTCCCCCTTTTCGTCATCCCCGGGGCCCCGTGGGAAAACCCCCGGAAAGGAACCCTGGGGAAACCCCCTTGTTTTTTTTTTTGGGGGCGGGGAAAGTGGAAGTAGTTTTTTTACAGCTATTTTAGTTTTTATGTGTATGGGGGGTTAAAATTTACCCCTGGGACAGTTGCCCCTTTTTTTCCAGGCCCAATTTTTTAGGTTTTTTTCTGATGGGGGAACATTGTTATCAATGGAAACGACCATGGCGCCCCTAGGATTTGGTGAAGATTTTTTTTTCTTCTAAATGTACGGGTTTTGGGGAAAAATACAAATATTTCCCTGTGCTAAAGCAGCTTTTTTGTGGCCTAAAGATAATGAGTCAGTGCCCTCAGAAAAAGACCGTTTTGGGTTTTCACCCCTTTTTTAACCTCGGGATTTTTTAAAACATCCCCAAAACCCTATTAAGAGAAAATAGCTTCCCCTTTAAAAAAATAGGGGGTGAACAACACCAAAAATTTTAACAGTATTTGTTGGCTACCCGGGCAAAATCACCCACTTTAAAACCCAGGAATTGAGTGCTTTTTTTTCCATGTATTTTGGGGGGGTGATAAGAAATTGGTCCTCTAAAAATCGGCGGTTAAATTTGCCCCCATTGTTCAGTTTCCCCCGCCCTCCGTAAAAAAACCCTGGGGGGGCCGTGGGGGAACCCGGGGGAAATTGGGTAGGGGCGTAAATTTTTCTCCGCTAAACACGGGTTTTAGGGGAATTGGGGGTGTAAATATTGCGCAGGAGTTTGCAACGCCCACCAGCAAGCGCAGCATATTTTTCCCACACTTTTTTTCCCCTTGCCTTGCATAGTCTGCTCAGCGGGGTTTAAGCTTCATCACCCAAAAAACCCACATTGTGAGGGGTGCTTTTACAGCGTGCGGTTACCTGGGGGCCCTGTACCCTACCGTACTGTAAGTGCGGTCTACCAAAAACCCCCACCAAAACCTGACTACCAGGACCCTACTAAACCCTTATAAAATGGGGTTAAACAAAGTCCCCATAATATTTCAGTACCCCCTTTTCAAAAAAAAAATGAGGGGCTTTTGGCTGTTGCTGGAAAGTGTATGAAAAGTTATTATTATTATTTTTTTTTTTTAATTTTTTTGATTATTTTTGGCTTTTGTAGACAGTGAGCTCCAGGGTGTGAGGGCGGGCCCCTGGAGGTTCACCCGAGGGCTCTGAGGTTGGTCCTCGCCCTTTGGTTTTGGGGGAAGCAGGATTTTTTAAGACGCCTGGGGTTTTTTTAGGGTTTTAATGGCCGCCGCCCTGTGTCCCCCGATGCATTTCACAATCGAAGGTAAGTTAATGGACAGCATGGGGGGGTTTTTAGGCCACTAAAGGGGGCAAAGAGATTTTGGTGTTCTTTTGGGGATGGAATTTGAGTCAGCAGAAGGGCCACTCGGAGACGCTGACCCCCCCTTTTCCCCCCTCCCCATGATGGGAGCGGGGACTTTGGTTTTGGGTTTTTTTTGTAATACTTTACTGTATAATAGAAACGTTTTGTTATAACGGCCCCTTTAAACCCCTTAAATGGTGATATAAAATTTTAATAGGCCTCCCCCCTTGCGGGGGTCTCTTTAAAAATTACAAATAATGACCATTTTTTCAGGGCTTATAAGACGCTGAAATTTTTTGGGGGGGGGGGGGAAGGGGGGCCCACCCGGTAGTCTTTTCCCTTGGAGTCCGTGACCTTTTTCCCCTTTTTCCTTTTTTTTTTTTTTTTTACCTTTTTTTCTCCGGGGAAATTTTGATAACCTGGACCATTGTAAAGAAAAACTAGCTCCTACCCCCCCTCGGGGAAAAATGAGGGGCTAAACTTTTCTAGACCCCAAAATATTGAAAAAAAGCCGCCCCCCCCGACATCTTGAAAAAACCCTAAAAATTTTTTTTTTTTTCTTCTGGCCTAAAATGATTATTGAGGGGTTGTTTTCCACTTATCTTAGCATGAAAACTCATTGGGGGAATTTATTTTAGAGGTTTTCAGGGACATCCTTTAATTTCATTTTTTAAGTATGAAAAAACGGCAAAATGGGGGGGGAAAAATGCTTTTAAAATTTTTATCTAAAATTTCTTTTCCCTACTTTTCCACTGCATTTACTGCCCACAAAAACCGAAAAAGGGAAAAAAAATTATATGTTTAAAATTTAAATTTTTTTCTTTTTCAAAATGCATTTGCATGCCCAAATGCAGGGTGGGCCCCACCCACCCTTTTGGGGTGAACCCAAAAGGGGCTGGTAATAGAAAAAAAGCCAGTGAAAAAGTTAAAAAGACAAGGCCTTTAGATGTACAAGTGCATTTACTCTTTGTGGAAAGTCATGTACAGAAATGGGCCCGGGGTTTTGGAAAAAAATTAAACCTGAGGGAAATGGGGAAACCATCCGGGGGAAAAATCTGAAAATGGAGAAAACTTGAATTTTTTAACCTTCATAAAAATGTGGATTGGGGGGGGAAGGGGGGTAAAAGGGCACCACATCTACCCTTCTACGCATCATTAAACCAGCAAGCGCAAGCTCTGTCAAACTGGAAAAACCCCAAAAAAGGAAAATTTCCCAGGAAAAATTTGAAAAAAAAATGAAGCATCAAGACTTCTTTATATCAACAAAAACCTCGCCAAAAAGGCCCGGGAAAACCTAAAAAGCTTCCGGGGTCCAGGGATGGGTTTTCCTTCAATAAGGACTATGTTGTGGTGCATGGGAAAGGGGGGGGGGGGGATACAAAAAGTAGTAAAACGCCGACAAAAAAAGATTTTAATTTTTTTTCAACAGAATCCCCGGGCCCCGATAAACCATTTAAAACTTAGTACGTTTGGGTTTAAACGTACTTAGCAGCCGAAAAATTTCCATCTTTCATTTAAAAAATTTAAAATTAAAGCTTTTAATTTTATTCAACCCAAAATGCTTATCCGATTTAAGTTGCGGAACAGGCCCCCAAAGGGTTAAATGTCCTTGATTTTGGGGGGGATGTTTAAGTCTTTTTTTTCCAGCACCAGTCCCTTACTAGGCCAAGAGGGGCGCACAACAAAAAAGGAAGGGAACCCTCCGAGGGCAAAAATGTACCCCCTAAGGGAAAAACGTTTTGGATTTTGTATGATGATCTGACCTTATTTTAAAAAATAAGGGGTGGTTCGCGAAGGAATAATATGCAGTTTTGGGAAAAAAATGCAAATAAAAGGGGGAAAAAAAATTTCAGGGTTTTGGGAAAATATTTCAGTTACGGGGAAAAAATGCAGGTTTTGGGAAAATATGCTGTTGCGGGAAAAAATTATGCCCGTTTTTTGGGGGAAAAAATGCCCGTTCCGGGAAAAATTACATTTTTAGGGAAAAAAATGCGTTGCGGGAAAAAAGCAGTTGCGGGGGGGAAAAAATGCAAAATTTTTCCCGGGGAAAAAAGGGAGTTTTGGGGAAAAAATCCAGTTTTGGGAAAAAAATGCTGTTGCGGGGGAAAAATGCAGTTTCAGGAAAATATGCTGTTGCGGGGGAAAAATGCGTTTTGGGGGAAAAAATGCTGTTGCGGGAAAAATTGCAGTTTCGGGAAAAAAGTGTTTGTTTATGACTTGCAAGATTTTTAAAAAACAAATTTGGGGTTTTTGAGTTAAAAATTTGATTGGGGGTTTTTCCCAATGGGGGATATTTTTTTTTTTCGTACTAGCCCAAAAAAAATGAGGGTTTTCAATTCCCAAAAAGTGATGACAATTTCTACTAAAAAACCCCTTTTTGGGCCCTTTTGACGGGAAAAAAAAAAACTCCATTTGTAAAAAAATCCCAAAAATTAACCAATCAAACCAAACAAAATAAACCCGACAATTAAAATTTCTAACTTTAACCTTTAAACCCAACCTAAACTTTTTACTAAAAAAACCAAACCTAAAACCCAAATATTAGCCTTTTTCATTTCCCACAGCGGTTTTAAAAAGGTTAGAAATATTCCTTATGGGGAGAACGAAAAATTTTTGTTTAAAAACCCCCAAAACATATATTGTTTTAAACTGCACCCTTAAACCCTTACAAGTCCCTTAATTTTCCTTTTTTGGTACATTTTCGTTATTTGGGCACCACTTATTTCTAGGGGAGTCTTTTTTTTACCTGAAATTTTTTTTGTGTGTAATTTATTGAATCAGGTTTAAAAATTCTAGAGTCCTTTTTCCCCCCCTTATTAGTGGGTTTTTTTTCTCCAAGGGCCCTTTACAGATCCTTTACATACCTCTAAAACGTAATTTTTGAAGTGGGGGAGAGATAAACCCCCCAAACCCGCCTAAACGGGCTTCCCCCCCCTTTGGGAAATATTAAAAAAAAAAATTAATCGCTATAACCTAACCCCCAACCTTTAACCCAAAATATTTTTTAGCGATCACCCCCTCTAAAAGAAAATAATTTTAACCTAAACTCAATAAAACTTAAACCCAACCCTGGTTTTAAAAGTAAGTCCTTTCCCGCCTTTAGATCTCACATGGAGATTATTGGCAAGGGGGAGGTTAGGTTATAGTGAGGTTTGGTTAGTACTATTTTGGTAATTTTTAAAAACTTCCAACCAAAATTTTAATATGAGGTTAGAATTTCTCTTTTCCCATGTTTTTTTATTACTAAGAATGATTTTGGGGCACATTCAAAATCGTCGGGGGTTTATACAATTCAAATCGTTTCCCTGTTTGTAATTTTAAACAGCAGTTTTAAACCCTTTAAAAAATTAAAAAGAAGATTTTTACAAGAATAAGTAGGGAATTTCCCCCACACTATCATTATATATTTTTGAAGTTTTTCAGCCTTTACATCCCATAGAGTTTTTTTCCGGATTATTTTTTCGTCACCACATAAACCCCCCTACCCCGATAAAAACTCCCTTTTCCCCTTCCCCCCCCCGCATTCCCGACGGGTTTCCCCAGGTTTGTTAGGGAAAGGGGGTGGAAAAAATCAAAATGAGGGTTTCGTACGATTTAATGTTACCAAACATTCTTAAAAACCTCAAAATGTATAGAAAACGAGCACGTCCCCTTTTTGTTTTTTCTTTATTTTTTAAAAAAACCTTTTAACCCTTTTTTGGCTGAAAATTTTAAAATTTATTTTATTTTAAGTAATTTTTTTTTGGGGTTTTTTTTGTGGGCCCAAAATCGAAATTATACCCACCCTTTTGTGTGTTTGAAATGCATTTATTTTAAACCAAACTACATTTCCACTTTTTTTTTTCCCCCTTTTTTTATTCCTGTAACATTCCCCGCCTTAGCCTTGTACAGATACCCAAAAGGGGGCAACTGGGATCCCACAAATCAACCCTGTATTTTTATAACCATTGGGAAAACCATCAGTATTTTTTCAAAAAATGTTTGGTGGTAATTTTTATTTTTTTATTTAAATTTGTTTAAGGCAACCCATGATAGCCCCCCAGTAAAGGGGGAAACTAAGCATTTTTATGAAGGCCGTTTAAAAAGGTATGAAATGGCCCCACTAAAGGGGGCCTTTAAAAACTTTTCAGTCCTGCGGGACACGGGATCAAGGGGTATTAGAAAGATATATAAATTTCCCGGGCCCCCGGGTTTTGGGCTCCCAAATATAAACAAAATTTTGGCGCCACCCCGCAGTTGCCCCCTGCCAAACAAAAATCCTAAAGGCCCTCTGAATATCACATTTTTGGGGGATATCTTTCATCACAAAAATTCTATTAAACCCTTTCCCTTTACGTTTTTAACATAGGAAATTAAAACCCCATAGACCCGGGAAAACTGACAATTAATTATTCTTAAATTTTAAAAATTCCTCTCTTTTTTTCACTTTCCTTTTCATATTTTTATTTGGGTTTTCTGAAGTAAAATTTCCCTTTTAAAATTTTTTATTAGGCGGGCGCCCCGAGCATAACTTGGAAGATACCTTAACCAGTTTTTCTCAGTAAAAATACTCCAGCACAGGAACTAAAAATGAAAGTCCCTTTTATACTTAAGTATTTTTTGGGTTTTTGTTTGGGGCCCCGATTGCATCCATTTCCCCGATAGCCAAACAGCATTTGGGGTTTTGGAAATCCGGGTACCATTTGCCGTGTGGGCAAAATTTTTGTGTCACGACCAACAAGCCCCTTTTTAGATGCAAGTACCAAAATTTTGCAGGGGCCCCTAAACCTCCGAAAAGGCCCCGGCTCTCTTCTTCCATCATCTTTTGAATTTAAAATGCAGCATGTGTTAAAATGGTGAGTGACTAGTGACAATGAATTGTTTTATTTCACATAATATAAAATACAGAACACTTAAACACTTTAATACAGTATACAACACATTATACCACAACGTTGATTTATGCAAAATATGAGAAAATAGAAGTGCAATACATAGTTAAAGCAGAGAGCTTCACAGAGAGGTGTCACTGGGGCCGCGCCATTTTAGATTTTGAGCAGGTGGCGCCGCTATGCGGATGGTGCAATTCGTCAAAAGTGTCACAATGCTTATATCATTACTGTGCACGGTGTTGTGCCTTTTCATACCCCAAGACGCAATAATATATGCAGTATTAAGTTAAAATAATGAACTGAAGTGGTATTGATGGATGTATTATTTTTATTACACCTTTTGTTCCTTCTGTATTTGATAGCGAAGCCCGTCACTCCAATACACTGCCTCCATCTCAACACCCTCAATCCCCCACACACACATTTGTTTTGGCTGAAGTCAAAATGGGTGGGTGGTGATGGGTAATGGGTGAGTGAATGGGTGGGGGTGATGGTAATGGGTGTGGGGTGATGGGTGAGTGAATGGGTGTGGGGTGATGGGTAATGGGTGAGTGATTGGGTTGGGGTGATGGGTAATGGGTGAGGGAATAGGTGGGGGGTGATGGGTAATGTGTGAGTGAATGGGTGTGTGGTGATGGGTAATGGGTGAATGAATGGGTGGGGGTGATGGGTATGGGTGATGAATGGGTGGGGGTGATGGTAATGGGTGGTGAATGGATGGGGGTGATGGGTAATGGGTGAGTGAATGGATTGGGGGTGATGGTAATGGATGAGGGAATAAGTGGGGGTGATGGGTATGGGTGAGTGAATGGTTGGGGGTGATGGTAATGGGTGAGGGAATAGGTGGAGGGTGATGGTAATGGGTGAGTGAATGGGTTTGGGGGTGATGGGTAATGGGTGAGGGAATAGGTATAGGTGGGGGGTGATGGGTAATGGGTGAGTGAATGGGTTGGGGGTGATGGATATGGGTAAGTGAATGGGTGTGTGGTGATGGGTAATGGGTGAGTGAATGGTTGGGGGTGATGGGTAATGGGTGAGTGAATGGATGGGGGTAATGGTGAGTGAATGGGTGGGGGGTGATGGGTGATGGGTGAGGGAATAGGTGGGGGGTGATGGGTATGGGTGAGTGAATGGGTGTGTGGTGATGGGTAATGGGTGAGTGAATGGGTGGGGGTGATGGGTAATGGGTGAGTGAATGAGTGGGGGTGTGGGTATGGTAGTGAATGGGTGGGGGTGTGGGTAATGGTGAGTGAATGGGTGGGGGTGATGGGTAATGGTGAGTAATGGGTGTGGGGGAGGGTAATGGGTGAGTGAATGGTGGTGGGGATGGTTTGGGGGGAAAGGGTTTGGGGGGAGT
>JACEEZ010000739.1:0-24572 GCA_016584305.1 Chionoecetes opilio | reverse complement strand
GACCCCTTTCTAATTATTTTCTGATTGGGGCAGAGCAAACCTTGTTTTGTTCAATGCCTAAAAAACCCAAATTTCTTCACCTATCTACTCACAAAACCTACCAATACTATCCCCTCTTCTTCATGCACTCACTGTCTCTTCTTCTACAATGAACATTCTGGGACTATCCTTTACTAAAAATTGAACTGGAAATCTCACATCTCTCTTTTTGCTAAAACGCTTCTAAGAAGTTAGGTGTGCTATGGCGTCTGCGTCCTTTTTTTTCTCCCCCCCAAATTGCTTCTCGCAACGGGGGCCCTTTTTCCGCCCATGTATGGAGAAATGTCTCACATGTTTTGGGGAGATCCACCCATACAGCTCTCCAAAACGGGTTTTGATAAAAAGCTTTTCGTCTCATCAACTCCTCTCCTTGACTGCTGTTTTATTTTTAAAATAAACCGCCGCATGTTGCTTCTCTTTGCTCTCTTCTACCGTTTTTTTTCATGCTCCGCTCTTCTATTGCAAACGCATGCCTCCCCCACTCCCGCGCCTCGCTGCACAAGACTTTCTACTCTTCCCATCCTATTCTGCCATTTTCCTATGCAAGATTTAAATCAGTATCTTTCTTTTTTCATCCCTTTCATGGTAAACTCGGGGAACTCTTTTCCTTTTTTTCTATTTTTCCATTTTCCTATGACTTAAATCTTTTCAAAAGAAGAGAAACAAGAACCTCCCAACTAAATTGGGGCCTCCCCCTTTGTTTTTTTTTTTATTCCTTCCCTTCTTCTTTTAGGGACTGGCAACAAAGCGGGCTTTGTGTTACCCATTTTTTTGTCCCTTGGCCATTCCCTGTGATGTAAAAAAAAAAAAAAAAAAAAAGATATCACTGGGGATTAGTACATGGGGAAAATGTGTTCAGAACAAAGGGGCCATAATGACCCATAATGGGGCGTGGACAATTGAAATCGACAGTAGTCCGGTGACCGAATGTCCGCCTGTTCACATTCAGGTCATTGAAACTTTCAAAATAATATTGATTTATGATTCATGCCCAAATCACCTCGTAAACAACCCCCTCATACATAAGCACTTTAAAGACACCAATGACAGAGTCCCCCAAATAAAGCCCGGGGTTTTTTTTGACCTACCGAATCCCTATGTACCTAAAAACTTTGTACACAGTGACCGGTTTGGGGGAATACTACTGTATAGTATTTCGTAGGACGTACTTACAACAAGAGACGGGAAAACCCAGATTGTGTTTCACCCTCGCCCGCAATATACGCTCATCACCGGAATAACTTCAACAACTGAAGGCTGCAGTTTCTGGAGATGCCTATGCTATTTCCCCGGGACATTTGTTCGTGCCCTTGCTCATCCCGGACCTATAGGTGTACCCCCATGCTTCTCGCCACTGCCGCCTCCTCGTCTCAGAAGTCCACTATATCCCCCCGCACCAAATGAGCTCGCCCGTAGGAAGGTAGTTGATGATCATCGAGAGCTCAAACTTTTCCAGGACCCACACAAGAACCCTCCATTTAAATTTCCCAGGAGTTTCGCGGGTACGCAATCTCTGCCACCCCGGCCACCCCCACAAAAAAGAGGGCTGGGGCCCCTACCACTCGATTTAGAGTGGGGGATTCCCGGGGGCTTTGCCCCGCTTCGTCATGGCATACCCCCCCCAGGGCGTGGGCTTTGGGGAGGGGTCTGCGTGATGGGGCCCCCCGGCAAAATGCACCAGTACGGTGGTACAATACTTGAATAAAATGATAGTAAATGCGGAACATAAGAAGAGAGTGGCGGGGTAGCTGTGGCGGGGGGTCGGCGAACACTGGGTTTTTTGGGGTCTGTTATTTTTTTAATTTGTGTTTTCCTTTAAAATGGGGAAAATGATAAATAATTCCCCAACTTGTAGACAGAAGAGGGTGTATTTCCCGTCGAAAACAGGAAGATGTTGGGCCAGGCACACGGGGCCGGGCCAAGGCGGGCGAGACAGCGACCCCAAGGTGAGTGAGGCCAGTGACTGAGAAGGGTGATCACGTGTCAACCGTTTTATAGGCAAGGAAGGAAATTGCCATTAATTGCCAATTCCCAAAATCCCCCAATGACTTCGCAAAATTGCAAAACCCCCAATTCGGGAAAATTTCGAAGGAATTGTTTGCGGATTTGCAAGGAAATTATTTCTTTGCGGCACCCGAAACGAAAAAGCCCAAATCCCCAAGTTACCGCTACCAAACTGATTTGGGAGCACGGCCTGTTGGTGGGGTTTTTTTTAAAACCCCCCCCAAAAGACTAATGAACCAACTTGGGGTCTTGGTTCCGGGTTGTTTGGGCCCTTTTTCCCCAGGAACACTGAGCCGGTGACCCCGATGTTCCAAAGGGTGGGGGTTTCCGCCCCCAGGGCCCGGGGGGGTGACGGTGTTGGGGTTTGGGGGAAAATCGGCCCCACGGGGGGGCTTAAGGGGAGGGTTTTTGGTTTTGGGAGCCCGGGCCCCCCCTAGAAAACCCTTCCCCCCTCTCGAGGGGGAAAAAAAATTTTGGGGTTAGAAACAAGGGGGAACTGGAGTAGGAGTTTCCCCCCCCCGGCCGCTTGGGTAGAGGGTTAATCCCAAAAAAGTTCATTAGGGGAAAAACTTTTCTCCCAAAGGGGGGGGGTTGGGGCAAGAGCTCGATGAAAAAAGAGATTGGTCTTTGAAGGGGAAAAATTAAATGGGAATTTTAACGATCTCTAAAGTTGATTAAAGGAAATTTATAATAATAGATATAAATATAATTTTAATTATATATTAATTATTACCCCCATTTTCATTTTAAAATATAATTATTATATATAAAATTAAATTAATTATATTATATATTATAAATTTAAATTTTAAATTTTATTAAATTTAAATTAAAAATTTTTAAAAAAAAATTTTTTATTAAAAATTTAATTATTAATAAAATTTTTATTAAAATTTTTTTTTAAAAATTTTTAATTTAATTTAATTTTTTATTAAAAAATTAAAAAAAAAATGAAAATTTATTAATTTTTTTTTTAAAATTAATTTTTTTTTTAAAATTAAAGGGGGGAAAATTTTTTTATTTTTTTTAAATAAATAAAAATTTTTAAAAAAAAATTTAAAATTTTTTTTTAAAAATTTTAAAATTTTTAAAATAAAAATTTTAAAAAATTTTTTTTTTTTTAAAAAATTTTTAAAAAATTTTAAAAATATAATTTTAAATATAATTGTAAAAAAAATTAAAAATTTTTTAAAAAAAAAAAAAAAAATATTATTTTTTTTTTTTTAAAATTAAAAAAAAATTTTTTTTCAAATAATAAATTTTTATAAATATTTTATTAATTTTTAAAAAAAATTTTATTTTTTTTTTAAAAATTTTTTTAAAAAAAAAATTTAAATTTTTTAAATTTTTTAAAAAAAAAATTTTTTTTAATTTTAATATTTAAAATTAATTTAATTTTTTTATAAATTTTTTAAATTTTTTTAATTTTAAATTATATATATATATTATATTATATATATATTATATATATTATACCTAAGTCAACTAGGTAATAATTTATAGTAGCTACACTTCAATTAATTTATATGCTATCAGTATTATCAGATCCTTAACCTCAGACTCCTCATTCAGAGACCTCTGTTGACAATTCCATCTTGAGCAGGTCATGTTCCCCTTCATGAAGACCAATCTCTCAAAATTATCGGAGTCAGACTCGCTCTCTTGACCTTCATGATGTCCGCCCCCTTGGAGAACAGTCTTTCCTAACTGCAGAGCTGGTATGGCGGTTGTACTTAACAAACACATCTACCCAAGCGGCACGGGAAATGGCGGGAAACATGGCCTACTCCAGCACCTTGCTCCTCTGCTTCTCTGAGCACCAACTTTCAAGCTTTTTCCCCCTCTTGATTGAGCGACGGGTAGAGTTGGTGCCTTCTGTAGCTGTGGGTCCTGGGCTCCTCAAAGGAGCCCAGGAGCAACCGTCACCACCTATAACCTGCCCACCCTGCTGGCGGCGGCAGACTTCCACCCCTCACGACAACACGCTGTCATCCGCCTCACCTGTGCCTTCCTGAGGAAGACAGGTCAACCACCACGCCTGTGATAGCATCATAGGACGTCACCAGAGCTCATAGTGTTCCATAAGGGATCCTCGCAGCGGCCCTAAACAACACAAGACACCAAGACAAGACAAGTATGGCTCACTCTACCTGTCAGTTTGTGGCGGTGTTTACAAAGCTTGCCACTCAACATGGCCGTGCTCCCGAAATACATGGATGTGTCACGTCATGAGAATACTATCTATTGGGAGTTTGCGGACATGTTTGCGTTTGCGGAAGTGCTTCCGCAAACGCAAATCCGCAAACATTTACCCTTCCGCAAATCCGCAAACGAATTCGGACTTCTGCAATTTGCTGAAGTTGCGGTTTGCGGAAGTCTTTGCGGAAGTCCCCCACTCTGTCGGTAGGTAGGGTATATTTGGGCAACCTTAATGGCAACTCTCCTTGACCTTGCCTATAAATACGGTTGACACGTGACCTCAGCCTCCTCAGTCACTCGCGCCTCACTCACCTTGGAGGTCGCTGTCTGCGCTCCGCCTCTGGCCAGGCCACGTGTGCCTGGCCCAACATCTCTCCTGTATTACTGATCCTGGGAAATACATCCATCTTCTGTCTACAAGTTGGTAATTATTGATCCATACCCCACTCTACTATAAGGAACACACAACATAAAGACAATACACAGACCAAAGAACCCACGTGCTTCGCCGACCCGCTCGCCCACAGCTACCCACCGCCACTCTCTCATCTTATGTTCCTGCATCTACTCATCATTATATTCAAGTATTGTACCACCGTACTGGTGCATTTTTGCGGGGGCCCGATCACGCAGACCCCTCCAATGCCGACGCATGGGGGGGTATGCCTATGACGAATGCGGGGCAAAGCCCTCGGGAATCCCGCACTCTAAATCGAGTGGTAGGGTCCCCTAGCCCATCTTTTTCTTGTGGGGGTGGCCGGGCTGTGCAGAGATTGCGCCTACCCGTCGAATCACTCCTGGGATTAACCTCCGGAGGGTTCTTCGTGTGGCTCCTGGAACGTTCTGAGCTCTCAGATGATCATCAACTACCTTTCCTATCGGGCGAGCTCAGTAGGCTGCGGTGGATATAGTGGGACTCTCTGAGACGAGGAGGCCTGGCAGTGGCGAGACTAGCAGTGGGGGTTACACCTACTACTGGTCCGGCATGAGCATGGTCACGAACAAATGTCCGGGAAGTGACTATAGGCATCTCCAGCAAACTGCAGCCTTCAGTTGTTGAAGTTATTCCGTTGATGAGCGTATATTGCGGGCGAGGATGAAACACAATCTGGGTTTCCTGTCTCTTGTTGTAATGTACGCTCCTACCGAAATACTATACGTAGTTTTCCCCCGAATCCCGGGTCAGGGGACAAGTTTTGGGTCAAGGGATATCGGTAGGTCAAAAATCCCCGGTCTTGATTGGTGGACCTTGTCATGTGGTTCTATTAAATTTGCATTATGTTGAGGGGTTTGTATTCGAGGGTTTGGGTCGAATCATAAATCAATATTCATGCGAAGTTTCAAAGACCTGAAAAGTGAACAGGGTGACATTCGTTCACGCGATACTGTCCCCATTCAATTGTCCATGCCTTTTTGGGTCATTATGCACCCTTTGTTCTTAACACATTACCGCATGTACTAACCCTATATATCTTTTTTTTTTTTTTTTTTTTACATCACAGGAACTGGCCAAGGCCAAAAAAAAATGGGTAACACAAAGCCCCCTTGTTGCCAGTCCCCATAAAAGACAGAAAAAAAATAAAAAAAAAGGGGGGGCCAATTTTTGTTTGGGAGGGGTCTTGTTACTCTTCTTTTTAAAAGATTTTAAGTCTAGGAAAATGGGAAAAAAAGAAACAAAGAGAGTTCCAGAGTTTTTCCCGTGAAAGGGATGAAAGAGTAAAGATCTGATTAACTCTTGCATAGGAAGATGGACAAATGGGATGGAATGATGAAAGTCTTGTGGGAGCGAGGCCGCGGGATGGGGGAGGCATGCAGTTTAAAATTCAGAAAAAGGGAGTGACATGAAAAAAAACGGTAGAAGAGAGCAAGAGAAGCAACTTGCGGGGGTGATTTTTAAAATTGAAGACGCAGTCAAGGAAGGAGTTGATGAACGAAAAGCTTTTTTATCAACCCCGTTTTGGAGAGCTGTTGAGTGGACCCCCCCAAACTGTAACATCTCCATACATGGGGGGATAAGGCCCCTGTTGCGAGCAAACAATTGGAGGGAGAAAAAAAGGACGCAGACGCCATAGCACACCTAACTTCTTAGAAGCTGTTTTAGCAATAGATGAGATGTGAGATTTCCAGTTCAGATTTTTAGTAAAGGATAGTCCTAGAATGTTCATTGTAAAGAAGGAGACAGTTGAGTGTCATTGAAGAAGAGGGGATAGTTATCTGGTAGGTTTTGTCGAGTAGATGGGTAAAGAAATTGGGTTTTTGAGGCTTGAACAAACAAGGTTTGCTCGCCCCAATCAGAAATAATAGAAAGATCAGAAGTTAGGCGCTCGGTGGCATCTCTCCCTGAATCACTTAGTTCCTGTTGGTTGGTCGTCTAATATCTGGTCCCGCGGACCCAAATAGGGTTACATTTATGTGGAATTTCACCCCTACTGAGCCTCACGGCCTGTACATTTGCCCAAAAGCACAGTGATCAGTATTCGGGGAATAATACTGTATTAGTAGTCACATGACCGCAGCAAAATGTTACGAACACAATACATACATCTTCAAACAACTATTTGCTATAGCTTGATGATCCCCGATGTAAAAGACTTTTGACCGTCTTAAGCCCTTTCCACCAAATAAGCTGGTCTTAAGTTAGTGATTATTGATGAAAAGATCAATCTCTGCGTTTCCACAAGTTTTCAGTTCTGTAGGTTTTATGTCAATCAAAATAGAATCAAAGGTCATTCGGTGCAAATTGACCTCTGACCTTGTCTTAAGTGGCCTTTCCACCAAATAAGCTGGTCTTAAATTGATGATTCTTGATGAATGGATCAAACCCTGCATTTCCATGTGGTTTCAGCTTTGTAGCCTTTACATTCAAATAAATGTGTATTTGGGTTGAGGGGTCAAATTGGTGAAATTTCGTGGTTTTCATTAAATTTAATAACAATGTATATAACAAAAAAGCACAGTTACTGGCTGTACTGGTGTAACCAGCCCCATTCTACATTTTTTATACAGGGTTTTTTTGGTACAGTATGTGTATAACTAGTTTACGGTCAGTTGGCAGATATCAATCTAGAATTCATTAATGCGTGACTTTTGACTTTGTCTTAAGTGACCTTTCCACCACATATTTTTGTCTGAAGTTGGTGTTTCTTGATATTTAGACCTTACTCTACATTTTCCAAGTGGTTTCAATGTGTAGCTTCTAGGTCAAATAAATCCTTAATTAGCACTAATTAGCGTCTTTCTTAAATGACCTTTCCAGCACAAAAACTTTGTCTTAAGTTGCAGTTTTATAATAAGCATGGATTTCTCCAAAAAGTTGAATTGGTGTCAGCCTTGTAGGCTCCAAATCAAATAAAGTTGACTTTGGGGGTAATTAGGAAGAGCCCCCCAACCACACCCCCCACTGACTGCACTTAAGACAAGGGTTTCTGTGGTCAGGTGGGGTACCTGCACCCATCAAAAAGTTCAACCTTTGTAGGCGCCATGTCAAATTAAATCTCAGTTAGCTCTTGGACCATTATAGATGGTAATAAAAACCATACATTTCAGGGTGCACAGTATCCAACAAAATCAAACACTTTGATGTCGTAAGAACTATATTAGTATACGACTTAAATAAGGCAACACATTTACATATACATACAGGAAGCGTAGTGTAGGAGTATGAAATCTCAATTGCCGTAAAGTAAAGACATGAATCACTAAATATCTATTAATATTAGATATGCCTTATAAATGCATTTGGAATATCACCAACCCACTAATTAAATAACCCTAATCAATGAAATCAATGAAACATGGGGTACTCCAAGGACTCGAACTTAGGACACTCACACCGAAATTTTGGCGCACCAAGCATTAGGCTGTGAACACGAATAAAAGTTAAAGCACTGGCATAACATTGGCTACTGGAAGTGAAAATGGATTATTGACCAAATATGGCATGGAACGAAAAAATAGGTTTTTAAACCCGGGTTACAGGGATTTTAAATAGTGTTTTGCTCCGGAACAGTAAATGTGATAACGTTTTCTTTTCCCGTTTTGTTCCGAAGATAATTTCGTTCGTTTCGGTTTTCGTTTTCTTTTCCTTGAACCGTTTCAAAGCCCTGGTAGTAGTGAAAATTAAGTAACAATAACTACCTCGTGTAGGTCTCACGGCCTCTTGTAGTTTCCTTATTTTCTTATTTTCTTATGAAATCCTCTAGGATTTTCACTGACCAAAGTGATCAGCTACTATCCCTCATGAGCAAGGGGACGGTGAGTGCGTGGTGTATGATATCAGTCTTATCTATCGATTGGTCTCTATGAGCTCTAAGATCTTCCAGGGGGAAGGTAACAGCTAGCAATCGAGAATCTAGCACATTATCAAGACCGTGGGTGAATAACACACACACACACATACACCCCACACACACACACACAGGGTACTCCGTAGTGTAGGGTTTAGCACGCTTGGCTCACAACCGAGAAGTCCCGGGTTCGATCCCCGGGCGGAGCGAAGACAGACGGGCGGGCTTCTAAACCCGAGCCCCTGTCCACCCAGCAGTGAATGGGTACCGGGTGTTAGCCGGGGGTTGTGGCCCCCCCTCCTGGGGTGGTGGCTTCGACCCAAAACTAAGCACTAAGGATGAAAGATAAAAATGTTAATATGGAGACGGGGGCCCTACGAGCATAGCTCAGGCCCTGTAAAATACAACTCGATGAATACACAGTTTTTAAAACACCATCACATCACTTGTTAGAACAGGCATGGATAGATAAGATTACAGCCCCATACCCACCAATGAAAATACTTATAACTATTCCTTTAAACCTCGTTAAATATCATTAAAAAAATATAAAGACCCTGTAATATTTCCTGCCATGTATTAAACTTGAAAGGTCTTAGAATCATATGACTTAAATGCTTTGAATGTAGTTTGTTTTTGTTTACTTTTGTGTATTTCATACGCAATTTCTTATATACAGTTGCAGGGATGCAGCATATCTTCTTTAACCAATAAATGATAATACTAATACTAATGATGTCAGAGCTGGGCAGTATTTAAATACATTTGTATTTAAATACGTATTTTAAATACATTTCTGTATTTAGACCTGTATTTATAAATACTGTTACGAAAAGCGCTCCTGGAGAACTCTGGCTCAAGATCGGGGGAAGCCGTGGGTTTGTTGTGGGAGCCCGGTAGAAGAGAGACGGGGAGATAGGGAGACGCCTGCCGGGGAAGAGACGCCGGGAGCAGGGAACAGAGGGGGAACTGCGGTGCCCAGGGGAGTTTGGAGACTCGCCTGGGCCGTAATTCCCTAGGGTCAGGCGAGGGCCAAGGGTAGAGGAAGTGCCCTGTGGTTTGAGGCGCCTGTGGAGGTGACAGCTGGACTGTTCCTGCTGGTGTAACCCCCGGGGTGAGGTAAGGGGGTGTCCCCGCGGGAGATGACGTCCCCGTGGCACTGTGTGGCGCCTGGACGAGGCGGCCAGCTGTGTAAATTGTGCCGGTGTGTGGTAAGGCGACGTGACGTCTCCTGTGGACTGTGTTGCGCCTGTGACGCCGCGGTGAGTTGTGCCTGGGGTGGCATGGTGTCCCCGGTGGGGTTTTGGCGCCTGACGAGGCGGCCACTGTGGGGTGCCTGTGAGAGGTACTGGGGTTGTGACTGTTGTAACCCACCCTGCGACGGCCGAAGAAGAAAGGGCCCGGGTTGGGGGTTGTTGTGGCGTGTGTTTGTAGTGTCTAGGAGTTTTTAGATTTGTAGTGAGTGACCTTGAAACTTGTACTGTGTGTTACTTCAATATAACACCGTGAAAGGCCCCTTTGTGTTTGCCTAAACCCTTCCCCCCTGAGTGTGTGAACAGCCAGAGAACCCAGCTGATAAGTCCTCAATTCCTAGCACGAGCCCTGTTTACGTGCTACGCGTCCCCTACTCTATCTTAAGCACCTGCCTGCTTCCCTGCATCTCAAGAGAGCAGCCGGAGCAGGTGTAGAGGAGCCTACTGACGAGGCCCGCGAGGGAGGGGGCTTCGTTGCAATACTTTGGTTTTCATTTTTCAAATACAGTATTTAAATACTTTGAGTATCTAAATACATTGTATTTAATAATCAAAATTAAAAATTAAATATTTTTTATCAGAAAAATTTGGTTTAAAAACCCCCCCAACTATTGGAAACCCGTGTTACGTGAACCGTGTTTCCACTTTCAAGAAATTTCTATTTTTTAAAGGGAAAATTTTAGGCCTGAGCAAAATTTTAAGGAAAGAAAATCTAAGGAAATCCTTTTTTCGGACTTTCTAGAAAATTTAGATTAATTTAAATACCAATGACTGAAAATACACATTTATTTCCCTTTTAACAAATGACATAGAAAAGATTTTTCAGTGCTAATAATTTTTATCATATTCTATCTTACATCTACCGCACAGAAATAACGGAAATGAAAGGGGTAGTGGAGCCCAGTATTAGACTGTGGGGGGAGCAAAGGTACATGGGGGGTGGGTGGCGACGGGGCAATGGTAGAGAGTACTAAGCTCTAACGACCGGCATTAAAAATTTTGGTATTTAAAATGTTTTTACAATGTATTTGAATACAAAAATGTTTTATAATTAGTTTTAAAAAAAACTTCAATGTTTTGTGCCCACTTTGAAGATGTTGTTTTCTCATTAACACGGATCAAAATACTTTATCAAATTTTATTAAAGGGGAAAATCCTGCTCCCTATGATGTATGTTAAAATTTTTGTCATGTTTTAAAATTTGTCTCTTTTATTCGAAAAAAAAATGACATTCCTTTTATTTTTAAAACGTCGTTTGTTCGTGCGCCCTTATTCGTCTTTACTGTATGGGGTGTCTTTAGGGGCTGACGTGAAAACCTTCATTAATTGTACAATTGGGGATGAAAAGTTGTTAGGGGGAAGGAGAGCCCCCCAAATGTTTTTATGCGATTGGTCCCCCCGCTGCCTGGGGCCCCTTTTAAAACACAAACAAAACAATTTTATCATAGTATGTGGTCAAGAGCGTAAAATAAAGATGACCCTTGGGTTTTTGCTCTTAAATATGTTATGCTTTAAAAACCCCGGGTTTGGAAAAATTTTGGCCCCCATGACACCAATAAAGTCCCCCCCATGTCCTCTATGTTGTATAATGTACATAATAAAATTGCTAACTCTGAGGCAACAAATGCAATGTAAAAAAAACAATTAAACCCCGAATTTAAAATACATGACATTTATGAAAAGCAACATGTAAAATTAAAGATCTACTAGGATGTCGTTTACACTTTTTCGGTCTGTGGTCATAGTTTTTTAAAGGGGGGTGGAAAANAAAAAATATATTTTAAATTATTTATTTTTATTTTTAAATTTAAAATTATTTTATAATTAAAAATTTTTAAAAATTTAATTTTTAATAATTTTAAAATTTAATTTAAAAATTTAAAATTAAAATTAAAAATTTTCTTTTTTATATTTTGTTTTTTTTTTTTAAAAAATACCTTAATTTTTTATTTTTTAATTTTAAAATTTAAATTAAATTTTTTTAATTTTTTTTAAAAAAAATTTTTTTTAATTTTAAAAAAATTTTTTTTTAATAAGGAATTTTTTAATTTTAAAAATAAAAAAAATTGGAATGTAAAAAAATTTAAAAATAAAAAAAAAAAATTAAAAAAATTTTAAATTTGGGGGGGGAAAAAAAAAAAAAATTCATCAAAAAAAATAAAATTTTTTTAACTTTTCCAAAAAAAAAATTTTAAATTTTTTACCCCCTTTTTATTTTTTTTTTAATACTTTTTTTAATAAATTTTTTTAAATTTTACCCTCCCAAATCCCCTTTATTTTTTTAAAAAATTTAAACCATTTTTTTATTTTTTAAAAATTTTTTAACCCTTTTTTTAAAATTTTTAAAAAAGGTTAAGTTTTTTTTAAAATACTTTTTTTTTAAATTTCATAACCTAAAAATAAAATTTAAAAAAATTTTTTATATAAAAAAAAAATTTTATTTTAAAAAATTAAAAATAAAAATTAATTTTTTAAATTTTTAAAATATTTTTAAAAATTATTTTTTTAATTTTTTTATTTAAAAATTTAAATTATTATTAAAATTTTTAATTTTTTTAAATTTAAAAAAAAAAATTAAAAAATTTTAAATTAAATTTTTTAAATTGTTTTTAAAAAAATTTTAAACCTTTTTAAAAATTAATATTAAAAAATTTTTTAAAAATTTAATTTATTTCATTATTTTTTTTAAAAAATTTTTTTAATTTTTAAAAAAAAAATTTTTCCCCCCCCCTTTTAAAAAAATATTTTTCTAAAATTAAATTTTCCCCTTTTTAAAAATTTAATATTTTTAAAAAAATTTTTTAAAAATTCAAAATTATTTAAATTTTTTAAAATTTTTTATTTTTTTTTTTTTTTAATTTTTTTAAATTTTTTTTTTTTATTTTTTTTTTTAAATTTTAAAATTTTAAAAATTTTTAAAAAAATTTTTTAAAATTTTTTTTTTATTTTTTTTTTTAAAAAAATTTTGTTTTTTTTTTATTTTTTTTTTAAAATTTTAAAAATTTTTTTTTTTTTTAAAAATTTTTTTAACCCCTTTTTATTTTAATTTTTTAAATTTAACCCTTTTTTTTCCCCTTTAAATTTAAATTTTTAATTTTTTTTTTATTTTTAATTAAATAAAAAAAAAACAAATTTTTAAAAATTTTTATTTTTTTTTAAATTTTTCCTTTTTTTAATAAATTTTTTTTTTTTTTTTTTTTTTTTTTATTTAAAAAAAAAAAAATTTTATTTTTTTGGGGTTTTTTAAAAAATTTTTTATTTTTTTTTAATTTTTTAAAATTTTTTTCCCTTTCCAAAAATTTCTTTTTTTTTTTTTTAAAAATTGTTTTTTTTTTTTTTTTTTAAACCCCCCCTTTTTAAAAATTTTTTTTAAAACCCCCTTTTCTTTTTTTCCCTTTTTTTATATATATATATATATATTTATATATATTTATATAAATAATAAATATATATAATATATCAAAATTATTATATTATTTATTTATATTATATTTATTATATATTTTAATATTATATATATATATTATATATTTTTAAATAATTATATATATATAATATTATATATATATATATTATATATATATATTTATATATAGGTTATATATATGTATATATATATATATATATATTTTAATATATATATATATATTTATATATTATATTTATATAGATATAATCTTATATATTTATATTTATTATATTTTATATATTTATTTATTTATATTATATATATATTCTTCTCTATCTATATATCTATATATCATTTATATATTTATATTATTAACTATTTTATATATATATATCTATTATCATTCTTATATCTCTATATATATATATTTTATATATATATATATATCTATAAAATTTATATATATTATTATATTTTTATATTATATTTATTACAGGTGTAACACGATTTTCCCAAATATTGATACAGGTGAAGAACATTTTAATTCTAAGCACAAAATATTCTATAACCTATGCTTTTTGAAGCTTCCTTTAGACGTGAGATAAGTTAAAAAAATTAGGCGCGGCCAGAAATTTTTCACCATGGCAGGCGGCTGCCGCTCGGTGACATTTGAATGATTTAATCATAATGTTTAACTATAATGGAGCATTACATTATCTTATAACAACACAATTGGTATTAATGGACATGTTATTACTAAATATCCCAGTACATGAAACAGCAGGGCTGTAATAAGCAATACTGTAAAAGGCTACAGGGCATGGTGTCAGGAGGGGTAGGGAAGGAACACGGGGACTCAGCTGATGGGCGTGAGGCCTCGCAGCCTAGTCCTCCTTTCCTCCCCCGCCCCGACGCACTGCCACTTAGCCTTGTACAGTATTGTTTTTTACAGCCCTGCTGTTCTAAATGAAACTCCATTTTAGTAATAACATGTCCTTTAATACCAATTGGGGTTTTATAAGATAATGTAATGCTCCATTACTAGTAAACTTATGATTAAACCCATTAAAAATGCCCACCGAAGGGCAGCCCCCCCTCCCATGGTGAATTTACTGGCCGCGCTAATTTTCAACTTCATCTCACGTCTAAAGGAAGCTTCAAAAAGCCCTTTTGGGTTTTAAAAAATTTTGTTTTCTTTGAATTACATTTTTTTTTCCCCTGTTTCAATATTTTCATAAAATCGTGTTACAAACCCCATTATATATTATTTATATTTAAAAAGTCGGGTATATTATTTTAAAATATATATTTAAATATATATAATATATATATATATATATAATTTTTTTTTTTATATATATATATATATACCTAAGTGCCCAAAATAAAGGGGTTTAAAAATTAGTATAGGTACGCTTTCACTTCAAATTTTTTTATATGCTATCAGTATTATCAATCCTTAACCTCGACTCCCATTCAGAAAACCTCTGGTGCAATTCCATCTTTAAAAAGGTTTATGTTCCCCTTTATGAAGACCAATCCCCTAAAAAATTTTCGGAGGTCAGGGCTCGCTCCTTGACCTTCATGGGTGTCCGCCCCCCTTTGGGGAACAGTCTTTCCCAACTGCAGGGGCTGGGGATGGCCTTTTTGTCTTTAAAAAACACAAACCCAAGCGGGGACGGGAAATGGCGGGAAACATGGCCCACTCCAGCAAACCCTTTCCCTCTGTTCTCTGAGCACCAAACTTTCAAGCTTTTCCCCCTCTTGATTTAGGCGGGTAGAGTTGGTGCCTTTGTTTGCTGTGGGTTTCCCGGGCTCCCCAAAGGAGCCCCGGAGCAACCGTCACCACCTATAAACCCGCCCCCCTGTGGCGGGGGCAGAAATTCCAAACCCCCCCCGACAACAAAGCGTCATCCGCCTCACCTGTGCCCTTCCTGAAAGGGAAACAGGTCAACCACCACCTTTTTGATAGCTATAGGAAAGTCCCCCGAGTTTTAGTGTTTCCCAAAGGGGTCCCCGCAGCGGCCCCAAACAACAAACCCAAGGGCACCCCAAAACAAGACAAGGAGGGGTCACTTACCTGTCAGTTTTTGGCGGGGTTTTCCAAAAACTTTCCACTCAACTGGCCGTGCTCCCGAAAAAAATGGATGTGTCCCCGCATGAGAATACTATCTATTGGGGGGTTTTGCGGACATGTTTGCGGGAAATCCGGGAAACCCTTTTTCCCTTTCCCCAAATCCGCAAACGAATTTGGACTTCTGCAATTTTTGAAGTTGCGGTTTTTGGGGAAATCTTTTTCGGAAGTCCCCCCCTCTGGTCGGGAGGTAGGGTATTTTGGCAACCTTTAAAGGCAAACCCCTCCCCTTTACCTTGCCTAAAATACGGTTGACACGTGACCTCAGCCTTCTCAGTCACTCGGCCTCAAATCACCTTGGAGGTTTGCTTTCTGCGCTCCGCCTCTTTTCCAGGCCCCGTGTGCCTGCCCAACATCTCCTGTAAATTTCTGACCTGGGGAAAAACACCATTTCGTCCCACAAGTTGGTTTAAATTTTTGACCAAACCCCACTCTACTATAAGGAACACACAACTAAAAAACAAAACACCGACCAAAAAAACCCCCGTGCTTTGCCGACCCCTCGGGCCCCCAGCTAAACCCCCCGCCACTTTTCTCTTATGTTTTCCCGCATTTATCATCTTATATTCCCAAATATTGTTTCCCCCGTACTGGTGCTTTTTTCCGGGGGCCCGATCCCCGCAGACCCCCCCAATTTCCCCAAGATTGGGGGGGGATGCCTTGACGAAAGCGGGGCCAAAAACCCTCGGAATCCCCCACTCTAAATCGGTGGTAGGGGCCCCTAGCCCATCTTTTTCTTGTGGGGTGGCCGGGGGTGGCAGAGATTGGCCTACCCGTCGAATCACTCCTGGGATTAACCTCCGGAGGGTTCTTCGTGTGGCTCCTGGAACGTTCTGAGCCTCTCAGATGATCATCAACTACCTTCCTATCGGGCGAGCTCAGTAGGCTGCGGGTGGATATAGTGGGACTCTCTGAGACGAGGAGGCTGGCAGTGGCGAGACTAGCAGTGGGGGTTACACCTACTACTGGTCCGGCATGAGCAATGGTCACGAACAAATGTCCGGGAAGTAGCTATAGGCATCTCCAGCAAACTGCAGCCTTCAGTTGTTGAAGTTATTCCGGTTGATGAGCGTATATTGCGGGCGAGGATGAAACACAATCTGGGTTTCCTGTCTCTTGTTGTAATGTACGCTCCTACCGAAATACTATACAGTAGTATTCCCCGAATACCGGTCACTGTGTACAAAAGTTTTGAGGTACATAGGGATATCGGTAGGTCAAAAATACCCGGGTCTTGATTGGTGGACTCTTGTCATGTGGTGTCTATTAAAGTTGCATTATGTATGAGGGGCTTGTATTACGAGGTGATTGGTCATGAAGTCATAAATCAATATTCATGTCTGAAAGTTTCAATGACCTGAATGTGAACAGGCGTGACATTCGTGTCACGCGACTACTGTCGATTTCAATTGTCCACTGCCTTTATGGATCATTATGAGCACCCTTTGTTCTGTAACACATTACCGCATGTACTAATCCCTAGTGATATCTTTTTTTTTTTTTTTTTTTTTACATCACAGGGAACTGGCCAAGGGCACAACAAAAATGGGTAACACAAAGCCCGCGTAGTTGCCAGTCCCTATAAAGAAGACAGTAAGAGAATAAAATAAAAACAAAGGGGTAGGCCAATTTAGTTCGGGAGGTGGTCTTGTTACTCTTCTTTTGAAAAGATTTAAGTCATAGGAAAGTGGAAAAATAGAAACAGGAAGAGAGTTCCAGAGTTTACCATGAAAGGGATGAAAGAGTAAAGATACTGATAACTCTTGCATTAGGAAGATGGACAGAATAGGATGGGAATGAGTAGAAAGTCTTGTGCAGCGAGGCCGCGGGAGTGGGGGAGGCATGCAGTTAGCAAGTTCAGAGAGCAGTGAGCATGAAAAATAACGGTAGAAGAGAGCAAGAGAAGCAACATTGCGGCGGTGATTTAAAGATTGAGACAGTCAGTCAGAGGAGAGGAGTTGATGAGACGAAAAGCTTTTGACTCAACCCTGTTTAGGAGAGCTGTATGAGTGGATCCTCCCCAAACATGTGAGACATACTCCATACATGGGCGGATAAGGCCCCTGTTGCGAGCAAGCAATTGGGAGGGAGAAAAAAAAGGACGCAGACGCCATAGCACACCTAACTTCTTAGAAGCTGTTTTTAGCAATAGATGAGATGTGAGATTTCCAGTTCAGATTTTTAGTAAAGGATAGGTCCTAGAATGTTCATTGTAGAAGAAGGAGACAGTTGAGTGTCATTGAAGAAGAGGGGATAGTTATCTGGTAGGTTTTGTCGAGTAGATAGGTGAAGAAATTGGGTTTTTGAGGCATTGAACAAAACAAGGTTTGCTCTGCCCCAATCAGAAATAATAGAAAGATCAGAAGTTAGGCGCTCGGTGGCATCTCTCCGTGAATCACTTAGTTCCTGTTGAGTTGGTCGTCTAATATCTGGTCAGCGGGACCCAAATAGGGGTTACATTTATGTGGAATTTCACCCATACTGAGCCTCACGAGCTGTACATTTGCCAGAAAGCACAGTGATCAGTATTCGGGGAAAATACTGTATTAGTAGTCACATGACCGCAGCAACTGTTACGAAACACAAATACATACATCTTCAAACAACTATTTGCTATAGCTTGATGATCCCAGATGTAAATGACTTTTGACCGTCTTAAGTGCCCTTTTCCACCAAATAAGCTGGTCTTAAGTTAGTGATTATTGATGAAGAGATCAATCTCTGCGTTTTCCACAAGTTTTCAGTTCTGTAGGTTTTATGTCAATCAAATAGAATCAAAGGTCATTCGGTGCAAATTGACCTCTGACCTTGTCTTAAGTAGCCTTTCCACCAAATAAGCTGGTCTTAAGTTGATGATTCTTGATGAATGGATCAAACCCTGCATTTTCCATGTGGTTTCAGCTTGTAGCTTTACATCAAATAAATGTGTATTTGGGTTAGAGGGGTCAAATTGGTGAAATTTTCGTGGTTTTCATTAATTAATAACAATGTATATAACAAAAATGCAAACAGTTACTGGCTGTACTGGTGTAACCAGCCACATTCTACATTTTTTATACAGGTTTTATGTGGTACAGTATGTGTATAACTAGTATTACGGTCAGTTTGGCAGATATCAGATCTAGAATTCATTAATGCGTGACTTTTGACTTTGTCTTAAGTGACCTTTCCACCACATATTTTTGTCTGAAGTTGGTGTTTTCTTGATATTTAGACCTTACTTCTACATTTTCCAAGTGGTTTCAATGTTGTAGCTTCTAGGTCAAATAAATCCTTAATTAGCACTAATTAGCGTCTTTCTTAAATGACCTTTCCAGCACAAACTTTGTCTTAAGTTGCAGATTTATAATAAGCATGGATTTCTCCACAAATTTGAATTGGTGTCAGCCTTGTAGGCTCCAAGTCAAATAAAGTTGACTTTGGGGGTAATAGGAAGACCCCCCCAACCACACCCACACTGACTGCACTAAGACAAGGGTTTCTGTGGTCAGGGGGGTACCTGCACCCCATCAAAGAGTTCAACCTTTGTAGGCGCCATGTCAATTAAATCTCAGTTAGCTCTGGACCATTATAGATGGTAATAAGCCATACATTTCAGGGTGCCACAGTATCCAACAAAATCAAACACTTAGATGTCGTAAGAACTATATTAGTATACGACTTAAATAAGGCAACACATTTACATATACAATACAGGAAGCGTAGTGTAGGAGTATGAAATCTCAATTGCCGTAAAGTAAAGACATGAATCACTAAATTATCTATTAATATTATATATGGCATTATAAATGCATTTGGAATATCACCAACCCACTAATTAAATAAACCTAATCAATGAAATCAATGAAACATGTGGTACTCCAAGGACTCGAACTTAGGACACTCACACCGAAATTTGGCGCACCAAGCATTAGGCTGTGAACACGAATAAAAGTTGAAGCACTGGCATAACATTGGCTACTGGAAGTGAAAATGGATTATTGACCAAATATGGCATGGAACGAAAAAATAGCGTTATTAACCGGTTACAGGTTTTTAAAATAGTGTTTTTGCTCCGGAACAGTAAATGTGATAACGTTTTCGTTTCCGTTTTGTTCCGAAGATAATTTCGTTCGTTTCGGTTTTCGTTTTCGTTTCCTTGAACCGTTTCAAAGCCCTGGTAGGTAGTGTAAATTAAGTAACAATAACTACCTCGTGTAGGTCTCACGGCCTCTTGTAGTTTCCTTATTTTCTTATGTTCTTATGTAATCCTCTTAGGATTTTCACTGACCAAAGTGATCAGCTACTATCCCTCATGAGCAAGGGGACGGTGAGTGCGTGGTGTAGATATCAGTCTTATCTATCGATGGTCTCTATGAGCTCTAAGATCTTTCCAGAGGGAAGGTAACAGCTAGCAATCGAGAATCTAGCACATTATCAAGACCGTGGGTGAATAACACACACACACACATACACACACACACACACACACAGGGTACTCCGTAGTGTAGGGGTTAGCACGCTTGGCTCACAACCGAGAAGTCCGGGTTCGATCCCCGGGCGGAGCGAAGACAGACGGGCGGTCTTCTTAAAACCCGAGCCCCTGTCCACCCAGCAGTGAATGGGTACAGGGTGTTAGCCGGGGGTTGTGGCCCCCCCCTCCTGGGGTGGTGGCTTCGACCAACACTAAGCACTAAGGATGAATGATAAAATGTTAATATGGAGACGGGGCCATACGAGCATAGCTCAGGCCCTGTAAAATACAACTCGATGAATACACAGTTTTACACACACATCACATCACTTGTTAGAACAGGCATGGATAGATAAGATTACAGCCCCATACCACCAATGAAAATACTTATAACTATTCCTTTAAACCTCGTTAAATATCATTAAAAGAATATAAAGACCCTGTAACTATTTCCTAGCCATGTCTTAAACTTGAACGGTCTTAGAATCATATGATTTAAATCCCTTTGAATGTAGTTTGTTTTTGTTTATTTTTGTGTATTTCATACGCAATTTCTTATATACAGTTGCAGGATGCAGCATATCTTTTTGAACCAATAAATGATAATACTAATACTAATGATGTCAGAGCTGGGCAGTATTTAAATACATTTGTATTTAAATACGTATTTAAATACATTTCTGTATTTAGACCTGTATTTATAAATACTGTTACGAACGCGCTCCTGGAGAACTCTGGCTCAAGATCGGGGGAAGCCGGGTTTGTTGTGGGAGCCCGGTAGAAGAGAGACGGGGAGATAGGGAGACGCCTGCCGGGAAGAGACGCCGGGAGCAGGGAACAGAGGGGGAACTGCGGTGCCCAGGGGAGTTTGGAGACTCGCCTGGGCCGTAATTACCTCAGGGTCAGGCGAGGAGCCAAGGGTAGAGGAAGTGCCCTGTGGTTTGAGGCGCCTGTGGAGGTGACAGCTGGACTGTTCCTGCTGGTGTAACCCCGGTGTGAGGTAAGGTGGTGTCTCCCGCGGGAGATGACGTCTCCCGTGGCACTGTGTGGCGCCTGGACGAGGCGGCCAGCTGTGTATTGTGCCGGGTGTGGTAAGGCGACGTGACGTCTCCTGTGGACTGTGTTGCGCCTGTGACGGCCGCGGGAGTTGTGCCTGGGGTGGCATGGTGTCGCGGTGGGTTGTGGCGCCTGACGAGGCGGCCACTGTGGGGTGCCTGTGAGAGGTACTGGGGTTGTGACTGTTGTAACACCACCCTGCGACGGCCGAAGAAGAGGCCGGTTGGGGGTTGTTGTGGCGTGTGTTGTAGTGTCTAGGAGTTGTAGATTTGTAGTGAGTGACCTTGAAACTTGTACTGTGTGTTACTTCAATATAACACCGTGAAAGGACCCCTTGTGTTTGCCTAAACCCTTCCCCCCTGAGTGTGTGAACAGCCAGAGAACCCAGCTGATAAGTCCTCAATTCCTAGCACGAGCCCTGTTTACGTGCTACGCGTCCCTACTCTATCTTAAGCACCTGCCTGCTTCCCTGCATCTCAAGAGAGCAGCCCGGAGCAGGTGTAGAGGAGCCTAGCTGACGAGGACCGCGAAGGGAGGGGGGCGTTCGTTGCAATACATTGGTTTTCATGTATTCAAATACAGTATTTAAATACTTTAATGAGTATCTAAATACATTGTATTTAAATAATCATAATATAAAAATTAAATATTTTTTATCAGTAAATTTGGCTATAAACCCGCCCAACTATCTGGCAACCCTGATGTTACAGTGAACCAGTGTTTCCACTTTCAAGGAAATTTCTATATTTTAAGGAAATTTAGGCCTGAGCAGGAAATTTCTAAGGAAACGCAAGATCTAAGGAAATCCAGTTTTTTTCGGACATTTCTAGAGATATGTAGATTAAGTTAAATAGCCAGATGAGCTGAAAATACACATTATATTTGCCTTTAACAAAATGTACATAGAACAGATTCTCAGTGCTAATAATTCTTATCATATTCATATCTATAGCATCTACCGCAGCAAGAATAACGGAGAATGAGAAGGAGGTAGGTGGAGCCACAGTATTAGACTGTGGTGGAGCAAAGGTAGCATGGGTGGTGGGTGGCGACGGGACAAGGGGGTAGAGAGCTACTAGAGCTCTAACGACACGGCATTAAAATGTGTGTGTATTTAAAATGTTTTTACAAATGTATTTGAATACAATTAATGTATTTAGTAATTAGTATTTAAATACATTCAATGTATTTAGTGCCCAGCTTTGAATGATGTTAGTTTTTCATCATTAACACAGGATCAAACTACTTTAATCAATTGTATAATGGGATGAAAGTCCTGCTCCATATGATGTATGTTAAAGTTATGTCATGTTTTAAAATTTGTCTCATTTATTCGAAAAAACAATGACATTCCTTTTATTGTAAAACGTCGTTTGTTCGATGCTGCCCTTATGTCGTCTTTACTGTATGGCTGTGAGTCTTGGGTAGGCGCTGACGTGAAACCTATCATTAAGTTGTACAATTGGGCCATGAAGGAGTTGTTAGGGGTAAGGAGAGCCACTACCAATAATGTATGTTATGCTGAGTTAGGATGCCCCTCGCTGCCTGACCTTCTAAGACACAAACAACACAAGTTTTATCATAGTATGTGGTCAGAGAGACGTAACATGAACGATGACCCTTGGTCTTTCGCTCTTAAGTATGTTATGTCTTTAAATACCCCGGTTGGAAAACTTGTGGCCCACATGACACACAATAATGTCCCTCACATGTCCTCTATGTTGTATAATGTACATAATACAATTGCTAACTCTGAGGCAACAAGATGCAATGTATATAAAACAATTAACCCTGAATTTAAAGTACATGACATTTATGAAAAGCAACATGTAATTAACGATCTACATAGGATGTCGTTTACACGTTTTCGAGTCTGTGGTCATAGTTTAGTAGTGGAAACGGGACGCTGGAACAGGCGCGGACGTGGTCGCCTTCCTCTCGAGGAGCGCCTGTGTGTATGTGGTGACATACAAACAGAACAACATGTGGTAGAGGTGTGCCCCCTAACACAACACATTAGAAACCTTTACAGATTTAATACTGTCTTGACGTATTCTCTAATTTCAGTGATGTAGTAACATGCAAAAATTATTCATGAAGCTTTAAATAGTTATACTTAAGAAATGCATATTCTTTTCCGTTAATAGTTTATTTCATTTTTTTTTGTCTTTTATAGGGACGTAGATCAATCAAGCTGGCTGCTTGTTAAATTTTAATGTGTTTAGTAGTTTATCGTAGTAGTAGTAGTTTTAGTAATTATTTTTGTTGGACTACAGTTTGTTACTCAAAATTTGTGGGAATGTTTCATTTTTTGGACATTGAGTGTTTTGTCTATTCATTAATGATATTATGTGTAATTTATGTATAAAGCTGTGGTCAATAAATATCTATCTATCTATCTATCTATCTATGCTCCGTAGCTACGTAACACACACACACACACACACACATACACACACACACATTACACCGCCACGGTGGTCAAGTGGATAAGAGCGTTGGCGCACCATTCTGTGGTTAGCTGGTTCGAATCCACACTGATCCCGGGGATTTATTACTGACAAATTCGGGCGGTTACTGTCTTCCTTGATTAAGGGGATGGGTGTGTGTGGGTGTGTGACGTCCCCGCATTACCCAAAGTTCGGTAATAATGAGCTCCAAGCTCGCACCGGGAGAGTGAGCTGCCTGCCAGGGATCACGAGTCCGAATCGCGTGGACAAGACCATGGGTGAATAACACACACACACACACACACATTTCATGATCAGGCAGTGGATGAATTTACACACACCTCACACAGTGAAGCTACCTCGCACAGTAGTTATGAAATGCTATGAACTGAAGGACATAAACTGCAGGGCATAATTACAATATATAGCTAAGCCTTAAATTTTCCAATCGTCAACGGTGTGGATTGCATGAAGCAGCGCTGAAAGGGTGTCATGGGAAAGAAAGGACGGAATGAAGGACGGGAGGAGAGTACCTTTTTGTGACGATTACTTGCGAGTGCGGACGATGGCTAAGTGTACAAAACTCCAGCAGACTGAGTGACTTTTAAAACCAATACTATCTCTTCGCTGATAAGCAGCCTCCGTACAGCGATGTTCTTCCCCCTCTGGTGTTTGTGATACAGCTGGCTGGACTACACTGATGGAGTGGTTACAGTTGTCTCATCATCCTATGCGGCAATCTCCCATTGTCCCCCATGCGGTTACTCCCCAAAGTAATCCCAGCGGCAGGAAGTGACTCAGCGAGTTTCTCTCTGCTGTCATGCTGTCAAGGTTGGACTAACGCTCATGTTCCCTTGTTCCCAATAGAGGCGCTGCAGCCCCACTACGCATGCTGGAACGTCCAGTCATTATAATATTATTTTTTTAATTTTTTTTTTATTACTTCTATAAATATTATCACAATATGCTTTTGCAAAGAAATGGAATATATGGTCCGATGAGTCGAGACTCTTATACGGACCTCATGCCAGAAAGAAAACTTATCACATTTGGAAAAGTCGTAGAAAATCATCACTGTTACATGAATGCTATTTGTTATTGAAAAAAATCCACTACCATATGTACACACATACAATACTCACATACTTACTGTAATCTCATGCACTGTCTTCCTCATATATTTACACATATATCAAGATACGTGTGACCCTACTATATACATAAACAATAAACATCCTACATATATCTACATAATGATACTACATAAATGTAGATACAATGTAATGCCT
>JACEEZ010000737.1:121372-141372 GCA_016584305.1 Chionoecetes opilio | reverse complement strand
CGCCTTCAGGAGACATGAGGGCACCTCATGTTCTGGATAGCTGATCTTTCAGACAAAACTGTGACGGTGCTAATCTGCCTGCACAAGCCTTCCCTGACCACCGCGCTGGACGTACCGCAGAACTGAATTCTCTGCCTACCACCAACCCAATGCCACCACCCAGCCAGCCACCCAGCACCCCAGCACCCAGCACCCACACCACCACCACCCAGCACCCAGCACCCAGCCATCACCCCCCACCACCCAGCCAGCACCCATCACCCACCAGCACCCGCACCCAGCCAGCCACCAGGCACCAAGCCAGCACCCACAACCCCCCACCACCCCAGCCAGCACCCAGCACCACCCAGCCAGCTACAGGTACACGTACATAAAACATAAGAAAATAATAAGCACAAGAGCGCGAGACCTTACGTGGTATGTTGCTGTAGAGTTGATGGGCGTGAATTGGCTTGGTACTCACACTACGCCCCACTTGTTACCTTAAAGTGTTTACGTTACATGTGTGGAGGTTCTTGGACAAACAGTGTGTGTGTGTGTGTGGTGTTTGGTGGTGTGTGTGTGTGTGTGTGTGTGCGTGCAGATGAATCTCAGTTGTCCTACCGTAATGTGATCTGAAGGTGTCCGCGTCCATTATTAGAAAAAGACAAGTGCTGGTGGGCCCTTCGACCCATTTATTGATGTTTGGAGGCAGTGGCGGTCCTAGGCATGGGCGACATGGGCAGTCGCCAGGGCGGCATCGTCGAGGGGGCGGTGTAGCGGTCCAGGAGGTTTGGTTATCCAGAAGGTTGTGTTTTCGGATGCCATGTAGGGCGCCAGAGGTACGATGATTACTTTTCATTTCATCCCGCCGCGCGGAGAGGCAACAGCTTGCTCCCGGCTCCTGCCTCACCCCAGCCGACCCCACGGCCGGAGATTTCCGTGGCGGATTAATTCGCCGTAGGATACTCTGGGTGGATTTACCCACCCATCTTCATCATTTATACATTTTTTCTCATCTTCACTGTCTTTCTTAAGTATATCTTTTGCGTCGTAATACCCAGTAATGTGAATATATATAAGCACACTCGATGAGAGACGAATCTTCTTGTAAATCAAGGAAGCGTAGCTTTGCTTGTTACGGTTGCATGTATACAGGGCGCTGCGTTCTGTCAGGAGGCCTTGCCTGCATCCCTCTGTCACCGGGCAGCGCGGTATCTCAACATGTAACGGCAGCATGTTATTTCTCCGTCGGGAAAGGCCGCCTGACACACCTGGGTCACGGGGAAGTGAGACCAGCTGAGGCAGCGGCCTCTCTCAACTGCCTGTTGTTCTTCGTCGGGTGGCAGCCTGTCCTTCCACAATATCGGTGTAATGCATCTCACCATGTAGCGACATGATTTGTTTCTCCGTCTGGAAGCAGCCTAGCTGCCATTCCTCAGTCAAGAGGCAGCTCGGCATATCTCACCATGTAGCGACCTCATTTTGTTCTCATTATTTATACATATTTCTCCCCTTTCACTGTCTTTTTACGTATATCTTTTGCGTCTCGTTACACAGTAATGTGAATTGATATAAGCGCACTCGATGAGATACTTAATTACTGTACGAATCCTATAGTTGTAAATAAAGGTAGCGTAGCTTTGCTGTTAACATTTGGCCTTCCTTGTCTACTAGTACATGTAGCTATGGGTGGCAGGGCATGACAGGTTCTGGTTTTCCGTTGTTCCCCTTTCTAAATGAATTAAGTTTTAATTTTCAGTGATTGCATTTGTTTATATATTTACTTCCTCTTATCTGAGGAAATCTTCGTATTGAAGTCGTCATGGGTTTATAGCTGGTATTTCATAGTAGCCTACTATATAGCCTATATTAACTTGAGCTTATCTAGAATGGAAATTCATTCTCACACAAAATGCACCAGCATATATGGTGAGCAGCTAGTTGGTGGAAGTAAAAAAATCGCTCTAGCTGACTTATCACTTTAAATTTAGTCTAGACTACGGTAGCCGTTCCTATATGCCCTATAGTGAACCTGGAACTGTTGAGTACAGTAAGGTTTTATGCTTGAAATGTAATGTACACATCCTAAGGATGCAGAAACTGCCGGATGCTAATTTGCATTTGTTGAGCAATTCGCATAATTGACCCTAATTAGCACATTCGTATTATCTTCCTTATTAAGCCGCCTATAGAATTCCTATGGGTGTCTAGACCTAAGTTTTAAGTTCTCAATGATGTAAAAACTGCAAGATGCTACTGTGTATATTTTTATTTTGTCCATAAATTGTCTAATTAGCATATTGATTAGGTATGTCACGAAATTACGAATATATCCCTATTTGACATAGCATATGTTCTAAATCAAAGCAAAAATCAGTTTTGAATTAATTTTCCCTAAATCAACATATTTGTTCTTTAAATCAACAATTAGCTCTGTGCACAATGGAGTTGTCGTGGAAATGGTCTGACTTGAGTCAATAATGAAAAAATCGTCTGGTCAACTACAAAGTAGAGATGTCCTTTTTGATCGGTATGATGGTATCAGTGCAAAGGATCATGAGAGGCACAGAAGAACCGGGGAAGGATCAATTGCATACCAGTTGACTTTGACCTCACCTTTACCTGGACACGCAGCCATCATGAAGAACAAAGATAACAAGCGGCAGCTCTCCCAACTACTCGGTACTAAAACTATGAAGTTTAAATAAATGTTGTGGTTTCCCATCAAAATTAAGAACGTAAAAAAAAAAAAAAAATACAAAGGTTAGCAATAAGATGGTGTCTAGTTGAAATATTTAACCTAGGAGGAAAGACAACTGCCAACCTTTGGAAAAGAACAATGGGAGAGGAAAACCTAACAACAAGATATGTATTAACAGATGAATGGCTTGGAAGAAGTTGACAGAAATAACCTGCTGGTAAGAGAAGAAAAAGTCGGGGTATTTGAAGGGACACAAGGAAAAGTTGAGAAAAGAAACATGTACCGTAGATAACAGTATAGTCGCCAGCCGCCAAATATTACGAATTATAGCATCGCTACTAATTTGTATGTGCCACTAAAGATAATACACAGTAGTTTATATCATGACTATATAATCTACCCTGTTTCAGCGTTGTTTTATGCTTTGTATCTGCATGTATATACGGTTTCAAATTTTGCAATTTTTTTTCTTTTCGCGCGACGACGACGTCGGGAGGACACTCAGTAAATACTAAACCCTAGATGGCGACCTTATTGTTGGTCGCTACTCTGTTGATATTTTTGTAATTTGATCATTTATAGCCATATCTCTTATGACACAGATGCAGACACAAAATGACAGACTTTCCAGATAGCCCCTTCTAACTTTTCCCGAAATCATGGATATAGAAATGTAAGTATTAACGCCACTACACGTCTGTACATAGAAAAAAACAGTCCTGGCGACTTTAGTGGGTTTTCTACGGTAGGAGTAACACAAGTACAGCTTTCCCAATAGAAACTTAGATGCCTGGAATGGCCTAGAAGTGATAGTGGCAAAGTGTGCATCAATTTAAGGAATAAATTGATCAATCATATACACCACGACCCCCGAGAATAGCTCAGGGCCCTGTATGCTACAAGAGGTATTATAGTATCACATGCACACAAGAGGTCTTTACGATGGAAGATTGATTCAATGCTAAAAAAGGGAAAATGTGCCAGACATCGGAGGTCATATGGCACTTTACGATGGAAGATTAATTCGAGGTAAGAGAGGGTGTGAAAAAAGGGTACAGTGCTGAGAGATATACAAGTTATTTGTAGGAGGTCTTAATGAAACTGTTGGAAATTAATTCAAGATGTAGGAATATTTTAGAATTTTAAGCTTTCTAGATATATACTGCACATGATACATGCTGCAGTAATGGAGCTTCGTAACAGTAAAAAAATACAGACAAGGGAACAAATCCTCCAGGGTTGAATACCCCGGGGGCGAGTCATCCGGGACATTTTAGCCGGGGACGAATCACCCTCGCACAGGTACCGACAACGCCAAATACTCCTGCTGAGCGAGTCCATAACCGTGGCTTATGCCAATCCGCCGTAAGATTTCTTTACATGACCGCCGTCATTATGTGCTGCGCTACCAAAGTATGTAAAACTTTCCAAGATCTCAATGTCCTCGACAGACAATGTCCTCAACATTGTTCTCAATGAACAGACTGTAATATTTCATCTAGTAAGCCTCCAAACTCCTCATCCCAAATGATTTGCGTGCTGGTATTGAATCTTCCTCCTCTTCTCACTAATTTGCATGTTAGCATTGTGTCTCTGCCTCCTCATCTTCCTCTTACTGATCAGCGTGTTAGTGTATTGACACTGCCTACCTCCGTATTCTTTCACTCATTTGCCTATCAGCATAGTGTCTGTTTTTTTTTCTCCTATACCCTCATAGACAGAGGGTCCCATGGTGTCTGTCATCCTTATGTATATAATCTATCTCCTCCTTACGGATTTGCACATCAACGTGGCATCTCATGTCAACTTCCTCCTCCTCCTACTGATTTGCATGTTTGCATCGTGTCTCTGTATACCTTCTTATCCAACCATTTTGTGTTGGTGTAGTGTTTCTTCATCCTTGGAGACACACTTAACAGGAAGGCTCCCCAGAACGATTTTTTTTGGTTGAGGTAATTGAGTAATCACCAGCAGTCCAATGGTAAATGGGTATTAAGTCTCCACTCAACAATTGTTTTCCTTGTCAGTTGCCAGATATCAGGAAATCACCTTCTAATGCTCATGTTTGATGTAATATCTATTTTGCTTGCATTTCTAATGTTTTTTTTTCTTCAAAGGATAGTAGTGTTTGAAAGCAGCATGCAGCTGGTGGTGGAGCAGCAGGGAGCTGTTGAGGTTTCATCTAGTAAAGGAAGAAGGGATCTTTGTGAAGCATCACCAATACGCCGTGTGTCGAGACATAAGCTGAAAGCCCTTACGCCGCGTGCTATTTATTACACACAGACTACAAATGCAACATGAACACAATGTGGACATACCTATCACTACATAACACTAGTATGTGGGTCATGTCTTTGCGATATTCGCTGTTGCCGAGTGACACTGAAGGTATATAATGTAAATAATGTATAAATAATGAGAACAAAATGAGGTCGCTACATGGTGAGATATGCCGAGCTGCCTCTTGACTGAGGAATGGCAGCTAGGCTGCTTCCTGACGGAGAACAAATCATGTCGCTACATGGTGAGATGCATTACACCGATATTGTGGGGGACAGGCTGCCACCTGACGAAGAACAACAGGCAGTTGAGAGAGGCCGCTGCCTCAGCTGGGCTCGCTTCCCGTGACTGAGGTGTGTCAGGCGGCCTCCTGACGGAGAAATAACATGCTGCCGTTACATGTTGAGATACCGCGCTGCCCCGGTGACAGAGGGATGCAAGGCAAGGCCTCCTGACAGAACGCCACGCGCCCTGTATACATGCAACCGTAACAAGCAAGCTACGCTTCCTTGATTTACAAGAAGATTCGTCTCTCATCGAGTGTGCTTATATATATTCACATTACTGGGTAATACGACGCAAAAGATATACTTAAGAAAGACAGTGAAGATGAGAAAAAATGTATAAATGATGAAAATGAGTGGGTAAATCCACCCAGAGTATCCTACGGCGAATTAATCCGCCACGGAAATCTCCGGCCGTGGGGTCGGCTGGGGTGAGGCAGGAGCCGGGAGCAAGCTGTTGCCTCTCCGCGCGGCGGGATGAAATGAAAAGTAATCATCGTACCTCTGGCGCCCTACATGGCATCCGAAAACACAACCTTCTGGATAACCAAACCTCCTGGACCGCTACAGCGGCATGGAGTGACCGAAAAAAATATATATATAAAATAATGATAATAATAATAATTATAAAATAATAAAATAATGATAATGTTAAATAATAATAGTATATAATAGCTCTAGTAGTATATGTCAGAGATAAATCTATTTTGTTGGACTGTGTGTAAAATTATTAAGATGCTTGTAACTAATGGCGGCAAGTGGAGCGCCTCGCTGATCAGCTGATTGTGCGCAGACTTTTGGAGTAGCGTGTCCGGCTTCCTGCAGTCGCTTCCATCATTCCATAGATTTAGTCTAGTCTCTTAGTCTTAATTGACATCGTTGGGGGCTGTGCAGCGTCAAAACAAATGGATCAGAAAAGGTATAAGCCATCAGGTGCCCAGTTTAGCAAAATATGAAAAGAGGATTGATTTGATTTGACAAATGTATTACAGCCAAGGGGCGACAAGCCTAGTAACAGAGGAGGAGCAACGCGGAGGAGATAAAGGTGTGCAGCGTCTATGTCATCTCTCAGTATGATATGTGATGCATGCAGTACAATAGGCTAGTATGACGCAATTCTTTGTTAGCCTGCGTTGCTATGCTATTACACATAGGGGAATAATCAGATAGCAGATGCATTGCATAATCAACAGTATTGCTGCTCATGCATTGCAATGGTGTAGCCCCAAAAATTAAATCAAGAATAGGCTTTTTAATTTTTTNACCCTGTTAATCACTGCTTAGTTCACAGTTAGGGAGACTCACGTGTGTGATAGTGTTGGTGTGATGCTAGAGGCTTTGTTTGTAGGGTATATGACGCATTATTGACGCATGGTACAGACGGAGAAATAGAATGACTAGGTTGTGAAAAGTGATGCTGCTGGTGATGGTGGAAAGTTAGGAGACCGTCAGGGATGTGTGTGTGTGTGTGTGTGTGTGTGTGTGTGTGTGTGTGTGTGTGTGTGTGTTCGTGTCTGACGTGTGTGTGTGTGTGTGTGTAGGTGTGTGTGTGTGTGTGTGTGTGTGTGTTGTGGTGTGTGTGTGTGTGTGTGTGTGTGTGTGGTTGTGTATGTGTGTGTGTATGTGTGTGTGTGACTATGTGTGTGTGTGTGCGTGTGCGTGTGCGTGTTGTGTGTGTGTGTGTGTGTGTGTGTGCGTGTGTGTGTGTGTGTGGTGTGTATCATGGAGTAGGAGCACATGTGTGGAGGTAATAAAAATTTAAAAGGTTTTCTTTCTAGAGATCTGAAGAGATTCTTTTTTATATATCTCGAAATTGCACAAATTATTAACTTTCCTGATGTCCTTCAAATTGATCATATAATAAGGTCAAATATAATCAGGTAAATAAGCCAATCTGTGATGATATCAAGATCTCGACCCTTACTGTTTTACTGCTAATATCATCATAGTGATGATAGTGTATTATACATTTAGAGCTTCTTTTCACATAAATTTGTTATTTAAGAGAGAGAGAGAGAGAGAGAGAGAGAGAGAGAGAGAGAGAGAGAGAGAGAGAGAGAGAGAGAGAGAGAGAGAGAGAGAGACGATGTTCAAGTTCAGTTCGTGTAGGAGACGTGTGTCTCCTACACACGTCCTTCGTGTGTAGAAGGACGTGTTCACGTGTCTCCTGGAGACGTAGGTCAGCCGCGCCTGTCCCCAGAAGTTACACCAGTGATCCTCAAACTTTACGCCGCGGCGCACTTGTGCGCCGTGGGAATCCCCTAGGTGCGCCGCGTAATTTTTCATAGATATGGGTATTTTGCGCTTTGAGGTCGCAGTATTTTTTTTTTATATTGAAAGATGGAAAATCGTAAATGAATGAGTTAATATGTAACTAGGCAGGTAGATGCAAGGTCCTTTTAATAATATTATAAGTACTTCGGGTAGATGGATAAAGTAAGAAATAGAGAATAAGTAAATAAGTTATTCATGCTTAAAAAAAATACTTCCCGCTTCCACCACAATACGTGTTGAACGAGAACTGTACACGTACTGTACCAGTCTGAGCCGCAGCCTGCTGGTGTTACTGAGTTACCAACTTACTAGTTTTATCACGCGTTCATGTGAATTGTTTTTAGCGACATATAAAAGGAAAAAGGATGATGAATAGAAACTGATGCATACGTATATCAGTAGGCTTTATGCAAGTTGACTGTTTGACGTGATTTACGTGATCCCCGATCGATAAATAACATGTATACTTTTGCAACACACGTAGGCAGAGCGTTGGGTAGGTACCTCCCGTGGTCAGTGTAGCCGTGAGCCTCAGTAAGTATCGCTGTTGTGGTGTTAATGAGGTCCAAGCTTAAAAAATGGATAAGTACCTCATTAAAAAGCGAAAGTGTACTGAAGGCAATAGTGGTGAGGTCGCAGTTGATCATGAATCAAAACGTAAATGTGTCGAAGGCACCGAAGGCGAAGTAACAGTAATAACTGTTGAAAGTGAGTCTTCTCGTCCAGACCCTAGTGTGGGAAGTGAAGAAAGTGAAGTGACAGTTGAAAATGAGCATAGTCGTACAGGTCCGTGCTGGCAAAGTGAAGTGACAGTTGAAAGTGACCGTAGTCGTGCAGGTCTGAGCGGGCAAAGAGAAGTGACAGATGAAAGTGAGTTTTGTCATCCAGGTCTGAGCGTGGTCAAAACGACGACACGTGCACACAAAGTAACTGCAGTAAGTAATTTCGCCTGTATAACGACAGTTATCTTGGACTTGGGTTCACTTGCTGTGATGATGAAAATGGTCCAAAGCCAAAATGTGTTTTTTGCGGCATTGAGCTATCAAATGAATCTATGACTCCTATGAAAATGAAGAGACATTTAACAACAAAACATAGTCACCTCTCTCAGAAGCCTATAGATTAATTTAAAAGACTCTTGAAAGATAACAAACAACAAAGGCTTGGGTTTGAGAAAAAGGTGAAGGTAGCAGAAAAGGCACAGAAAGCAAGCTATTTAGTGGCAGAGCATACAGCAAAACAAATGAAACCCCATTCAATTGCAGTCATACTTCCTTCCAGCTTGCTGTGCTGTGGTGAAAACATTGTTTGGGGATGAGGCTGAAAAGGAAGTGAAAAAAATGCCCCTCTCAGACGACACGATTGGTAGACGAATCAAGGACATGTCGTCTGATATTGAAAAAGGTGTGTGTGAACTCGTGAAAGGTAAAATGTATGCTTTACAAGCGAATGAATCAACAGACATTGGAGGAAAACCTCAGTTACTAGTGTTCATCCGTTATGTTGCTGATAACAAAATAACTGAACATTTCTTATGCTGCAAAGAACTGGTGCAAACCACAGGACAGGAGATATTTTCTACAGTGACAGAATACTTGAAAGAAAAGGATTTGTCATAGAAATTATGTGTAGGAATTTGCACAGATGGCTGTCCATCCATGGTGGGATCGGCAAAAGGTTTTGTTTCCTTAGTCAAGAAGGAGAACCCAGCTTTGATTACTACCCATTATTTCTTGCACCGTGAAGCTCTTGTTGCTAAAACACTCGGACAAGAATTAAAGTTTGTTCTTGATGATGTTGTGAAAATGGTAAACTTTCTTAAAAGCAGACCAAAGCAGTCAAGACAATTTTCTATGCTTTGTGAAGAAATGGGATCTCCTCACGAAGGTCTTCTCCTTCACACAGAAGTCCGGTGGTTATCAAGAGGCAAAGTGTTATCCCGGGTGCATGAACTGAGAGAGGAAATACTCCTTTTCTTTACCCTTGAGGAGAAAACTGAATTCTGCGAATTACTTGCTGATGAAATTTGGAGTGCAAAATTATGCTACTTGGCAGACATATTTGAACATCTGAACAAGGTTAATGCAAGTATGCAAGGAAAAAATGAAAATATGGTAACATCTTCTGACAAAATGAAAGCCTTGGTAGAAAAAAATAGGCTCTGGAATGAAAGGGTGAGTGAAGGCAAGATTGACATGTTTCAAAGTCTGCTGAAGCTAAATATACAGACATTGTTCCACTCATTAAGCAGCACCTGAAAGCCTAGGAAGGAACATAGAAAAATATTTCCCAAATATATCTGTTGAAAGTTATGACTGGCTGAGAAATCCATTCGTTCACGATCCCTTGAGCAAGCCACAACTTAGCATCCATGAAGAAGAGGAACTAATCAACATCCGTAATGACGCACACTAAAACTGCAATATCTGGATATGACATTAGAAAGCTTCTGGATTCAAATGGAAAACGAACACACCACATATATCCAAAAGGGCCCAGAAAATACTCTTGCAATTGTCAACCTCATATCTGTGTGAACTGGGATTCTCAGCCCTCACGAATATAAAAACTAAGAAAAGGAATAAATTGCTGGCTGTTGAAGAGGAAATGAGAGTGTCTGTCAACTGTCCCTCCTAACATAGAGCGGATATGCAACTCCAGACAGGCACACGTGTCCCACTGATCAGGTATGTTATTGTTGTAACAGAGTAGTTTATTACACATTATTTCCTTATGTCCATTCCTTTATATATATATATATATATATATATATAATATATATATTATATATATATATATATATATATATATATATATATATATAGCTGCTGCGCCGCCTAAGTCCAAGATATAATCTAGTGCGCCGCCGTCCAGTGAAGTTTGAGAACCTCTGAGTTATACTGTTACAGGGGAGCGATATGGCTGAGTGACCCCGCGTGATGGTGCCAAGTGTGCTTTGTGTACCGTGTGTAGCATGCCTCGCCTATAGATAGAATAGGCAAAATACCTATATGTCTATCTACTTATCACACTACCTATCACGCTACGTCTTATACGTAGATTTATACATTTCATATTTTCTATTATGTAGTTTCAATGGTTTTTTTTTACTAATATGCTCTGTGGTTAAAGTATACTATTAGCTTTAAACTTATAATCATTGAGGAAGATATGGAAGACAGACTTGTAAACATGAAAACAGGGATAGATTACCCATTCTCTCTGAATGAGATATGCAATGCTACACGTGCTACTCAGTGAACACTACACACCCTTACTTCCTATATGGCAGACGTAACTGCTCTTTTGCTTTTCCGTGCATTTTTTAAGATCAAATTGCTGCAACCTCCTTATTTCAACCAGACACCTGGAAGTCCTGGGAACCATCCTGGTATCCTGGTATATAATTTTTTTTTTCTGATAAAGTGCAGCCTAGTTTGAATCCATAAGGTGGAGGCGTGGTGGTGGTGATGGTGGTGTCGGTGAAGCGTGTATTTTCTAGAATCTAGATTGTGAAAAAAGAGGCGAGGAACACATACGGCAAGGGAGAGTTGATGGCAAGTGGTGTGTGTATGTGAAGGACAATGGATTGCAGGGGGAGAGTTCATAGCGGCAGAAGGGAGGGTGTGGAGAATCAAGAGAGAGAGAGAGAGAGGAGAGAGAGAGAGAGAGAGAGAGAGAGAGAGAGAGAGAGAGAGAGAGAGAGAGAGATTGTTTGATTATTTGGCCATGTAGCTACATGATGTACATTTTACATATTATACAAAATGTAATGAAGCCAGGTCCAATAAGACGAGGGTTTATTAAGATCTGAAATTATATTATAAAGGGACATAGCAAGAGACTGTTTAGGGCACTTGAATGTAACACAGTTGTTGAAACTTTCACACTAACAATATATGTGTATAATTATCATCAATATACGAACAAAAAATATTCATAAGACATATATAAATTTGTATGATAACCAAGAAAAAACACTATCAAAATCTAAAAAAACAATCCTAAAAATAGGAGTAATATTTAATGGTCAAGAAACTATTCATAGATATGTAAATCATTGCCAAGATAAAAGAAAAAAGAAGTAATTATAATGTAATACTGGTTGAAATAATATTACTTATTTGTAGTTGCAATGTAACCATCTGTACTTCTTCAATTATAGTCTTACTTATCTAACAGCCTCTTTATCAATCCGCTCTTGATCGTATAAGTATCATATTAACAATTTATCTTCTTGTGTATCAGTACCTGGTCGGGTTAGAAACCCGGGAACAGGGTACATATCTCAGCCAGCCACTCCCAGCGGGGCTTCACGCGACAGGGAAAGATACGATCTATTGTCTTATTTTATTCATTTGTTCAAGTGGCCTGGCCGCGGTGAGAGTAATGTCGCGTGAAGCCCCGCTGGGAGTGGCTGGCTGAGAGGTGTGTAGACTAGTAGAGTGATCTATCTTTCACTTTTAACCATCAGGCGGTGAGGCGGCTGAGACGCCCTGTTCTCGGGTTCGAACCCGACCAGGTACTGATACACAAGTTGGCTTATTTGATGAATTAATCTTCTGGTAAGAGTTTCCAGCATTTAATTCCTCTTAATAGCACACTCATTGGACATGCGATGTCCTGCACCGTGGTATACGTGAATCGTGAGGTCTTTAGGTAACAGCATTGTAGGGCATTGCTGTATAACCGGGGTCTAAAGGAAATGAAGATATGAATTTATGTACAAACAAATAGATCGGAAGGTATATGATATCAGGATCTTTAATAATAAAGTCTCTGAAGACTACAGTTGCATGGCCATAACGTCTTTTTTTTTAAGAATTATAGTACGTAAGAATTTCTTTTGTATAATAGATAGGCTGCCGATGTAAGTTTTTTTAGATGCCTCCCCATCTAGCAGAACATATTATATAAGAGTTGGGTATATCAAAGTGCATGAAACTTGCTGAGAAGAATTTACATTCAAATAGTCCTCAAATAGTACATTACACCTGCTGGTAATGTGAACTTAGATATTGTCATACCAATGTGTTCTTTCCATCTCAACCTGCTCTATGTAATCATCCCTAGATATTTTGATAAAGAAACTGCATTTAATGCAAGATAATTTGTCTTGATCAATATTTGTTCTGGCTGAGTCATGAAGGGACCGAGACCCATCAAATTAGTTTCTCAATATTTGAAGTTAATTCATTGCTCGTGATCCATTTTGAGACCGTCATACTCATCATTGCATGTATGCAATGTATGCAATTAAAATGAGCAATGAGGCATGGCAGCGCGGCACTCGACGGCGGTGTAGCGGTCCAGGAGGTTTGGTTATCCAGAAGGTTGTGTTTTCGGATGCCATGTAGGGCGCCAGAGGTACGATGATTACTTTTCATTTCATCCCGCCGCGCGGAGAGGCAACAGCTTGCTCCCGGCTCCTGCCTCACCCCAGCCGACCCCACGGCCGGAGATTTCCGTGGCGGATTAATTCGCCGTAGGATACTCTGGGTGGATTTACCCACCCATCTTCATCATTTATACATTTTTTCTCATCTTCACTGTCTTTCTTAAGTATATCTTTTGCGTCGTATTACCCAGTAATGTGAATATATATAAGCACACTCGATGAGAGACGAATCTTCTTGTAAATCAAGGAAGCGTAGCTTTGCTTGTTAGGTTTGCATGTATACAGGGCGCGCGTTCTGTCAGGAGGCCTTGCCTTGCACTCCTCTGTCACGGGCAGCGCGGTATCTCAAAGGAAAGGCAGCATGTTATTTCTCCGTCAGGAGGCCGCCTGACACACCTCAGTCACGGGGAAGCGAGACCAGCTGAGGAGCGGCCTCTCTCAATGCCTGTTGTTCTTCGTCAGGTGGCAGCCTGTCCTTCCACAATATCGGTGGTAATGCATTCACCATGTAGCGACATGATTTGTTCTCCGTCAGGAAGCAGCCTAGCTGCCATCTCAGTCAAGAGGCAGCTCGCATATCTCAACCATGTAGCGACCTCATTTTGTTCTCATTATTTATACATTATTTCTACCTTCACTGTCTTTTTACGTATATCTTTTGCGTCTTGTTACACAGTAATGTGAATATATAAGCGCACTCGATGAGATACTTAATTACTGTACGAATCCTATAGTTGTAAATAAAGGTAGCGTAGCTTTGCTGTTAACATTTGGCCTTCCTTGTCTACCTAGTACTACATGTAGCTATAGGTGGCAGGGCATGACAGGTTCTGGCTTTTCGTTTGTTCCCCTTTCTAAATGAATTAAGTTTTAATTTTCAGTGATTGCATTTGTTTATATATTTACTTCTTTATCTGAGGAAATCTTCGGTATTGAAGTCGTCATCGGTATAGTGGTATTTCATAGTAGCCTACTATAATAGCCTATAATTAACTTGAGCTTATCTAGAATGGAAATTCATTCTCACACAAAATGCACCATGCATATATGGTGAGCAGCTAGTTGGTGGAAGTAAAAAAATCTGCTCTAGCTGACTCTTATCACTTTAAATTTAGTCTAGACTACGGTAGCCGTTCCTATATGCCCTATAGTGAACCTGGAACTGTTGAGTACAGTAAGGTTTTATGCTTGAAATGTAATGTACACATCCTAAGGATGCAGAAACTGCCGGATGCTAATTTGCATTTGTTGAGCAATTCGCATAATTGACCCTAATTAGCACATTCGTATTATCTTCCTTATTAAGCCGCCTATAGAATTCCTATGGGTGTCTAGACCTAAGTTTTAAGTTCTCAATGATGTAAAACTACAAGATGCTACTGTGTATATTTTTATTTTGTCCATAAATTGTCTAATTAGCATATTGATTAGGTATGTCACGAAATTACGAATATATTCCCTATTTGACATAGCATATGTTCTAAATCAAGCAAAAATCTGTTTTGAATTTAATATTCTAATCAACATATTTGTTCTTTAAATCAACAATTAGCACTGTGCACAATGGAGTTTGTCGTGGAAATGGTCTGACTTGAGTCATAATAAAAAATCGTCTGGTCAACTACAAAGTAGAGATGTCCTTTTTGATCGGTATGATGGTATCAGTGCAAAGGATCATGAGAGGCACAGAAGAACCGGGGAAGGATCAATTGCATACCAGTTGACTTTGACCTCACCTTTACTTGGACACGCAGCCATCATGAAGAACAAAGATAACAAGCGGCAGCTCTCCCAACTACTCGGTACTAAAACTATGAAGTTTAAATAAATTTTGTGGTTTCCCATCAAAATTAAGAACGTAAAAAAAAAAGAAAAAAAGACAAAGGTTAGCAATAAGATGGTGTCTAGTTGAAATATTTAACCTAGGAGGAAAGACAACTGCCAACCTTTGGAAAAGAACAATGGGAGAGGAAAACCTAACAACAAGATATGTATTAACAGATGAATGGCTTGGAAGAAGTTGACAGAAATAACCTGCTGGTAAGAGAAGAAAAAGTCGGGGTATTTGAAGGGACACAAGGAAAAGTTGAGAAAAGAAACATGTACCGTAGATAACAGTATAGTCGCCAGCCGCCAAATATTACGAATTATAGCATCGCTACTAATTTGTATGTGCCACTAAAGATAATACACAGTAGTTTATATCATGACTGTATAATCTACCCTGTTTCAGCGTTGTTTTATGCTTTGTATCTGCATGTATATACGGTTTCAAATTTTGCATTTTTTTTTTTTTTCGCGCGACGACGACGTCGGGAGGACACTCAGTAAATACTAAACCCTAGATGGCGACCTTATTGTTGGTCGCTACTCTGTTGATATTTTTGTAATTTGATCATTTATAGCCATATCTCTTATGACACAGATGCAGACACAAAATGACAGACTTTCCAGATAGCCCCTTCTAACTTTCCTGAAATCATGGATGTAGAAATGTAAGTATTAACGCCACTACACGTCTGTACATAGAAAAAAACAGTCCTGGCGACTTTAGTGTTATCTACGGTAGGAGTAACACAAGTACAGCTTTCCCAATAGAAACTTAGATGCCTGGAATGGCCTAGAAGTGATAGTGGCAAAGTGTGCATCAATTTAAGGAATAAATTGATCAATCATATACACCACGACCACGAGAATAGCTCAGGGCCCTGTATGCTACAAGAGGTATTATAGTATCACATGCACACAAGAGGTCTTTACGATGGAAGATTGATTCAATGCTAAAAAAGGGAAAATGTGCCAGACATCGGAGGTCATATGGCACTTTACGATGGAAGATTAATTCGAGGTAAGAGAGGGTGTGAAAAAAGGGTACAGTGCTGAGAGATAGTATACAAGTTATTTTGTAGGAGGTTCTTAATGAAACTGTTGGAAATTAATTCAAGATGTAGGAATATTTTAGAATTTTAAGCTTTCTAGATATATACTGCACATGATACATGCTGCAGTAATGGAGCTTCGTAACAGTAAAAAAATACAGACAAGGGCACAAATCCTCCAGGGTTGAATACCCCGGGGGCGAGTCATCCGGGACATTTTAGCCGGGGACGAATCACCCTCGCACAGGTACCTACCGACAACGCCAAATGCTCCTGCTGAGCGAGTCCATAACACCGTGGCTTATGCCAATCCGCCGTAAGATTTCTTGACATGACCCGCCGTCATTATGTGCTGCGCTACCAAAGTATGTAAAACTTTCCAAGATCTCAATGTCCTCGACAGACAATGTCCTCAACATTGTTCTCAATGAACAGACTGTAATATTTCATCTAGTAAGCCTCCAAACTCCTCATCCAACTGATTTGCGGGCTGGTATTGAATCTTCCTCCTCTTCTCACTAATTTGCATGTTAGCATTGTGTCTCTGCCTCCTCATCTTCCTCTTACTGATCAGCGTGTTAGTGTATTGACACTGCCGTATTCTTTCACTCATTTGCCTATCAGCATAGTGTCTGTTGTTTTTTCTCCTATACCCTCATAGACAGATGGGTCCCATGGTGTCTGTTCATCCTTATGTATATAATCTATCTCCTCCTTACGGATTTGCACATCAACGTGGCATCTCATGTCAACTTCCTCCTCCTCCTACTGATTTGCATGTTTGCATCGTGTCTCTGTATACCTTCTTATCCAACCATTTTTGTGTTGGTGTAGTGTTTCTTCATCCTTGGAGACACACTTAACAGGAAGGCTCCCCAGAACGATTTTTTTTTTTTGAGGTAATTGAGTAATCACCAGCAGTCCAATGGTAAATGGGTATTAAGTCTCCACTCAACAATTGTTTTCCTTGTCAGTTGCCAGATATCAGGAAATCACCTTCTAATGCTCATGTTTGATGTAATATCTATTTTTGCTTGCATTTCTAATGTTTCTTTTTCTTCAAAGGATAGTAGTGTTTGAAAGCAGCATGCAGCCTGGTGGTGGAGCAGCAGGGAGCTGTTGAGGTTTCATCTAGTAAAGGAAGAAGGCATCTTTGTGAAGCATCACCAATACGCCGTGTGTCGAGACATAAGCTGAAAGCCCTTACGCCGCGTGCAGCAGTCCAATGGTAAATGGGTATTAAGTCTCCACTCAACAATTGTTTTCCTTGTCAGTTGCCAGATATCAGGAAATCACCTTCTAATGCTCATGTTTGATGTAATATCTATTTTTGCTTGCATTTCTAATGTTTCTTTTTCTTCAAAGGATAGTAGTGTTTGAAAGCAGCATGCAGCCTGGTGGTGGAGCAGCAGGGAGCTGTTGAGGTTTCATCTAGTAAAGGAAGAAGGCATCTTTGTGAAGCATCACCAATACGCCGTGTGTCGAGACATAAGCTGAAAGTCCTTACGCCGCGTGCTATTTATTACACACAGACTACAAATGCACATGAACACAATGTGGACATACCTATCACTACATAACACTAGTATGTGGGTCATGTCTTTGCGATATTTCGCTGTTGCCGAGTGACACTGAAGGTATATAATGTAAATAATGTATAAATAATGAGAACAAAATGAGGTCGCTACATGGTGAGATATGCCGAGCTGCCTCTTGACTGAGGAATGGCAGCTAGGCTGCTTCCTGACGGAGAACAAATCATGTCGCTACATGGTGAGATGCATTACACCGATATTGTGGAAGGACAGGCTGCCACCTGACGGAAAAAACAACAGGCAGTTGAGAGAGGCCGCTGCCTCAGCTGGTCTCGCTTCCCCGTGACTGAGGTGTGTCAGGCGGCCTCCTGACGGAGAAATAACATGCTGCTGTTACATGTTGAGATACCGCGCTGCCCGGTGACAGAGGAGTGCAAGGCAAGGCCTCCTGACAGAACGCCGCGCCCTGTATACATGCAACCGTAACAAGCAAAGCTACGCTTCCTTGATTTACAAGAAGATTCGTCTCTCATCGAGTGTGCTTATATATATTCACATTACTGGGTAATACGACGCAAAAGATATACTTAAGAAAGACAGTGAAGATGAGAAAAAATTTATAAATGATGAAGATGAGTGGGTAAATCCACCCAGAGTATCCTACGGCGAATTAATCCGCCACGGAAATCTCCGGCCGTGGGGTCGGCTGGGGTGAGACAGGAGCCGGGAGCAAGCTGTTGCCTCTTCGCGCGGCGGGATGAAATGAAAAGTAATCATCGTACCTCTGGCGCCCTACATGGCATCCGAAAACACAACCTTCTGGATAACCAAACCTCCTGGACCGCTACAGCGGCCCATCCTCGTTAGTGTGCAGACCAGGCAGAGCTGGGCAGTATTTAAATACATTTGTATTTAAATATGTATTTGTAGCAAGTAAAGTAGTCACCCCTTTCAGTCTCCGTGTTTCCATTCTCTGCCAGCGGTCTACAGAGAATCAAAGTAGCACGGAGACTATTCTATTTGTAACCTTCAATCATTGTTATGGTAATTATCAGGTGTTTGCATTGTTATCAGCTTATCAATATATTCAGTTATGTACAACGTAAAATCAGCAATATCACCAGGAAGTTTCCATGGTGTAACTCGCATGTCTTGGCGAATGTTTGCATTATACCTTGGAAAACAATTATTTCTGAGAAGTGAAATTTGTATATATACTCCAGAATTTGTGAAATAAAATTAACCTAAAACTGGCCAAATGATTATACTTCATTCCAGTTAAACCAAAGCTATGAACACTCCACCTTAGTTACAAATGGTGACCCCGGAGTGTAGCAATGGTTTTCTAGGTGGCTTAAACTGGTGTTGTCCATCTCGGCATAGAAATATAATTTCTATGTTTTGCTGGACATAAGAGCATCTTTCTCCTAGTCGTGGGACCTGCGTCTTCGGAAGCATTCGTCCCATGGCTCCCGCTGTATATTCCTAGCCTCCAGCTTCACTGGTGATTGCTAGGATGTCAGCGGGATAGGGAGAATTACACGTTACGTGTAGCGCCACCTAGGCAGGTTCCCCACCCAACCCCGGCACCTTCTGTGCCTTCCTCAGGGCATTTTTGCCCTCAGACGCCTTACTGCGTCCTCAGCGGCCTATGCGCATTCAGCGCGGCCACTACCCCGCCAGGCGCCTCACTGCGTCCTCAGCGGCCTTATGCGCATTTAGCGCGGGCCCTGCTTCCTCCGAGGCCTCACTGCGGCTTATGCGCATTTAGCGCGGCCGCTGCCTTCCTCCAGACGGCTCACCGCGTACTCAGCGGCCTTATGCGTGTTTAGCGCGGGCCCTGTTTCCTCATACGCCTCAGTGGCCTATGTGCACTCAGCGCAGCCACTTCACCCTCTGACGCCTCCTTGCGCCCTCAGCACAACCTCACGCGCATTCTGCGCAGCCCCACAGTGTTAACGTGATTCACTCCACGGCCGCCGCTCGCCGCCCTATGGATTACTCATCGTCCTGTGGATTACTCAACCCTCAACTCCACAGTGTTAACGTGATTCACTCTACGGCCGCCACTCGCCGCCCTATGGATTACTCAACAAGCCCTGTGGATTACTCAACCCTCAACTCCACAGTGTTAACGTGATTCACTCTACGGCCGCCACTCGCCGCCCTATGGATTACTCAACAAGCCCTGTGGATTACTCAACCCTCAACTCCACAGTGTTAACGTGACTCACTCCACGGCCGCCGCTCGCCGCCCTTTGGATTACTCACCACCCTGTGGATTACTCATCGCCCTGTGGATTACCAGCCCTGTGGATTACTCATCACCAGGCTGCAACTCTGCCATGGTGGTAACACTGCCACGCCCGCAACACAAGCCGGCGGCACCACTGCCATGGCGTCAACACTGCCACGCCCGCGACTTACAGCCGGCGGCACCACTGCCATGGCGGTAACACTGCCACGCCGCAACACAAGCCGGCGGCACCACTGCCATGGCGCAACCTGCCACGCCCGCAAACAACCGGCGGCACCACAGCTGGCGCACACTGCCAGCCGCAACACAAGCCGGCGGCCCGCATGCGTCAACTGCTCGCCGCACATGCGGGCCCCCATGGCGTAACACTGGCCTCGCCGCAACACTAATGGCCGGCGGCACCACATGCA
>JACEEZ010000737.1:83574-119564 GCA_016584305.1 Chionoecetes opilio | reverse complement strand
CCCCCGGGGCACACTCCCCCAATCCTCCCCAACGGCCCCACCCCCCCCCTCCACCACAACTGGCCCAAAACAAACCAAAAACACCAGCACCCCCCCCCCCAAAAAAACCAACGTTCGTTCCTCCTCCCGCGTCATAGGGGGGGGGTACTGTAGGACTACTTAAATAGCCCCCCCGTCTTTATAGTTTAACTTTTTCTTACCAGTTTGTCTGAGAGAATAGAGTAGCAGGAGACTATTCTTTTTGAAAACCTTCAATCATTTTTTATGGAAAATTTCGGGGTTTGCTTTGTTTCAGCTTTCCCCAAAAATTTCTTTTAGTACAACGTAAAATGAAATATCCCGGAATTTTCCAGGGGTTAACTGCAGTTTTGGCGAATGTTTGTTTATACCTTTGGGAAAAAAATTTTCTGAGAAGTAAATTTTGTATATATACCCCAAATTGTGAAAAAAATTAACCAAAAAAATGGCCAAATGATTTACTTCATTCCATTAAAACCAAAAGCTTAAAACACTCCCCCTTTAGTTAACGAAACCTCTATATAATATAAATGAAAAATAAATCTTTTAACAAAGTACAGGAAAAAAAGGATTAGGTGTCATCATCGTAAGTCTGAAAACCAGTCCGTTTGCCTGTCCCAGTAAAAAGGCATAATATGTTGGCTTTTTAAAACGAACTTTGAAAAAAAACTCCAAAATTAAATGACACAATTAACAGCCCTTCGTTGGGCCGACTTGGAATATGCCTTTCAATTCGGTCGCCTGTTCGTAAAAGTTTCAAGCCAAATTGGAATCAGTGAAAGGGAAAGGGCAACCAAACAAATTCCATATCTGCGAAATTATCATGAAGGACAACTCGGAAATTAATATTTTCCTTAAAGGATAAATAACCCGTGGGATTGATAAAACCTTTAAGATCCAAATGGTTTTGATGTCATTAATCAGAGAACCTATTCGGTTTTAACTCAAGTGACAAAAAGAAATATGGTTTAAAACAAAACGGTCAACGTTTATCACCGATTCCAAAAAAGTATTTCAATGTTAGAGTCGTTGACGATGGAGAAATTTCCCACAAAGTTGTCGGAGCCGCACAATAACTACATTTAAAAAACAGACTTGCCGCGCACTGTAAAGAAAATGGTATGATAGTGCGATTTCGTATTAGTCCCCCGTATGTTAGTTGTATGGTAGTGGTTTTTGTATTTAGTATTTTCATCCCCCTTTTTTCTGCATACGAAATTTCCATTTTCCTATCTTTTAGGGACAGGGTATCATTTCCAAATGTTTTCTTAATATAGTTGATAGTTGAGTATGTATTTTTCAGCAGATCCCCTGCAGGCCAAAAGGTCTCCTGGTGTTGTTATTCCTATGAACCATGTAACCCCTCCTTCTCCCCCTCCCCCTTTCTTCTCGAAAATTTTTTTTAAAAAGTCTTTACTCCCCGGAAAGTACCTTGCGAAGGGAAACTAGCAATGTCACCCCCATATATAAAAAAAGGAAGCAAGTCGCACCCCGGGAAAAACTATCGCCCAAATCAGTTAACATCAGTTGCTGGAAATTAAGGAAATCCTCATAAGAGAAAAAATCGTTAATTCTTAGAAGAAAAGCATAATCAATATTCGCGCATGGATCAGAAAATAAACGCTAAACCCTCTCAAATTATTTGATTTTTAAAAAGTGTATTCAAAAGTACGACAACACGGGGGCAGTAGACGTAGTTCCCTCGATTTTCAAAAAGCGTTCGACAAAGTTCCTCATAACGTTCATTGCAAAGTAGAAGCTCAGGGTTAACAGGCCTCTTTCAAATTGGGATAAAAAAAGGGCGTAAAATCGTAAAAAAGGGTGGTAATAAATGGAAATTTTCTGACGGACCAGTGTAAAGTGGTTTTCCCAAAAGGATCAGTTCTCGGACCTATCCTTTCTTAATATACTAAAAAACATTGACGAGGGAACACATGAGGATATCAAAATTTGCTGAGACACGAAAACCCAAAAACCTACCCTCACAGAATCTCAGGGGCCAACTATACAAAACGACTTAAACACGAACATGGCAATTAATTTAAACCTTGAAAATGCAGTACTAATATGGGTTAAAATAACAACCCTCAAAAAGTTACGTGATAAACATTTCCAACTAACAAGGTGATAAAAAAAAAATTTTAGGCTTTATAATCCAAAAAATCTAAAACCGAATAACCAAATTTTAAGGGAGTAAAAAATGCAAAAAAAGGTTGGCTTTATTTGGACGAACTTTCAGTTTCAAAACTGAAAAAGTTTATATCTTTTTAACTCCTTGTTGCCCCCATCTAGAATACTGGTGCAGTTCTGGTCACCTTATTTAAAAAAGGGCATAATAAAATAGAAAAAATACAGGCAGAGTAACCAAAATGTACCTAATGCAAAAAAAATCGTACAAAATCGGTCAGAGAAATTAACTTTTTCCCCAAAAGAAGGATAAGAGGGGACCCCATCGAAATCTTTAAATCTTAATGGGTTTCGAGCGTAGTCCCAGAAAATTTTTCACGCTGACCGGTCAAACTCAACAGAAACATCGGATTTAAAATAAGCAAAAGGAAAACGTTTGTAAAGAAAAGAAGCAAAGTACCTTCCAAACCGTGTTGTAAACTATGGAAGGGGTGCCCTCAACGTGTAAACTCAAATACAATAAATCATTTAAAAAACGCCTCGATAAATATTTCAATCAAACCCGGTTGTCACGTTTTTTTCGGAATAAAAATTTATTCGCTGGCCTCTGAAAATTACTTCATTGCGTTTAAATGATTGCGAGTCGCGTCTACACAACCCTTCCAAAAGTCCAGAAGCCCGAGTAAACGGTCACTACTACAACTTTGACCTGTGACGGGCTGTGGTTTTGTACAGCCCTTCAGTTAGGACCCCCCATCGGGGTTTATTCCAGGGGCACTGCTGCGGGGGGGATTAAGGCCGGGGTCCTACTTGGAAAATGCACACCCCAGGGATTGAAAAAGGGGCTGGGGCCCCGATTTACTGCTGCCCCAAGAAAGCGCCCGGCAAGGCTGCCCCACCACCCCAACTTCCCCACTGACCTACACCAACACTAAAAAGACCCCATAACACACACAGATAGCCCCGAGTTAAAAGGTTTCCATACTATCCGACCGTTAGGGCTGGGTTCATTGGGTCTGACAGTAGTGCCACCATCGGGATTTAAAGGGACCAGGGGGCCTGCTGCGGGGCATTGAAGGGTACGGCGTCCCCCCATGGAAAATCCAACCGCAGTGGATTTAACGGAGTGGGGGCCGATTGACTGCTGCCTCCCAAGAAACGCCAGGCAAGGCGCCGCACCACCCCTTTAAAATCCACACGTGTTCACACCTTACAAAACACATAACTGACCTATCTATAACACTAACCTACCCCCACAAAAATAGTGTAGTTAGATAGATTACGCTTTCAACTTTCCTCACAAAATTTCCCTGCAGTTTTTTATATTTTATGGTATCACTTCTTTTCCCGGGCCCGCTTCGGCCGGGGGGGATGGTGGGTGGGGAGGAGCTTCTCTTCCTATCCTTTCCTCTTATTTCTAGTTATGTATTAGTTAAAGCAAACAGTCTTGTAAGGACCTACGGTCGTTTCTGTTTGTGTTTCCTTTGTATTCCTTTGTATTCTCCCCCTCTGTCTCGTTTTTATTCTAACGCTTTTTTTTTCCAAGGGTCTTTCTTTTTTAAAAAAGGTCCAGGGAGTAGTCACTGTTAGCTTTTCTATTTCTGAGGACAGACAGGCGGGCCCCCTAATGATTAGAAATGTTTTTTTTTTGTTTTTTTTATATATATTTTTTATTTAAATAAAAGAGCTGGCCAAGGGGCCAATAACTTGGTAACACAAAGCCCGCTTTGTTGCCAGTCCCTATAAAGAAACATAAGAGAATAATATAAAATAGAGGGGTGAGTCAATTTAGTTCGGGAGGTGTCTTGTTACTCTTCTTTTGAAAAGATTTAAGTCATAGGAAAGTGGAAAAATAGAAACAGGAAGAGAGTTCCAGAGTTTACCAGTGAAAGGGATGAAACAGTAACGATACTGATTAACTCATGCATTAGGAAGATGGACAGAATAGGGATGATAATGAGTAGAAAGTCTTGTGCAGCTAGACCGCGGGAGGGGGGGAGGCATGCAGTTAGCAAGTTCAGAAGAGCAGTGAGCATTAAAATAACGGTAGAAGAGAGCAGGAGAAGCAACATTGCGTCGGTGATTTAAAGATTGAAGACAGTCAGTCAGAGGACTGGAGTTGATGAGACGAAAAGCTTCTGACTCAACCCTGTTTAGGAGAGCTGTATGAGTGGATCCTCCCCAAACATGTGAGACATACTCCATACATGGGCGGATAAGGCCCCTGTAGAGAACAAGTAATTGGGAGGGAGAAAAAAAATGACGCAGACGCCACAGGACACCTAACTTCTTAGAATCTGTTTTAGCAAGAGATGGGATGTGAAATTTCCAGTTCAGATTTTTAGTAAAGGATAGTCCTAGAATGTTCATTGTAGAAGAAGGAGACAGTTGAGTGTCATTGAAGAAGAGGGGATAGCTATCTGGTAGGTTCTGTCGAGTAGATAGGTGAAGAAATTGGGTTTTTGAGGCATTGAACAAAACAAGGTTTGCTTTGCCCCAATCAGAAATTATAGAAAGATCAGAAGTTAGGCGCTCGGTGGCATCTCTCCGTGAATCACTTAGTTCCTGTTCAGTTGGACGTCTAATAAACGACGTTGAAAAACGCAGGGTAGAATCATCAGCGTAGGAGTGGATAGGGCTTTGAGTTAGACTTAGAAGATCATTAATCCGTAAACTGCGAATACCTGTGTGACTATATCTCTGTGTACGCGGGACTTATGCCAGAATTCTCAGAGTCACTAAACAAACTTGAATGTGTATCAATGTATTCGCCATATATTTGTGCAACCGCTAAAAAAAATTTTTTTTGCTTAAGTTTTCTGGTTATTCTATGATTGTACTTGCAAGATGAAGAGCGTTGAGGTTTATGGAATCCATGGTACAGCTCGTTCACAGAAAACAGGCCGCAAGGGTCTTCCTCTCTAATCTCTCTGCCAGTGATAGGGAGAGACCTGTCAGCACCTTCACCTTCCATGCTGGTCACTGGGTCACTGAGCCTATGTGTGACCCCTGGGTCATTCTCAGGTAAAGGAGAGTTGCCAGATTTCACCGTCCGAAAAATTTGCCCATATTTTTTCATTTGGCGGTCGCACAATTGGGCATACGCGCGTTTTCTTAGTGAGTGACCAAATGGGCATAGCCGCGCTTTACGGGTTAATGAATAATAGATAGAGAGCGGGTGATAGGACAGAACCCTGGGGAACACCACTCATGATAGATTTAGGAGAAGAACAATGTCCGTCTACAGTAGCTGCAATAAAACGGTTTGAAAGGAAACTTAAGATGAATGTACAGAGAGAAGGATAGAAACCGAATGAGGGTAGTCTGGAAATTAAAGATTTGTGCCAGACTCTATCAAAAGCTTTTGATATGTCAAGGGCAACAGCAAAAGTTTCACCGAAACCCCTAAAGGAGGATGACCAAGATTCAGTTAGGAAAGCTAGAAGATCGCCAGTAGATCGCCCTTTACAAAAACTGTACTGACGATCAAATAGAAGATTTTGAGCAGATAGATGCTTAAGAATCTTCTTATTAAGTATAGATTCAAAAACTTTAGAAAGGCAGCAAGTCAAAGCTATAGGACGGTAGTTTGAAGGATTAGCACGGTCACCCTTCTAAGGAACAGGTTGGATATGAGCAAACTTCCAGCAAGAAGGAAAGGTGGAAGTAGATAGACATAGACGGAAAAGTTTGACTAGGCAAGGTGCAAGCACAGAAGCACAGTTTTTGAGAACATTAGGAGGGACCCGGTCAGGACCGTAAGCCTTCCGAGGATCTAGGCCATAAAGGGCAAAGAAAACATCATTCCGAAGGATCTTAATGACAGGCATAATATAGTCAGAGGATGGAGGAGAAGGAGGAACAAGCCCGTCATCAACCAGAGTGGAATTTTTAGCAAAGGTTTGAACGAAGAATTCAGCTTTAGAAGTAGATGAGATAGCTGTGGAGCCATCTGGGTGAAACATAGTAGGGAAAGATGAAGAAGAAAAACTGTTAGAGATGTTATTTGCTAGATGCCAGAGTCACGAGAGGATATTGATTCAGAAAGATTTTGACATTTGCTATGAATGAAAGAATTTTTGGTAAGTTGAAGTCAAGTTTTGGCATGATTACGGGCAGAAATATAAAGGGCATGAGTTTCAGGAGATTGATGCTTACGGTACCGTTTGTGAGCCACCTCTCTATCCCGGACAGCATGAGAACAAGCAGAGTTAAGCCAAGGTTGACGGGCTTTAGGATTAGAGAAAGTGTGTGGAATATACGCTTCCATGCCAGACACTATGACCTCTGTTATGGGCTCTGCACAAAGAGATGGGTCTTTTACATGGAGGCAGTAATCATTCCATGGAAGATCAGAGTAGTACTGCCTTAGGTCTTCCCACTTAGCTGAGTTGAAGTGCCAGAAGCACCTCCGCTTAGGTGGGTCCCGAGACGGTACCGGAGCGATAGGACAGGTTACAGAAATAAGATTGTGATCGGAGGAACCCAACGGAGAGAATAGTTTCACAGAGTAAGCAGAAGGGTTAGTAGTTAGGAAAAGATCAAGAATGTTAGGCGTGTCTCCAAGGCGGTCAGGAATAGGGGTAGGGTGCTGCACCAGCTGTTCTAGGTCTTGGAGGATAGAAATGTTGTAGGCTTGTTCACCAGATTGGTCAGTGAAAGAAGGTCCATGTTCACCACCAGCCAACGCTGGTGGTGAACATTGAAGTCCCCAAGAATGGAAATTTCTGCTAAAGGAAAATAAAATGAGATGTGCTCCACTTTTGATGTTAAATAGTCGAAATATTCTACATAGTCAGAGGAGTTAGGTGAGAGATATACAGCACAGATACATTTAGTAAGATAGTGACATTGAAGTCGAAGCCAGATGGTAGAAAATTCGGAAGATTCAAGGCACGGGAGCAAGTGATGTCATTGCACACATAATATACGCAACTGCCAGCTCTGGATTGAAAATGAGAATATATACAGTAAAGGAGACAGAAAAAGGTCTGCTGTCATTGGTCACAGACAACTGGGTTTCGGTGAGGAAAAGAAGATGAGGTTTAGAGGAGGAGAGATGATGTTCAACAGAGAGAAAGTTAGATCTAAGGCCGCGAATGTTACAGAAGTTTAAGGAGGGAAGGCTAGAAGAAGTATCAAGACACCTCGAGTCGTCATCTTGAAGACGTCCGACCTGGGGATATTTCGTGTCCCCTGCCCAGTTAGGGACTCCGAGGCAGGGCGATTAACAGCCATAATAAAATGTTGAGTGAAGATAGTGTAGGGATGTAAGTGCATGTAGTGTAATGTGAGTAGTAAGAGGAATTGTCTTTAGAGTGCAGGCTGCAGCTACTCTCTTGTGTATCTGAGACACTAATATAAGGGATATGGAAAGAGAAGACACGGGAGATTTCAATGATAAATATGCAGCACCCCCTCAACTCCCGTAAGTACCTCCCCGGGAGTATTTCACCATGGCGGCAGGTGTCTGACTGCCTACTCCCTAGACTACTCCCTACTCTGCTACATTATGCTTGTTTTACGCTAGTTTGATTGAACGTCCATATCCCCCTGTTGATTTATCGCATCCGTGTTATCCTCGATTGTATCCACTTAAAATCTAGTGAAAAAGATGCCAGATGGCGGAGGATGCTTGTAAACCTTAAGTAACGAGTCATCCTTCTTGTAACAATATACACAAGCTGATATACTGTATTCTCGATATGTTGTCGAATGTTGCCTTGATATTACGATCACTTAACGATGACATATGATGACGAAGAATACTAATTCCCGCCATATAAATTAACGCCAAAAAAATTGCCTGGCTGGATGTTTGGCGGCGCCACCCACGCACGCACGCACGCGCGGGCAATCGCAGTCACCTCGCCCGCCACATGTGGCATGTGCATGCCGTGCTCGGGCACTGAGTGACGGGCAGTCGCGCACAGGCAAGTTTTCATTGTTTTGTAATTATAAGCGTCACTGTCACCGGTCTTCACTGCTGCGGAATGGGAGCAACACCTGGTAAGTACCCTGACGCGATTATTAATATAGTGGGGGTCGAGAAACAGCTTATATTGAGGTGGTGTTGATTACAAAATTGTTATGGAGTGAGTGATGGCCGGCCGAGTGGCTGGCTGTCCCTCTCACCCCACCTACGTTCCCTCCTTCCCTTCACTCCCTCCTTTCCCCACTTCCCTCACGGCTCTACTTCCATCCCACGCCCACGCACATCACTGCCTAGATGTTCACGTTTACACATCATGTTCACAATGAAATGTTTATCCGGCGGCCTCGACAAAGAACGTCAATTACTGCCTGTCGCCTCCTACGGTCCTATCCCTCCGCTCCCCCCTCCCTCTCCGCCCCCTCCCCTTCCCCCCCTGCCTGACTCCCGCCTGCTCTCTTCTCTCTTCTCTGTTTGTCTCAAGCAGTCAATGGGTATATCATTACGTATTTTATGTACTACACCAGTGATTTTGGAAAGTTTAGTCTTACTTTCAGATATATGAGACTTCCATTTTAATTTGTCATCAATTATTACCCATAAGAACTTGGACTCATGAACTTTATTTAACCTTAGGCTGAATAAAGTTCATGAGTCCAAGTTCTTAGGGGTAAAAATTGATGACAAATTAAAATGTAAAGTCTTATATATCTGAAATTAAGACTAAACTTTCCAAAATCACTGGTGTAGTACATAAAATACGTAATGATAATCACATTGACTGGTTGAGACAGATATACTTGACATTAGCATATCCGCACATTCTATATTGTTTACTTATATGGGGAGGATCATTCAAAACTTTCATCAATAGTCTTTTTATTACTAAAAAAAAAGTGATACGTGTTATGACTCACAGCCACCGTTATGCCTACACTAACACATTTTTTAAAGATCTGAAAATACTTAAACTGCCTGATGTGATATCCATTCAAACCAATATATTTGTTCATAAGGCACTCCATACGGATACAACTGACACTGAATTCCAATTAGCTTCTTATAATCAAGACAGTCGACGACCACAAGATCTGAGACTCTCATTATGTAGAAACATACCATGCAAAGCAAGGCATCACCGTTAGAGGTGTTAGATGTTGGAAGTAACTGCCACAAGATCTTAGGAACTTTGTACCACTAAACACTTTCAAGTACAAATGAAAACAAAAGCTATAAAATGACTACTAACATTTAGATGATTGTGAGTATTTTCTTTTCCTGCAAAACTCAGAGTTTTGTGACAATCACTACTATATAGCCTCCTTTTTTTTTTTTTTTTTTTTTTATTATTTTCTAAATATATGTGATTATTTGCATATTTAAAAATTGACCTTCTGTAAGTATTTATTATAGGATCGCACCTTGAGTTTACTTATGTATATTTTGTTTATTGTATAAACTAACGTGTTGGGTATAAACTAACGTATATAGGAATTTAGAATTAGGTTTATCTATATAAATTATTTAGAACTCAATAAAATATGACGTCTCACGGTTTAAAATATATACTAGCACAGGTCTGTACAATAGCCTCGGCTCAACGAGCCTGATCTTCAGATATACTGTATGTACTGTAATTATATTTGTTTAACAATTGTAACAAGAGGTCAATATATTTATCAACACCAATATCAAATATCTCCCTCTATGCCCCCCTCCCCCCTCCCCCTCACCTCTGCCTGCATCCCGCCTGCTTTCTTCTCTCCCTCTCCCCTTCCTGCTAATCCTAACTCGCTGACGAAAAATGCACGTGTGTATGCGATTATTACTACTTAGGCTTTATATGACAGAGAGAGATTTCTGGTTTTGTTTATATCCGTTTAATACGCTCAAAGAGCGGCAGACCTAGTACATGAAAGTGGAGAAACTACAAATGTTACGTGATACGCAGGATTCGCCGACAGACGTACAGAGACGGACATCAAACCCACCAAAATGGAAGCATATTAACTTAAGTAGACAATCATAATAGTGATAATATGTTAAGGAAATGAGGGGGACAAGTTGGACAAAAGCACAAAATTTGGTGTGATGCTTTATTTGGTCCTATACATAACATTTTGGGTAGGCCCCACTAGATCAGGGTATTGGAATACGTCACATGATCTTTGTGAAAAATTGGTCGCAAGCAACTATGTGTGCAGTGTGGTTGACATTTCTAGAAGCCATCGGAACATTCTAACTTAAAAGTTTGACCTGAAAATAAGACAAATAAAGAATTATATATGAGAAAAAGTATGCATTTTGAGCTTACATTTGATTAAACATGATGTTATGCATTTCTCATGTAGCATAATAATATTTATGTTGGCTAATCGTTTGAATGCAAAGGTTTCAAGTTACGAAAGAAACATAAACCACACTCTACTGTCTGTCAGGGGACACACACACACACACACACACACACCGTCTTTCAGGTCATGTCGCAATTGCATTTGCAAAGTTCGGTGTAGGTCCACATTGCCTTCTTGCAAACGCACTTGACTGTGCAGCCAACCTGAGCCTTACAACAATACTTAATAAGTTTTCCACATGCCTTAGATGCAATGGGAAGTGTTGACCAGAATGGGGTCCAACACTTGCTGTTGGTGTCCATTTTCCACCCCCATGCCTCTGGAGAAGGTATTTGCGGCTGAGGTAGGTGACATGTGGACCAGATTCATGCTTGGTACACAGCACGCTTTGTGTGTTCAAGAAAAGCAGACTGTGTTGCTGGGATAGCTTCCACTGTCTTGTTTTGCTGGCAAAACATTAGTCGGCGAGCTTCATTCACAGACTCCAGCTGGCTCGTTCTCTGGTAGAAGAACACTGCAAAGCGTTCAAGAAGTACGAAGTTCTCACACTGAACGTCCACTTTTGTGAATGGGTTCTTGGAAATACTACAAAATACCTTTGTAGCATCTGGGAAACATTTCCAAGCCTCCCATGCAGATTTTTTCCCTTTTCTAAGGAATTAAGAAACATTGTCACAGCCAGAGAAGCTGTGCATTACATGCAAGGCTGTGAATGTCTCACTTCCTAGAACGTGAGCGATGGCTTTGATGTTGATATTTGAAAAGTTCTTTCCGGTGCCGAATGCCACCCAAATATTGGCCCTAGGGTATTTTTACTGGAACTGGTGAAACTTGCCTATGAGAATGACCACAATGTCAGTGTTAACATTACGAAGTAAACATGTTGTACATCCCTGTTCCAAGGCATCTTGAAGATCATTCTTGTGTCTGACTCTTCATGGTTGCAAGCTGGTATAAAATGGTTACTGTCTCTGACCAGAACATCTTCTACATATGTATATTACAACAACTTCCTTCCCTGGGAGAAATTCATTGCCTGAAACTTTCTCCGAAAGAAAGGTGATCAACTCCTGCTTGTTGTATGTATCACACAAAAAAGGTTTTTCCATTGTCCTGGGAATTTGGTTTGACTTGTAAACTTTCTTCGTATACCTTTACCTCTTTTCTGCCTGGAAGAACTTTTGATGCTGTCTTTGGCGCACCTGTCCCTGATAATGTCCCCCCTTTTGTGTTGCTGAGCTGCTGTATTATGTAAGATATGAAGATATCGTTGGCATAGTCTTCAAACGTCTTCGCGCCAAATGGTTGCAAGAGATGCACCACGGCAGCACCATCTAACACCTTCACGTCAAATGTAGATGGTAAATCTGCCTCAACTGGTTCCTCGAGGGACGTCATCAGCTTAGGTCCAAGTTCCAGAACATTTATCTCTGCATCATCATTAGTGTCATCACGGTGAAGGAGGTTCGGTGCATCATTCTCCACTTTCTTGATTAAACATTTCAGCAGGTCAGACTTACTACCGAGTAACTTGTTTGCTGCTTTGCGTATCACCCTGTGTCCGTGATTCACAAATTCTTCCATGATAGAAGACGGCAGATTATCCATGTCACGTATGTGAACAGGGATCCAGAGGGCATAATTCTGGTGGTCTAAGGCAAAGAACCACGGTGCCAGGACTTTCAGTGACTCCACATACAAACCAAAGTCACCCTCTCGATGGGCTCTGACAAGGAGGAGGCCGAGGAGTTAAACCTTTAGGATTGTATCCCAGTACTGAAATGTTGGGCTCCTTCTGATCATCTCGTGTCTCTATGCCTCTTCTGCTTCGTCACTTGCTGGGGTCTGTGTTTCAAGAAATGCTTCCTTCTGAAGTTTCTTCAAAGCAACAGCACAGACTTGGTGTGCATGTCTTGTCCTGGTGATGTGTGAACAATTGATGAAAGACTCTGCTGTTCCTGATATGGCAAGCCCTCCCTGTGTCAGAGCATTTGTCCTTCCAGTTACTTCTAAAGAAAACTGAACTTCAACAAGATACATAATTAATCATGACACATCTATGGTGCTGACACATCTATGGTTCATATGTGCAACAATCAACCCCTGTATGATGCAATAAACATAAATACAACATTCTAGTTATTATTTAGTAGTCTAGTTAACATTGTTTATAACATAATACTGTTGAAGTATTTTCACCCCTCGTCAGCTGCCTAAAATTATATATGCCCATAACTCATGACCTATTTCTCCTATCACGTGGGGCCTACACAAAATCTGAAGGGTTAGCCATATAGATAGCCAGAAACAAATATGGTACTTCTGTCCGGCGTGTCCGCCACACCTCAAAAATTTCCCTTAACAGCCCTCACTATGAGGAGACACAGCAGAGGAAAGGTCCATAAGGCCGAACATAAATAACCGTGCACCCGTGCCTCGCAGGGCAACAACAGTCTCATGAAGAAAAATAGCAATTGGGTATACGGGCGACCGACATCGCACCCAAGGCAAGGAAAATGCGGGCATACAACAAACAAACAAAAGATGGAGGAGCAAGAGAGGGACGAGCAGGAGAGAGACGAGCAAGAGAAGGAGGAGCAGAAGAGGGAGGAGCAGGAAAAAAAGGGCCAGGAGGGGGACGAGCAGGAGAAGGAGGAGCAGAAGAGGGACGAGCAGGAAAGGGAGGAGCAGGAGAGGGACGAGCAGGAGAGGGACGAGCAGGAGGGGGACGAGCAGGAGAGGGACGAACAGATGAATGACGAGCAGGAGAGGGACGAACATGAGAGGGAGGAGCAGGTGAGGGACGAGCAGGAGAAGAACGAGTAGGAGAGGGAGGAGCAGGAGAGGGACGAGCAGGAGAGGGAGGAGCAGGAGAGGGACGAACAGGTGAGGGACGAACAGGTGAGGGACGAGCAGGTGAGGGACGAGCAGGTGAGGGACGAGCAGGTGAGGGACGAGCAGGTGAGGGACGAGCAGGTGAGGGAACGAAGCAGGTGAGGGACGAGCAGGAGGGGACGGAACAGTGAGAGGACGAACAGGTGAGGGACGAACAAGTGGGGGACGAACAGGTGAGGGACGAACAGGTGAGGGACGAACAGGTGAGGGACGAACAGGTGAGGGACGAACAGGTGAGGGACGAACAGGTGAGGGACGAACAGGTGAGGGACGAACAGGTGAGGGACGAACAGGTGAGGGACGAACAGGTGAGGGACGAACAGGTGAGGGACGAACAGGTGAGGGACGAACAGGTGAGGGACGAACAGGTGAGGGACGAACAGGTGAGGGACGAACAGGTGAGGGACGAACAGGTGAGGGACGAACAGGTGAGGGACGAACAGGTGAGGGACGAACAGGTGAGGGACGAACAGGTGAGGGACGAACAGGTGAGGACGAACAGGTGAGGGACGAACAGGTGGGACGAACAGGTGAGGGACGAACAGGTGAGGGACGAACAGGTGAGGGACGAACGGGTGAGGGACGAACAGGTGAGGGACGACAGGTGAGGGACGAACAGGTGAGGGGACGAACAGGTGAGGGACGAACAGGTGAGGGACGAACAGGTGCGAAATGAGGGACGAACAGGTGAGGGACGAACAGGTGAGGGACGAACAGGTGAGGGACGAACAGGTGAGGGACGAACAGAAGAGGGAGGAGCAGGAGAGGGAAGAGGAGGTGAGGGACGAGCAGGTGAGGGACGAGCAGGTGAGGGACGAACAGGTGAGGGACGAGCAGGTGAAGGATGAGCAGGTGAGGGACGAGCAGAAGAGGGAGGAGCAGGTGAGGGACGAACAGGTGAGGGACGAGCAGGAGAGGGAGGATCAGGAGAAGGAGGAGTAGGAGAGGGACGAGCAAATGCTGGCAGTCGTCACTGAGGCCACAGGTAATCTAAGAGAAAACAGGAAGCGGCGCCCGGCTAGCAAAATCCGCCGGCAGGTTTCCGGGAAGCAGACGGGGACGACGACGAGGAAGGAGCGCCGTGGTGAGGCGCGCGAGGGATGGCCTCTTTAACAGTAGATCACTGTATCCCTCAACGCGAGAGGCGAGAGCATCCAGTGACCCCAGTAAGCCGGTGACAGTAGCGTTGATGGCCTGATGAGACTCAACAGGAGTAGCAAGAGTGCGCTCGGTGGTGGCGTGAAATTGGCGAAACCGTCGAGACTTGCCTCAAGCGCATCAAAACGTGCTGCACACGCTGCGTACTGAAATGTCAGAGAGGCGACGGCCTCACGAATGGCAAGGAATTCTGCAGAATCAGTAGGGGGAGAAGCAGGAGATGCGGTGGTGTCCGGTCGCGGCCGTGGTGGTGGTGGAGCACGAGGCGATGCGGTGGCAGGGATGGAGGGGGCGGGGCGCGAGCGTTTGGTACAGCCATGCCAGACGCTGACTCCGGGTTTATGACAACGGGGGCACGCCCACTTCGAGGTGTCAGGTGCGGGTGATGGAAGTGGGTCCGAGGTAGAAGTGGTAGCAGTAGTGGTGGGCAGAGAAGGGGTGCGATATGGGCAGGTCCGGGAGGCGTGGTTAGCAGTGCACCACCCACACCGGTCCGAAGCAGCAGAACAATTCCGTGATATATGGCCGATACCCTAGCATTTGAACACCATGGCTGCTCGTCTTCCATCCTTCGTAGCTCGCAGGATGGGAGGCAAGGGAGGAAACTGAAGTTGACATATGATGGAGGCGGGTCTGGAAGGCTCCATGTAACAATGAGCCGATTGATGGGTGTCCCATTTTGTTTGAAGCGACGAATAGTGTAGACGCCAGGAAGCTCCCTGGCCAAGGAAGGGTCAACGCCGACAGGGTAGCGGGTGATGAGGTACGTATGGCACTTTCTGGGCCTCTCGACCGAGTCCTGAACATCCAGGAACAAGGATAAGAACTCACCATTCGTGACACTGTCTACGATATCTGTACATCGTCGTGAAATATAGACGAAACGGGAGGAAACAGCAGACATCTTAACCTCAGCCAACTCCCGATCGAGGCGAAACAGTCTTGGTGACGCCAGAAAGCCACCGAAGCTTCATATCAATAGTCGGGTTCTCTCTGAAGAGGAGCTTGACATATTCAGTCCTTGGGGCAAAAGCTGGAGGGACATGTGCAGGATGGGAAGGTGTCCCCTGAGGATGAAGGCGAGGGCAGGATATGTCAGGAACCGTGGGGTGAAAAGAAGTCGCGTTGTGCCTGGATGTGTTTACAGCGGGCGACGAAGGTTCACCGTAAGTGTCCGAAGCATGGTCAATGGGGCGCTTGGTGGAGGTGGAGGCCGGGGTGACAAGGTAGGGATGGGGTAGCCCGGGAGTGGCCGCAGATGCAGCGGAGGTGGAGCCCTGGTGTGTGTGGAGGGCCGGTGGAGGCCAGTTTTCCTCAGACATGGTGTTCTGGATATTCCTTTACGCGAGTAATCTACTCACACAGGTAGACTCACCTTCAATGGTAGATGATGAGTCAATGTCTAGTAAACTCACGTTTCAATCTGTTTAAGTTGGAATATTATTCAGTGGTGTCGTGAGGATGTAGAGAGACGCCAGGGTAATTGAGGTAGTTGGTATAATTGCCTTGAGCTTCACACTATACACTTGACGAAATATGTAACTACAGGATTCCCTGCTACACTCTCCGCTAGATACCCTGGCACAAGACCGTCTGTCTGTCCTCTCCCTCTCTATCGTCGTCACCGGCGCTGAGCCGCCGCTGCTTCTTCCCTGCAGGTGTCGACTACTTGTTTATTTATGAGACATATTCTTCTGCTCCACTATTAAACATATAGTGAAGAGCAGATAATGTTTCTACCATAGAATAAACTGATAGAATAACTACTCTATATAAATATTTATTATGTTACTATCTATTTATAGGAGATGCAAATAAGCTACGTGACATCTCTACAAATCTGCCGGTTCTCAATACATGCTAACCTAAGCAGTAATGCAACTGGGCCGGCAATACGTACCACACCCATACATATCACCCATACCTATCACACCCATACATATGCCTTAACATCGCTCGGTCACGCACCTGGGGCGCCCACGTGGCATAAGAAAATGTACCTAACCATGTTACAGAAATGTGTAATACCTGTCAGACCTGTGAAGATTGAGCTTTTCCACGTAAAAGATACTTGCCTAACGTGATAGCTCGCTTGACACAATAACAAAGTAGCTATAGTACACTGAGATAAAAACAATGGGGTTTAGATAATCAGGAGAGGCTTTTTTCCAGAGCCGCGGTATACTGCGACTCGTCAGTGAAGGTATTAGTAACAAAAGATATTCTAGAGAATGTTAAACTCTGAAGAGATTTGAGCGGAAACAGTGGAGACGTTTCTTGTAAAAAACTTTCTGGAGGCATAACAAAAATCAACACTTACATAGTGACCAGAAACCCGTTGATAGAAAGTTCCGGAAGGGCAAACGACAGTCACATGATATTCACTCATAAAAAGTATCGATAACATTGAAACGGATTCAATGCGTCAGCTGGACTACCTTAAAAAAGGTCACATTCACATATACCACCTTAAATATGAAGGAAGGCAAATAGTGAAGCGCTAAATAGATCCCCTAGTCGGCCAGATGTATAGAGACAGATCGTCAGCCACTAAAAACTAGAGCTGATAGTAAGTCCAGTGTTATAAATGTCTGATTAACAGAAAAATTGAAAAGATTCCACCCGATAAGTCTCAAAAATCTCTGATGACTTAAAGGTGACATGCAACTACATTAACATCCATGGTAAGCGTTACTTACTAGACAGGATAGTAGTGCTGAATAGCATCCTGTCTGAACAAGGGTAGCCAATTGAATTCATCTTGACCAATATCTAGTGTATGTAAGAAATCCTCCTCAGTAAAAAGACTCGCGGTTACTCTGCCACTAGCTGCATCTACCATGTTTGGCTAAGCGCCGCAATATTGGAAATGCCACATTGAATGAGGATTAAAAAAATAGCAAAGGCTGGTCAAAGAAATAAAAATCATTTGAGAGCATCTAAAAGCACAATCGCACTGTTCAGCACTCTATTAAGTTGATTGGCCTATTATTATGTAAAGGCAAAATTATTCAAAAGTTGTCGGAGATCAATATCAAGAATTTCCAACCTTCTACTGTAAATGTTAATAAACCATTAATTTAGCCGCCAAAATAGGAACCAGTCGTGTATAGTCATATCGCAGGTCTCGGACATGTTCATCCATAGCTGTCTCAAAATAAGAACTGAGACACCCTACCGAAAGCATTGAATAGGTCTCGCTTGGTTTGGGCATGCAAAGGAATGGAACCTATAACATGGTGGGCATGCAACAAGGTTAGCTTCATGAAGGTCAGTCGATCCTTCCGATGATCAATAATGATTAAACATGCAATACATGCATTTCACATAGCATGATGTGAACGAAAATAGTTAGACTCGGGGTCGTAGATTATAGCCGTGCTTGGCGTTGGTGGTGATTGGGTTAGTGGAAGTGCGCGGAGGTAGGTAAGCACAATCAGCAAAAACCAGGTCCCGTCGGGCTTTGGTTTTCTTTAACCTGTCATTATGAATTATTTGGACAGTGTATAGAAGTGAATCCAATACCTCAAACTTATTGCCATGCTTCTCACCAACAACAATGCGCGGGTCCAAAAAATTCGGCGCCAACTTGGAATTCCTACTTGGACTCTGAACCATTACGGTATCGCCTTTTCTTATTGTAATAGGAGCCGCACGCTTATGTTGTTGTGCCATCATCTCGGCACGAGAAGCTTGTAGCCTTTCCTTGACCCTTTTGTGTATGTTAGTAAAGACATGCAAATGCTGATCCAGATAGCTATCTATGTTATACACAGGTTTATTGGGCTTGGCCAATAGGTCATATGGCATCCGTTTATCCGCACCATAAAGTATGTAGTGAGGAGACTTGCCCGTGGACTCGCAAACTGAACTATTAATGCAAGCCGTCACGTACGGTAACCAATCTTCCAAATTATCGTGCAAACTGTTTACAACAGGTCTCAACGCGTCAAGGATGTTCCTGTTAACGCGCTCCGCCAGCCCATTCGAGCTTGGATGGTACGCGACCGTGAATGCCTGCTTAATACTGTACAATGTACAAATCTCCGTAAGCAATGCATTACGGAACTCGGCGCCGTTATCACTGAGCAATACTCTTGGTGTGGAATAAGGGCAGAAACGATGATTAATTAATGCATGGGCTACAGTCGCAACCGTTTTATTCTTCACCGGTGCAACAACTACAAACCTTGAAAAGTGATCTACACACACCAGAAGATATTGTGAGCCGTGATGACTCTTGGGTAACTGTAGAAGATTTATAGCAACCACATCCCATGGTTGCTCAGGTGGTGGGTATTCTAATATAGGAGCGGGTCCTGAAGTCGTCCCTTTGTTTTGGGCACAAGATACACACCTGGCAATATATTCTTCAATGTCCACACGCATCGTGGGCCAAAAATACACACGCCTCGCTGCTGCTAGGGTACAGTTACGTCCCGGATGTCCAGCCATGGCCACATCGCGCAGAAGTTTGAGTACCGTCGGAACGAAAACGTCAGGAATAACATATTATTCCACTGGGTCTCTTTTCTGTGACCAATGTCGGCACAGTACCTTGTCAGTCGACAGGAAAAATTGTGAGTAATTCACTGATAATGATGGTAAGGAAGTCTCATCGCCTGACTCTAAGGCATAGATGACCTTCCCCCAAATTTCATGTTTGCGTTGTTCGACGCCCAATTCATAGAGTGAAAAATTCTGCACGGGATTTTCCCCTGTGACGGCACCCACCACCGGAACGTTTCGAGATAACGGGTCCGCTACCACATTTGCATGTCCGGGCAAATATTTTAAGGTTGGGTTAAACTCTTGCATCATCAGATACCATCGTGCAAGCCTACCAGATAGATTCTTACCCTTAAATAACTCAGTAGCGGCTGCATGGTCGGTATAGAAAGTAATTGGATAGCCAGAAATAACGTCTTTAAATTGCTTGAGAGCCCAAATTACTCCGAGGGTCTCTTGATGTGTAACGGAATAATTTACCTCCGCCGGGATAAGAACTCTGCTCGCGTACGCGATTACACGGATCTTCCCTTTTTAATATTTTTGCATTAGTTTGCAGGACCCCAAGTCCCTTAGCCGAAGCGTCTGTACATAGCTCAAATGGAGCTGAAAAATCTGGGAATGCCAAGACAGGAGCGTTCACGAGTGCTTGTTTTAACTCTTCGAAAATTTGCTCATGAGGAGCATCCCAGTGAAATGAGACATCTTTTCTTAACGGCTGGTTTAGGGAAGATGCCATTCTGGCGAAATCTTTGATAATGGGGCGGAAAAAGCCAGCTAGTCCCAAAAAAGGATCTAACATTCTCAACACTCAGGAGTTGAGGAAAGTTTTTGACGGACAATGCTTTATCGTCCATGGTGTGGAGTCCCCCCCGGTCGACAGTATGGCCCAAGAAGCTAATCTTAGCTTTCAAAAATTCACACTTGGTGAATTTGGCTTTGAGACCAGCTGACAACAGTCGCTGCAAAACTGACTCTAAGGTTTTAAAGTGAGACTCATGGTCTTTGCTAGCAATTATAATATCATCCAGGTATGTGAACACGGAGTTACCTATCATACCGGCAAAAATTGTATTTATCATTCTCTGAAAAGTAAGCGGCGCGGATTTCAAGCCAAACGGCATCCGAAGCCATTCGTAGTGACCTCCAGGCGTACTGAACGCCGTAACCTCTCTGGAGGATTCTGCCCTGGGTACCTGCCAGTACCCCGACAAAAGGTCCAAACTACTGAAAATTGTATTACCCGGACCTAATGACATGAACAGATCTTTTAGGACTGGTAACGTATACCTGTCATCTTCTGAGATCTGAGTCACTCGCCGAAAGTCAATAACTGGGAGAAAGGTTCCATCCTTCTTCGGGACAAGGAACAAAGGACTGTTCCAGGGTGAGCACGAGTGTTGAATAACTCCTTGCTCCAACATTTCCTCTACATTTGTTTCTACCACAGCCCGTTGGCTATGAGGTAGCCTGTAAGCAGGAATGTAGACAGATTTGCTCCCTGGACTGAGTTTAACGTGATGCTCCGCTATATCGGTAGCACCAAGAGCTTCACCGGGGAGTGCTATGACATCTCGGTACTGACCCTAAAGTTCCAAGAGCGAGTGCTTTAACTCCGGGTAGTCCCCAACGTTGACAAGTGAACTGAGAGTTGGTACCAGACCCTGTTCGATGTCAACGGCGGACTTCTGCACAGTAGCAACACAAGCAGTAGGTAACTCCAATGGTTCAGGTACCACCTTTCGATAATACACCAACCCTTCCTCAAGGAAAACTCCATGTTTAACTCGCACTGGTCCACCTGTGGTGTTAACAACCAATGCTGATGTGACATGTCCTGCGCTGACAGTGCTAAGTGTCGCCTCTACGGCCAATCGTTGTACTTTACTGGGGCCATCGAGACACACTTCACTGTCTATAGGTGCATCAGGAACCGCCACTGGAACACGCATCGCCATACGATCGGGGATTTCATTGTCACCGACAATCGTGGCCTTCAATAGTTTCCAGCCCGCTGTAAGATTCACGCGAGCGTTAGAGACATGAATTGAGGGAACTAAACCACTCGGTGGCCCTCGCTCTTCGCCTCTCTTTCCTGTGAGTGATTTGACATATAAGGGAGTCAGAGACACAGGAGAATCCATCGCCTTTAACTGCTTCCCTTTAAATGTTATTAAATTTAAGTTGGGATCTATCTCAATTCGATTAGACTTCATCGTAGCTAAAACCAACAGCCCGTCTACAGGGAGCTGAAAGTTGGATGCTACATATAACTCCATACGAACCGGAGGAACCCCATTGTTCAGATTAATAGGTAAGATCACCGCTCCCTTCATTTTTAAAGATGAACCTGTGACCCCCTTCACATTCAAATCACTCTGGCGGAACGGCCACCGGCCACCACGTGCACTCCTCTTTAGAGCCTGATACGACTCTTCATTTACAGTAGCTGCAGTGTCCACAGCCAGGGAAAGGTTTTGATGGCTTACCTTCGTGGGTATTGCCATGATGTTTGTTTGTTGGCAGGCAGCCACAATATTCTGGTAAATCGACAAATCCGCCGCGCCTGCGGGAGAAAAATCTCTCTCGCGGTTGTGTCAGCGCAAATAACCGGCTAAGGTCTCTTTTGCACAGGAGAATGTAGACTTCGCAAACTTCTGGGATAATTTCTACGAGGATCCCATCCTGGTTGAGGATTCCATCCTGTTTGGGGATGACGGACTCCACATCAGCCCCGTTGGCCATGCACGATTAGGACGTCTGCTAAATGATAAAGTTTCTTCTTACAGATCAAAAACGACGAGCGGACGGCAGTAGCAGTATCATCTTAACCCCTTTCTTACCCCACAGCAACGCTGGGTCAGTAGGTCACGTTCCGTTTCCGCAAATACTCATCAAAGAAACTTAATCAAGTACTCTGTTACAGTTGACCCTAGACACCCTGCCGGTAAACCCTCACGCAAGGTTACCAAAACTATTAAGGAGCTTAAATTACTCTACACAAATGCCAGAAGCATTAACTTAAAGCGTAACGAATTATTAGCATACGTTGTTGCCGAAACGCCAGATATCGTTAGTATCACTGAGAGTTAGCTCAACACCAGATATAAACATTTATTATCTGCAATAGCCATTCCAGGCTATAAGACATTCCTAAATTGTCGTACGCATAAAGCAGGGGGAAATGTCATTTTTTATACTAAAGATAATTTGCAGGCAATCGAAATCGATAAAGTAAATAAAGATTATTATGACTCAGTCTACGCAAAGATTAAGCTAAACAGGAAATTGCTAACATTTGGGACAATATATCGTCCTCCCAAATCAAATGCAGAAGTGGATTGCCTCCTGTATGACGAGATAAAGTCAGTTGTCAACAATAATAACGATACAATTATATGTGGAGATTTTAACCTTCCTCGTATAAACTGGAATAATAATTCTGCTGATAGAGTAGGTATGCTTGATATGGTAAACGAAGTATATTTAAGTTAGGTGGCCCGTGAGCCTACAAGGGATAATAGTATCCTAGATTTAGTTAGCGCTACCGACATTGATCTGATTGATTACTGCGATATAGGTGAACATTTGGCAAACAGTGATCACAGGTTAATCAGATGCGGCGCTAAAATTCCCTCGGATGTAATATACCTTGATTTTCAGAAAGCCTTCGATACAGTTCCACATAAGCGACTGTTGACCAAGCTAAGGGCACATGGCATAAGAGAGCAATTATTTTCATGGATTGGCGATTGGCTTTCAAGTCGTAAACAACGGGTAGTAATAAATGGCGAGGCATCTGATTGATTAGATGTTACTAGTAGGGTGCCTCAGGGTTCGGTCTTGGATCCTACTCTTTTTCTGATATATATCAATGATCTGGACTGCGGACTTGTATCTAAAATATCGAAATTTGCAGATGACACCAAATATAGCGGTAAAGCATATACTAGAGAAAACTGCGAACTCATACAACGTGATCTCGACAAACTATCAGATTGGAGAGATAAATGGCTATTAAAATTAAATTCCGAAAAATGTAAAGTAATGCATGATGTGGAATAACAAAACACATCTTGACCTCTTTGTAGGCTTTACTTAACACAAAACTCTTGTGCATTCCTGTAACAATATTTTCAGTATTAGAGTGGAAATTTAACACACAAGATAAACACTTATACACAAGTAATATACATTCACAGTATATAGGAGGAATAACCACCTGGCTTGGTTGTTTGCTTCTGTAGGACTGATCCACACCTGCTAGCTCCTTTACCACCTTGACTACTACGCGGTGTTGCCAAATCTACGTAAATGACGAACTACCACAACCCATCAAATAGTTACCTTAGTATATGACAGTAGGCCAATCACATAGTTATCATCAACTAACTATTACATTCCCCCCCTTCCACAAAAACGTGTACCTACGATGCCTCGAAACGAGTAGGAGGACGCTTGATACGCTCGGATCTCTTTAGAACCGGCACACCCTCATCAGACTCAGGTTGTTGAGGAGGATTTGAAGCCTCAGAACCAGAATCATCAGCTCTCACAGTAACTGCTTCAGGAGAACTCGAACCAGGATCTGCATTTGTAGTGTCAGGAGTCTGGGCTGGGAGCTCACTACCAGCTGGGGCCAAATGCCGAGTAGATACAGTATCCTCCCTGCCATCTGGATACCGAATATGAGCGTAGTGAGGGTTCGCTTGTAGGAGTTCCACTTCATCTACTAAGGGATCAGTTTTGTTCGCTCGAACATGACGCTTCAGTAGCACCAGACCAGGGTTACACAACCATGATGGGACTGTAGCTCCTGCGGACGAACGACGAGTATAATTAAAAAGTCTTTCATGAGGGGTAACATTGGTGGCGGTATTTAGTAATGAGCGAATTGAGTGAAGAGCATCAGGTAACACATTTTGCCAGTACTGTGTTGGTAGATCACGAGACATCAAAGCAGTTGTGATGGCCTTCCATATAGTTCCGTTGTAGCGCTCCACTTGCCCGTTACCTTGAGGGTTGTAACTTGTTGTCCTGCTGCAAGCAATTCCTTTACTGGCGAGGAATCCTTGTAGTTCCCTGCTCATGAATGATGCCCCCCTGTCTGAGTGAATATATGCTGGCATGCCAAAAATGGAGAATAACTGAGAGAGACAATTGATAACTGTTGATGCGGTCATATTAGAACATGGAAATACAAAAGGGAATCTGGAATACTCATCCACAACATTAAGAAAATGTGGTTCTTATCAGTGCTTGGGAGAGGTCCTTTAAAGTCAACGTTAAGCCTTTCAAATGGCTGAGTAGCCTTTACGAGAGGGGTCCTATCAGGTTGATGAAAATTAGGTTTGCACTCTGCACATATTTTACATGACCCAACAACTTGCCTGACATCTTCAACAGAGTAAGGTAGATTCTTAGACTTTACGAAATGTAGCAAACGAGTAACACCTGGATGGCATAACGCATCGTGAAGGGCAAGCAGTGACTGATGGTCATGGCATGTTGCTCCACAAACAGACCTGGAAAATACATCTGGAGGGATATTGTCTTTTCCTGATATATAGACTATATCAAAATCATAGCATGACAATTCCATCCTCCATCTTAAGATTTTGTCATTCTTAATCTTGCTTTTGTGCTGCTTATCAAACATATACTTCACTGAGCGTTGGTCTGTTTTTATAGTGAAATGCTTACCAGACAGGTAATGCCTCCTGTGGCGGACTGTCTCGATGATAGCCTGGGCCTCCTTTTCCACAGCAGCATGGCGCTTCTCTGGCCCATGCAAGGTTCGTGAAAAGAAAGCAACTGGACGTCCAGCTTGAGTGAGGACTGCTGCAATGGTGGAGTTTGAAGCATCTGTTTCAACTGTAAATGGTACAGACTCGGCGATCGCCTTGACCACCGAAGATTCTATGTCACCCTTGAGTTTGAAGAACGCTTCCTTTGCTTCCTCCGTCACAGGAAAGGCAGTAGTGGCACTCAGTGGGAAAATCTTGCTAGAATAATTGTATATCCACTTTGAATAGTAAGCAAAAAGACCAAGCGAACGGCGGAGTGACTTCATGTCCCACGGCAGAGGTAAGTCTCGAAGCGGTCTCAGTCGTTCCGGGTCAGGCCGAATCACTCCTTCCTCCACCACGTAACCTAGAATGCTAAGATGCCTAGTTGAGAAAGAACACTTGTTTTCATTGTAAACGATGTTCCTTCTCTTGGCAGCTTCAAGGAATCTCTTCAGATTATTATCGTGTTCTTCTTGAGACATCCCACAAATGGTAACGTCGTCCAAGTACGCGTAGGTTCCAACAAGTCTCTCTTCTTTGATTAACGAATCCATGAGTCTTTGGAAACAAGCTACTCCGTTTGTTACACCAAAAGGGACACGAGTAAATTGGTATAATTTACCACATGCCTCAAAGGCAGTATATGGCTTGTCTTGATCTTTAATAGCCACTTGATGATACGCACTGCGGAGATCAATCGTACTGAATACACGATACTTAGCGATCATGTTTACCAGGTCATCAATACGAGGCAAGGAAGTGTAAGTGTCATGAAGTGTAAACTTGTTAATAGTTTCCGAGTAATCGATAGCTAGGCGTTTCTTGCGAGATTCATTTTTAACAACGAGAACTTGTGCACGCCAAGGAGAGTTACTTAGTTCAATAACTCCTTCACTTAACAGCCTTGTCACTTCCTTCTCTATGAATTCACTATCATCAGAAGAGTAACGTCGTGATTTAGATGCGACTGGATGACAGTCAGCCATCATGTTTGCAAACAGTTCCGGTGGGTCACTATTTATTACGCCGAGTCCACAGATAACAAGTGGAGGCAGGTCACCACCGTACGTCAGCGTAACTTTCTCATGTAGCATCTGGAAATCTTGGCCCAAGATTACGTCAGCGCACAGTTGTGGCAGTACAGTTAGGCGTACATTTTCATACGTCCGGCCGTTCACTTTGATGTCAACTCTACATAATCCAGATGTCTGAGTGGCGAGTGAAGTAGAAGCCATAGTCACAGTACTTTGCGATTGTTGAACCTGTATTGAGTGACGCTTCACTAGCTCCGGGTGAATAAAACTTTCTGAACTGCCACTGTCAACAAGGCCATTTGTTTTCATTCCGTTGATTGAAACTTCAACGACAGCTTTGGATAATGCACCATGAGTGGCCGCTGAAGCTATAGTAGCCAGCATAACACTGTCAGAAGGGGTAACTGAAGCACTGACACTAGGGGATCGGCACACTTTACCGTAGTGACCCTTTTTCTGACACTTGTGACACTCCGCTTCACGTGCCGGACACTTCGAACGTGGATGCCTCGAAAGGCCAGAAAAGAAACACTTTGCGTTGGTGGCAGCCAGTACCGAAGCAGTTTCTGGTTTAGATACACTGTTATCTTCACAAGCTGCACTTAACAGCCGAGATGACTGACCACCACCATAGGACCCTGAATCCTTTTGAGCGGACTCGAGAGCTCGCGCCTGGTCAAACATTGTTGTTAGATCAAGAGTTTTGTTCTCTAACAACCGCTGCCTGATTGCTGGAGATACAAGACCACTGATGAACGATTCCCTGATGGACTCTTCACACTGCTGAGTTGCAGTCACAGCCTTAAATGTACAGTCTTTGCTTAACACTTTAAGGGCACTAAGGTATTCGTCGAGATTCTCGCCAAGTTGCTGACGGCGAGTAGCAAGGCGATGACGTGCGAAAACTTCATTCGTAGGTTTCACGTAGTGAGCCTGTAGTGTGCTTCTGGCATGATCATAAGTAGTACACTCCGATATAGTTTCATACACTCTAGGAGAGACAAAGTTGGTGAGGAGCCTGAGCTTGTTCACATTTTCATCCGGCACAGCCTCCAAGAAGTGTTCGAACGTTCGTAGCCAGTGCTTCCACCCCTGCCCTGCCGCTGACGAGCTGGGGTCGGCGTCGAGGCGTTCTTTCCTCAGCAAACGCTCTATTCCGTGAAGTAGCGACGCGATGGATGCAGACTCAAGAGATTTGATTATTGTGTTAAGTAAATTGATGTGGAATAACAAAACACATCTTGACCTCTTTGTAGGCTTTACTTAACACAAACCTCTTGTGCATTCCTGTAACAATATTTTCAGTATTAGAGTGGAAATTTAACACACAAGATAAACACTTATATACAAGTAATATACATTCACAGTATATTGGAGGAATACCCACCTGGCTTGGTTGCTTGCTTCTGTAGGACTGATCCACACCTGCTAGCTCCTTTACCACCTTGAATACTACGCGGTGTTGCCAAAATCTACGTAAATGACGAACTACCACAACCCATCAAAAAGTTACCTTAGTATATGACAGTAGGCCAATCACATAGTTATCATCAACTAACTATTACAATGCACATAGGCAACGATAACCTCAAATATAACTATCAAATGCAAAATAAATCGTTAACTGAAGTACAGCAGGAAAAGGATGTAGGTGTTATCATCAGTAACGATCTTAAAACTAGTCCGCATTGCCTAGCTGCCAGTAAAAAGGGCGAATATGATGTTGGCCTTCATTAAACGCAACTTTGAACATAAAACACCGCAAGTAATGACATAGTTATACACGTCCTTGGTTAGGCCGCACTTAGAATATGCCGTTCAATTCTGGTCGCCCTGTTTCGTAAAAGATCAAGCCAAATTGGAATCAGTGCAAAGAAGAGCAACCAAACAAATTCCATCTCTGCGAAATTCATCTTATGAAGAGAGGCTGCGGAAACTTAATATGTTTTCCTTAAAGGATCGTAGAATCCGTGGGGACTTTATATAAACCTTTAAGATCCTAAAAGGATTTAATGTCATTAATCAAGAGAACCTATTCGAGCTTTCTCTTTAAGTGACAACAAGAAATAACGGTTTATAACTAAACGTTCAACGTTGCACCACAGTTCTCCGTAAAAATTATTTCAATGTTGTTGATCGATGGAACAAGTTACCAGCAAATGTTGTCGAAGCCAGCACAATAAATAAATTTTAAAACAGACTTGACGCGCACTGTAAGGCAAATGGGGGTATTGATAGTGCTCTGCGAATTCATATTATAGTCCCCCGGATCGATTAGTGTTAGTGGTAGTTGTAGTTAGTAAATTTCATATCCTATCATTCTTCACTACGAAACTTCCATGTTCCTATCTTGTTTAGGGACATGGTATCTTTTTCCAACTGTTTTCTTACATGTAGTTGATAGTTAGTAGTATGTAGTTCAGCAGATACCCTCGTCATGGAACAATAGGTTTTCTGGTGTCTGTTATTCCTATGTATTCCTGTGAGATTACCTGGATTGTGCGTCGAGACTCGGATGTCTTCCCCCGACGACTTACCTCTCCCAGCAGCCCACCTTTGTCCATTGTTTGCGCGAGCTTCTTTTATCTGGTAGCATCGGTCGGTACTGTGATTACCCGTACCGTGAATCGCGCAGTAGTAGGACTCCCTATCTATTATGTGCTTTTGCTGCTGTCCCCTCCCCCGGAAGGAAAAGGAAGATTTACTCCTGGTTGAGGGATTCCCCTCGGAGCCGTGGGTGGCGTTTATAGCTTGATTATCACCCACTGGCGATGCCTTCCGCATTTCTGCACGCCTGCGGAGGCATTTCTTTACCGTGTGTCCTACCTTGTTGCAGTAAGAACAAATGATTGCCTCTCTCGCAGCTGCCACTGCATAAGAAGACTGGGAGGTGTTATTTTCTGGTGTTGGAATAGGAGTATTTACTCCAGCAACTGCGGCTGTGAAAGTCGTAGAGTGTTCTGTCTCCATAAGCTTGCCGTCTAAGGCTGTTATGAAATCCACTAACTCGTCCTTAGGATGGAAGGGCAAAGAAAGAGCTGCACGACGCACGTTCCCATGGACATGTAGCATTTAGTACAACAGTTCAAGATATTTTGACATATTATCCATATTAATTTTTGTTCCATTACACCAATGTGCCTCCGTTAGAATTTTGATGCACCCCTCTGTTAACGTATTGGCCGCGATAGACCCATCCCATACAGTTTGCGACGACAAATTTGCTATTATAGAGTCAGTCACATGACTTACTTGTTTCACTATGGTGGTTGCTGCTCCACCACTGAAAACTCTCAGGAAATTCTCCCTGAATTTGTCGTAATCTTGCTCAATCTTCCGTGCAGAAAGTGCTGTGCACTGCACTAATTGTTGAGCTCTCGATCCAGGTTGCAGTCTCGATCGAATGAAAGCAAGTTTATCTGCTGGCCTATATACATCTGAGTTACTCACTACATCCTCACATAGAGTGAGAAATTGATAAGCACTGTAATCTTTCTCATCTCCACTAAATGGTCGCACGGATGCTTCTGTGGGTAACACCTTAAATGAAGTAGGAAATACAGCCCCAGGTTGGCTGGCACAGCCTGTGAGTGAGTCGCCATTGTAGGAGTTGTAGTAGCTGTTAGAGGAGTAAAGTTAGTGGTAGTAGTAGTACCAGTATTAGTAGTAGCAGTAGTAGTAGTAGTAGTAGTAGTAGTAGTAGTAGTAGTAGTAGTAGTAATAGTAGTAGTAGCAGTAGTAGCAGTAGTAGTAGTCATAGTGGCATAGTGCTTACCGCTCCTCAGTGTAAGTTTATATAAGTCTGGGGTTAAATCATCTACGTTTTCTTTTGTATGTTCCGCTGATGCAGCAAGATTCCCCGCTACTTGAGATAAAAACATATTAGTAAGCCCTTCTAACTCTTCCTTACCTTTTGGCATTATCTGAGACAAAAACGTAGTTATACTTTGTTAAAATTACATACGCAAAACGTCTACACAAAAATAAATAATTAATTTCGGTAGTCCCCGTTAAAAATATCGTTTTCGCTTTCACCGTAGAAAATCTCCTATCGACTGAAAGAAAACGCATTAAAGGCAAACTATTATTCACTGATAAGAATCCCTATCAAAAGATGGAACTAAAATAATGTCCTCATGTTTGTGTAATTAAATAATGAATTGTAATTGTAGTGTTTAGCTAAATGCTTTTAGCTACTTAACTTAATTAAGGTTGTTGCTGTAGAACTAGCTTGTAGGTGCCGTCCTTCGTTGTCCTTCGTGAGTATCTGGAGAGTCCCCAACTTCACATGACAAAAGTTGGGAGTCTCGTCCTGACAAGTCCTGCTGGCGTTGATATGATGAGTAATTCATCATAATGTGTAGACGGACATTGTTTTTCTCCTAAATCTATCAATAGTAGTTTTCCCCAGGGTTCTGTCCTATCACCCACTCTCTTTCTATTATTCATTAATGATCTTTAAGTCTAACTCAAAGCCCTATCCACTCCTACGCTGATGATTCTACCCTGCATTTTTCAAAGTCGTTTATTAGACGTCCAACTCAACAGGAAGTAAGTAATTCACGGAGAGATGCCACCGAGCGCCTAACTTCTGATCTTTCTATAATTTCTGATTGGGGCAAAGCAAACCTTGTTTTGTTTAACGCCTCAAAAACCCAATTTTTTCACCTATCTACTCGACAAAACCTACCAGATAACTATCCCCTCTTCTTCAATGACACTCAACTGTCTCCTTCTTCTACAATGAACATTCTAGGGCTATCCTTTACTAAAAATCTGAACTGGAAATCTCACATCTCATCGCTTGCTAAAACAGCTTCTAAGAAGTTAGTGTGCTGTGGCGTCTGCGTCCTCTTTTTTCTCCCTCCCAATTGCTTGCTCTCTACAGGGGCCTTATCCGCCCATGTATGAAGTATGTCTCACATGTTTGGGGAGGATCCACTCATACAGCTCTCCTAAACAGGGTTGAGTCAAAAGCTTTTCGTCTCATCAACTCCTCTCCTCTGACTGACTGTCTTCAATCTTTAAATCACCGACGCAATGTTGCTTCTCTTGCTCTCTTCTACCGTTATTTTAATGCTCACTGCTCTTCTGAACTTGCTAACTGCATGCCTCCCCCCCTCCCGCGGCCTAGCTGCACAAGACGTTCTACTCACTATCATCCCTATTCTGTCCATCTTCCTAATGCAAGAGTTAATCAGTATCGTTACTGTTTCATCCCTTTCACTGGTAAACTCTGGAACTCTCTTCCTGTTTCTATTTTTCCACTTGCCTATGACTTAAATCTTTTCAAAAGAAGAGTAACAAGACACCTCCCGAACTAGATTGGCTCACCCCTCTGTTTTTATTTTATTCTCTTACTGTCTTCTTTATAGGGACTGGCAACTAAGCGGGCTTTGTGTTACCCATTTTTGTTGTGCCCTTGCCCAGTTCCTTGTGATGTAAAAAAAAAAAAAAAAAAAAATATTTTACATGAGTGAACTGAGTAGCTTTTAATTCCCCCAAGGGTACCAGTGGTAGGAAAATAGTTCTCAATTAAACACTCATTAACGTCCGTCCATTACACCATCGCTTCATTCCTCGGAAACAGGCGTCGACGGAGGATAATTGGTGTTGTTGAGATGAGTCACACCGTGAGTTAGGTGGTAGCGAAGGCTTGCTCTCGCTCAGTCAGGACTGCCAGTCAGCAGTCGCGACCTTCATCCATCTCTCTCTCTTTCTTCCTGCGCTCCTTAATGGATCGTTCACTCGCCAAGCTGTGCTTGTTCCAAAAAGTTTCGTTTTTGTTTCAAAAAGTTTCATCTCCCTCACAACCACGATTCCAACACACATTTTCAACGTAATCGTAACTGTTCAGCACTGATAAAAGTATTCGTGCCACACGCCGCCCCAAAATAGTTCTGGATATTCCTTTACGCGAGTAATCTACTCACACAGGTAGACTCACCTTCTATGGTAGATGGTGAGTCAATGTCCAGTAAACTCACGTTTCAATCTGTTTAAGTTGGAATATTATTCAGTGGTGTCGTGAGGATGTAGAGAGACGCCAGGGTAAATGAGATAGTTCGTATAATTGTCTTAAGCTTCACACTATACACTTGACGAGATATGTAGCTACAGGATTCCCTTGTACACTCTCCGCTGGATACTCTGGCTCAAGACCGTCTGTCTGTCCTCTCCCTCACTATCGTCGACACCGGCCCTCAGCCGCCGCTGCTTCTCCCCTGCAGGTGTAGAGTACTCGTTTATTTATGAGACATATTCTTCTGCTCCACTATTAAACATATAATGAAGAGCAGATAATGTTTCTGCCATAGAATAAACTGATAATATAACTACTCTATATAATTATCTATTATGTTACTATCTATTTATAAGAGATGAAAATTAGCTACGTGACATCTCTACAAATCTGCCGGTTCTCAATACATGCCAACCTAAGCAGTAATGCAACTGGCCGGCAATACGTACCACACCCATACATATCAGCCATACCTATCACACCCATACATATGCCTTAACAATGGTGTCATCATCGGTGAGTGCCAGATCGGCCTTAAAATCAACGAGGGCACCAGGACCGGAGTAGTGTAATAGGTGTTTTAGTCTGAATAAGGATAGAAATAAGTTAGCTAGATTGATTTATTACCGAGAGAGAGAGCGAGAAAATGTACGCCACAATTCTTGTAAAACCGATAATTCTTCCTGCTTGTCATCACAAAAGATTCAGGTTTAGATTACAAAAATGTAGTTTCAGCAGTTCTTTGGCTTTCATGATTGGCTGAAGAAAAAGGGAGAACACTGTATGTCTTGTCTCTAATAGGTCCCCGAAAACGTGACGCGACGTGACGTCATGGTTATAGGTTAGATGTGGAAAAAGTCTCATTCTTGAGGCAGATAACTTTTGGTCCACGTAAGACACACACGTGACTGAGTGCGTATAGTCCCACACGCGACCCGTGGGCAACGACCAACATTACGAGTGAACGCGAGAGAGACAGTGAGAGGTTGAACATTCTACACGCGAGTGAACACGAGAGAAAAAGAGAGTTCCTGAACACTACAAGTGAATGAAAGTTACAGTTGTTATCCTTTATTAAAACCAAGAAAGATAACCGACTGATTATTCCAACTCATGCATGACCAGAGTGCATGACTACCGGTGCATAGCAAAACCCGCACTAACAGTAGTCCATATCACCTCAGCAATATGGGTGTGCACAGAGCGTTGGCAACCAGCACCAGTGGGGGCGGAGTGACGTAGTCATAACGATGCTAAAACGTCACACTCCTCGTACTGCGCCTGCGCAGACTAGGGAACCACGAACAAGAAGGGTTTGGCCAGGTGGGTGAAATTTTAATGGCAAAATTGCAACACAGTCCAAAATCCACAAACACCCCGCTAAACTGACGACGGGGTCTTACTGTCGATCTCTGTCAAGGCTGAAGGGTGGCAAGTCGCCAGATCACTCAAAACTTCCCAGGCACGGGAGAGCTCAAACGCGGGTCTGTTGACTTCCAAGGCCAGCAATGGCGGATCCGACAGAGAGCGAGAGAGAGAGAGAGAGAGAGAGAGAGAGAGAGAGAGAGAGAGAGAGAGAGAGAGAGAGAGAGAGAGAGAGAGAGAGAGAGAGAGAGAGAGAGAGAGAGAGAGAGAGAGAGAGAGAGAGAGAGAGAGAGAGAGAGAGAGAGAGAGAGAGAGAGAGAGAGAGAGAGAGAGAGAGAGAGAGAGAGAGAGAGAGAGAGAGAGAGAGAGAGAGAGAGAGAGAGAGAGAGAGAGAGAGAGAGAGAGAGAGAGAGAGAGAGAGAAGCGAGTAAGGTACATGTGTGTGTGTGTATGGGGGTGTGTATGAGCGTGAGTGTGCGTCTCATGTCAAGTTTTCTCCGTTCATTGTATGATTTCATGTCCTTGTCTTGTTCTACGTCCGTGTTTAATTTATGTATTTGTTCTTTACATTTGTGTACTTCTACATATGCGTACTTTTTTCATATTTCTCTCAATTTATTTCCCAATTTTCTCATTCCTAACCTGCATTTTTTTTCTACTGTTTATATATTCATTACCATTTATAGATATTTACTACTCTAACTATTTATCCTCGTCTCTAGACACCAAACCTCCTTTTTCTTAATACTACGACCCTCCTCCTCCTACTCTTCCCCTTCCTTCTCCTCCTCCTCCTCCTCCTCCTCCTCCTCCTCCTCCTCCTCCTCCTCCTCCTCCTCCTCCTCCTCCTCCTCCTCCTCCTCCTCCTCCTCCTCCTTCGTCCCCAGAGCTTGAAAGACCACATCCCAATGCTTCCCGTGGCCGCGTCAGTAGGTATTATTGCTGCCGTGGTACTGGAAGGGGAAACAGGAAGACTGGTGGGACGGCTGTAGGATTGATTGGCTTGAGAAGGGAGGGTAGGATGGAAGGATGGATGGATGGAGGGAGGGATGGAGAGAAGGAGGGAGGGAAGGATAGAAGGATGAAGGGAGGGAGGGAGGCAAAGAAGGACAGAAGGGTAGGCGGGAAGGATTGAGGGATGGGATGATGGATGGATGGAGGGAAGGATGAAAGGATGGAGGGAAGGATGGATGGAAGGATAGGAGGGAAGGATGGAGTGAGGGAAGGATGGAGAGAGGGAGGGAAAGATGGAAGGAAGGAGAGAGGAAAGGATGGAAGAATGGAGAGAGAGAGGGAAGGATAGAAGGAGGGAGGGAAGGATGGAGGAAGGGAAGGATGAAAGGATGGAGGGAGGGAAGAATGGAAGGATAGAGGGAGGGATGAAATTGCTTTTGATGTGGGGATGATATTTAAAAAGTGTTTTTTTATGAACATCCTCATGATATTTCGATGTTCGGTTTATTTATGTTCTCATTAAGCTTGCGCGACGTATTCCTGCATTGTTTTTTGCTGGTTTATTAAACTTTCATTTGCTTTTTTTATTGTTTTTTTTTGTACTGTTTCAAGTTCTGTAAAAAAAAGAATTCCAGTTTATCTGTTTTCTTATTTACCTCGCGGGACGTATCATTGCAATTTTTTGTGTATTTGCTGGTTTATTGAGCTTCCATATGTTGTTTCGCTCTTCTATCACAGTAATTGGTGCTTCATAAGAGATCACCACATATTGAAGGATGCTGTGACTCATCTTGGACTCAATCACAGGGACTGACAACTAAGCGGACTTATTGTTACCTCTTATTTGTTTGACCTTAACCAGTTCTTTGTGATGTAAAAAAAAAAAAAATTAAACAAATAAATAAATAGATATCTGGCACACACTATTAGTAGATGCAGAGGTCATTAGCGTCTCATTATCCCATTTGTTCACGCATTTAAATCACTTTTATACAATTTCTAGCTAATGGTACTACACTATCACAATGTAGAAGCATTAATAAGTGTTCAGTATTAAGAAATTATATTGTTGATGATAGTGATGACAAAAGTGATGAAAATTATAATAATAATGATACTAGAGATAAAAAGTAATGTTATATAATTTCAATTTTCCAAAAAAACTTACACCTCAGCTAAACTTGAATAGCCTTCCTGTTTCCTCCCTTGCATGTAATATCCATTCATCATAAAAAAAATAATCTAGTCCTTAAGTCCAAATCCAAGTTAAATTTTGCTCCCTCATACCACGGTGGAGTCGGCATATGCACGCACACACTTGGTGTAGGTGTTTGTGGAAAAGTTGTATTTGTTGAAAAAATTGTATTAAGTTGAAGTTCAGAAGTGTTGGGGAGGAACAATAATTTCCAGTGACGAGTTTTAGAGTAATTTTTGCGGTCAGGTTTTCTCGGTCGGGGTGGCGAGAAGAGTTGACGGGCCATTTGGAATTTAGTTTTGTCTTTATGATATATGTGGTATGTGTGAGGGTGTTCAGGGATGTGGCTTTATGTGTATGTGTGTGTGTGTGTATGTGTGTGTGTGTGTGTGTGTGTGTGTGTGTGTGTGTGTGCGTGTGTGTGTCTTTGTGTGTGTGTGTGTATTCATCTAGTTGTATTTTTACAGGGCCAGAGCAATGCTCGTGTGGCCCCGTCTCCATATCAATATTTTTATCATTCATCCTTAGTGCTTTGTGTTGGCCGAAGCCAGCACCCCGGAGAGCAGGTCACAAACCCCGGCTAACACCCGGTACCCATTCACTGCTGGGTGGACAAGGGCTCGGGTTTTAAGGAAACA
>JACEEZ010000737.1:68574-73574 GCA_016584305.1 Chionoecetes opilio | reverse complement strand
CTGATCATTGGTTTGTCTAACTCAATCAATCAATCAATCAATCATTGGGGGCATACGCCGGGGGGCGCGTCGCCTCGCCCACCCTACGACGCCACTCCCGGGGGTCACCACGCGCGAGTTCCCATGCAGGCTCCTTTCCCATACCAAGCAGCTCTCGACAAGAAACATCAACTTGCCCCAGCCACGACCCTTGTGGGCGCCCCCTTGGCCTCCTCCACGCCGGATTGTCTCTTACAGATACAACCCGATGGGAAGGATCGGTTTCAGGGTAGCGTGCCACATGTCCATATAGCCGAAGTTGGCGCTGACGGACTATGCAGGTAATAGGCCTCGATTCAGTCTCACGTGCAATCGCTGATTTGACACGTAATCATCCCAGCGATACTCCATGATTCAGCGAAGACACTTATTACCCAAGGCATTAATTCGTCTCTTCAAGTCACTATTTAGTGTCCATGTCTCACAACCATAGAGTAAGACAGGGATCACAAGCGACTTGAAGATCCGGATCTTTGTCCTCCTGCATAGGTACCGACAACGCCAAATACTCCCGCTGAACGAGTCCATAACACCGTGGGCTATGCCAATCCGCCGTAAGACTTCTTGACGTGACCCGCCGTCATTATGGACTGCGCTACCAAGGTATGTAAAACTTTCCAAGATCTCAATGTCCTCGCCACACGCATGAACAGACTGTACTGCTTCATCTAGTAAGTCTCCAAACACCTGGACCTTGGTCTTGAGCCAGGAGACCGCAAGTCCCAAAGGCTTTGCCTCCTCGTGCAGCGCCTCGAAAGCCATCACCAGGACCTCCAGCGACTCAGCAAAGATTACTGCATCATCGGCAAAAACAAGATCAGTGATCTTGGTGTTGCCGACGGATGCTCCACAATCACTTTGATCTACAACCTTGTCCAATACCCAGTCCATACAAGCGTTGAAAAGTGATGGGGCAAGGACGCACCCTTGCCTCACTCCGGTATTCACAGGAAAGAAGCTGGATACACCTGCCCCACACTTCACAGCACTCTCAGTCCCAGAATACAGACCAGTTATCAAACCAATATAGTCCTTGCAGGAATCCCTCGAAGTTGCAGAAGATCCCAGAGTGACTCACGGTGCACTGAGTCAAACGCCTTCTGGAGATCAAAATAGGCTGCAAGCATCCCCTGTCGAAACTCACGTCGGCGTTCCACCAGGACACGAAGCGCTAGGATACGGTCCGTTGTTGAATTACCAGGCGTGAACCCAGACTGCTGAGGTCTCTGATGCTTCACCAGATGACTTCGAATTCGTGTCAGCAATAGATGGGCAAGCACCTTGCCTGGTACGCTGAGCAGTGTAATACCGCGGTAATTGTTGCAGTCCTGACGGTCCCCTTTCCCTTGCCAGATAGGGAAAAAAAAAAATCCTTTACAGATTTGTCTAACTGAGTACCGTAAATCCCCCATTACCGTAGATAACATAAGCGCCAGTAAAACGTTTCTTTTTTTTACAACTATGGGGGCTTTAATACGAAAATTTCTACACCCCACGATTTCAAAAAGTCAAAGGGGCTATCGGGAGAGTCTGCCCTTTCTGTGTCTTCTCTGTGTCATAGTATGGCTAAAAATAAACAAATTAAAAAATATTATCAACCGGTGGCGACTTTGAAAATGGCTACCTAAGTTTATTTTTTTAGTGCCCTTTCCCGCCGCGTCGTCGCCCGAAAAAAAAAATCGAGTAGTGAAATTTGAAACCCCCCTATATTTGCGTACAAAGCTAAAAAACGCTGAACATAAACTATACATCAGATATAAAATTCGTATCATCTTCAGGGGCACTCCCCTCAGTAGTGATGCTAAAATTTCTAATATTGGCGTTGGCGACATTATTGTATTGGGCGATAAATTAAGTGTTATCTCGGTCAAATTTAAAAAACCTATCAAAACCAAAATCTATCAAACCTATATTTTATAAGAATGTATATTTTCATTTCAGGAAGTTTCATAAACTAAAAAAATTTAAATAAAAATTATTTTTAAAAAATGCCCCCTTGTTTTTTTGCCCCAAAGGGGGTTTTATCATCAGGGTTTTTTTTTCCTAGGGATTTTGTCGTGGGGGGTTTTGTTCTCATTTTTTTTTTTTCCGGGGGGGTTTTGTCCGGGGTTTTTTTTTTTCTGGGTTTTTTTTTCCTAGGGCAGTTTTGTCCGGGGGGGGGTTTTTTTTTGTCCTGGGTTTTTTTTTCTCAGGTTTTTTTTTCCCAAAGGGGGGGTTTTTTTGGTCCTGGGGGCGTTTTGGTTCTCCGGTTTTTTTTCATAGGGGGGTTTTGTCCTGGGGGTTTTTTTTGTCTGGGGGGTTTTTTGTTCTCAGGATTTTTTTCCTAGGGGGTTTTGTCCTAAGGGTTTTTTTCTGGGGTTTTTTTTTCCTGGGGGAGTTTTGCCCCGGGGGGGGTTTTTGCCCTAAGGGGTTTTTTATCGGGGCTTTTTTTCCTAGGGGTTTTTGCCCGGGGGGGTATTGTTTAGGTTTTTTTTCCCCTAGAGGAGTTTTGCCCAAAGGGGGGGTTTTGTTCTATTTTTTTTTCTAGGGGGGTTTTGTTCTAGGGGGTTTTTCCCTGGGGTTTTTTTTTCGTAGGGGGTTTTTGTCCTATGTGGGTTTTGTCCTACCTCGTACCTATATCCTACCGCATAATATGTTTATGAAGCTATTTATTATGAAAACCACAAGAAAGCCGCTATGGTATTCATATATCTCCTATAATAGCTTGGGATTTATCTATTTATCTATCTTTTACCGCATACAACCACCAAAGAAAAAAACACAAACCCACACTCACACACAAAACACCACCACACCCACCCCTACACCCCACCACACTCACACACACACACACACAAAAACACCCCCACCCCCACACACACACAACACACACACACACACACACACACACACCCCCACACACACCACACACATAACACACACACACACACACCCACCACACACACCAAAAACACACACTGCCTGAAAGGCTTGGTGGGGTTGGGCTTCGGTACCTTTTTTGGGCGGGCGTTCGATCTCTGGCCTCGCTCATTCCCGGGGGGGTTTCCCTGATACTTTGGCGTTTCTGTCCCCTTTAGCAAGGGGGTGGGGTGTGCGGTGTGTGAGATCCCCGCATCACCCAAAATTGGTAAAAAAGACTCTAATCTCCACCAAGGGGGATCTGGCATCACGACCAGCCGCGTGGACAAAACCATGGGTATATGAACACACTTCTGCAAAAGGGGTAAAGTATTTTTTAAAACGGACGTACGAGCTAAATTTTTCCCGTATTTTACAACTAGGGAATACATCGGTGAAAACTAATCCCCCTACCAATCGCATTTTGAGGGGAACTTACTTGAAAATGAATCTGCTTGATGGGGCGAGGGGGGGGATGAAAAAAAAAAATTGCTCTTTCAGGGAAATTTAAAACTTTATAACAATAATTTCCTCTGATCATAACAATTTACACGGGAGAGAGAGAAGGAGAGAGAGAGGAGAGAGAAGGAGAGAGAGAAAAGAAGGGGGAGAGAGAAGGAAGAGGAAAAAGAGGGGGGAGGAGGGTTAGGCGAAAACCGAGGATTTTCCTTATTCTCAAGGAAATGAAGGTTTTGATAAAATTTGTAGTTTCAAATGTATTTACCCCCCTTCAGCCAGACACACACAACCCACACAACACAACACACACACCCCAAAACACCACCCACAACACACAACACACCCCACCACAAAAAACACCACACACAGAAAAACACACACACACCACCACACACACCCAACACGCGCCACAACTACACACACACCCCCACACACACACACAACACACACACCCACACACACCACCACGCGCACACGCACACGCACACACAGACACCCCCACACACACACACCCAAAACCACACACACAAAACACACCCACACACACCACACACACACACACCACACACACACAACATACCCCACACAAAACCTTATATATATATATATATATAAATTATATATATATATATATTATTATATATATATATATTATAATATATAATATATATATATTAAAAAATTTTATATATATTATAAGGGTTTTTGTGTGGGATGTCTGTGTGTGTGTTTGGGGTGTGTGTGTTATATATTTTATATATTATTATATATTAATATAATATTATATATAATATATTATATAATATTATATATTATATATATATAAGGGTTTGTGTGTGTAGTCTGTTTGTGTGTTTTGGGGTGTGTGTGTGTGGGGGGTGTTGTGTTGTGTGTGTGTGGTGTGTGTGTGTGTGTTCCGGGTATTCCTTGATGTGTTGTAGGTCATTATACCAGTTCTATTTGTACTTATTATATATTTTTAGCCATCCTAGCTGCCCCAAAAAAAAGGTGTGGCGTGGTCACGCTTTGCTCCGCCGCCCAAAGCTAATTTACAGCAATTTTTTTCGCTTTTTAACTTTATTAATGGTTGTATAAGTGGCACCCCATATTTTGATGCCGTAGTTAAGAGCTCAAACAAAAGGGTGAAAGGATATTAGCCCTGCGTTTTTTTTCAAATTTTCTTTTATTTGGGTTTACATAAAACAACGTACCAAGATTTTTCCCTTTTAATTTCATTTATGTGGCTATCAAAATTCAAATAAATTTCGAAAAGGATACCAAAATTTTTTAAAGATTTACTTGGGAAAAATCACGCTCCGTCAACTCTTAAGCGGTGTTGGGGTATTTCGGGGATATACTTTTTTGTTCCCCAAAAATACACTGGGGGTTTTTTTGTGTTCAACATCAAACCATTTGCATGGGAAAGGTTTTTATTAGGCCAGTTGTTTTCGCCCCCCGAGGATGACTCATCAAATTTGTCAAAGGACTGGGATGTATGAGCGGGGGGTCTCAGCATTTGGAGTACGACAGGGGTTTTTCCGAAAAAGGGATATAAGTGTTGGAAAAAAATTTCCCCATTTTTTAAAAACCCAAAATTTAAATTT
>JACEEZ010000737.1:64309-67325 GCA_016584305.1 Chionoecetes opilio | reverse complement strand
AACTACAATTAATACATTATGATTTACAAACGTACAAGAAGAGGGTTTTTCTAGGTCTGTTATTTCTAATCTGTTGTCATATAGGGTCTTAAAATCATCAGGATTTATTTTATATTCCTAGGGCGGTTTGTGCTACATAGGTGGCTTGTTTAGTTTATTTCCTACGGTAGTTGTAGAAAACCTAAAAATCGAGTATTTATAAACCTTATGGTGATATATTGATATCTAGAGATTTTAATTCAGAGGAGTTTGCATACTCAAGGGTAAATCAGAGGAGTTTTAAGTTCTAAGTTTTTTCTAGGGGTTTTGTCCAGGGGTGTTTGTTTCAGGTTTTTTTCCTAGGGGAGTTTTGTCCTAGGGGTTTTTTTAGTTCCTAAGGTATTTTGATCTAGTAGGGGTTTTGTTCTAGGGTTGTTCTAGGGTATTTTACTAGGGGTTTTGTTCTAGGGGTTTTTTCCTAGAGGGGTTTTTTTCTAGGGTTTTTTCCTAGGGGGTTTTGTTCTAGGGTTTTTTTCCTAGGGGTTTTGTCTAGGGGGTTTTTTCCTAGGGTTTTGTTTCAGGGGGTTTTGTTTAGGGGTTTTTTTTCCTAGAGGGGTTTTGTTCTAGGGTTTTTTCCTAGGGGGGTTTTGTTCTAGGGGTTTTTTTCCTAGGGGGTTTTTGTTCTAGGGTTTTTTTTTCCTAGGGGTTTTGTCCTAGGGGGGTTTTGTTCTCAGGCTTTTTTTCCTAGGGGGGTTTTTGTTCTAGGGGGGTTTTGTCCTAGGTTTTTTTCCTAGGGGGGTTTTGTCTAGGGTTTTTTCCTAGGTTTTTTCCTAGGTGGTGGGTTTTGTCCTACACTCGAATACCATATAACCGTACCGCATTATATTTATGTATATATGAAACTATTTATTATGAATACCACAAGACGCCGTCATATGGTATTCATATATCTACCTATAGAATAGCTATGGCATTTGTCTATTTATCTATCGTTTACACGCATACAGACACACACAAAGAAATAAACACACACAGCAACACACACTCACACACACAAACCCAAACACACACACATACACACACCACCCCCACACCACACAACCATCACACACACCACACACACACACACACCCCAAATACACACACACAACACACACATACACATACACACACATACACATACACACACACACAAAACACACACACCAACACACACAACACACACACACACACCACACACACACACACACACTGCCTGAACGGCTTGGTGGGTTAGGGCGTCCGGTACCATTCTGTGGTCGGGCGTTCGATCTCTGGCCCCGCTCATTCCCGGGGGGATTTCCACTGATACATTTGGGCGGTTACTGTCCCCCTTGAGCAAGGGGATGGGAGTGTGCGGTGTGTGAGATCCCAGCATCACCCAAAGATTGGTAATAATGAGCTCTAATCTTGCACCAGGAGGGTGATACTGGCGCGACGCGAACCAGCTCGCGTGGACAAGACCATGGGTATATGACACACACTTCATAGCAAAGCTGGATAATAGTAGTTTTTAAGACGGACAGTACGAGCATAACTTTTTCCTGTATTTTACAACTAGGTAAATACAACTAGGTGAATACATAAGTCCGCTACCAACTCAGGTCATTATGAGGTAACTTACTTGAAAATGAATCATGACTTTGATGGGGCGAGGGGGAGGGTTGAAACAAAAATTTTGCTGCTTTCAGGAACTTTAAAGCGTTTATAACAATAATGTCCTCTGATCATAACAATTTACACGTGGCGAGAGAGAGAGAGAGGAGAGAGGAGGAGAGAGGAAGAGAGGAGAGGAGAGGGAGAGAGAGAGAGAGAGAGGGGCTTAGAGCAGAAACGAGAGGATACACTATCAAGGAAATGAAGGTTTGATAAAATGGGAAGTTACAAAGTAGTATTTACCACCCAGTCAAGCGGACATGACACGCACACACAGAGCTCACAACACAACACCACACACACAAAAAACCACACACACACACACACACCCACACACCACACACACGCACACACAACAACACACACACACACACACACCACACACCACACCACACACACACACACACACAAAACACACACCACCCCCACACAACACACCACACCACACACCACCACACACAACACACCCACACAACACGCACACACACACACACACACACACACACACACACACACAACACACACACACACACACACACGCAACACCCCCAAAACACAACACACACACACACACACACACACACAAAACACACACAACACACACAAATCACACAACAACATACACACACAAACTATATATATATATATAAATATATATAGAAAATAATAGATAGATAGATACTGTAGAAAACATATAGATGGATATATAGATTAAAGAGAGAGAGAGAAGAGAAAGAGAAGAGAGAGAGAAGAGAGAGAGAGGAGAGAGAGAGAGAGAGAGAGAGAGAGAGAGAAGAGCGAGAGAGAGAGAGAGAGAGAGGAGAGAGAGAGAGAGAGAGAGAGAGAGAGAGAGGAGAGATGTATTGGAACTCGGTAAGTTCGGAATCTGCCCGGTGCCAAAATATTTCGGCATATCGTCGAATTGTCAGCTCACCCACATGCTACCCGTTAACCATATAATGAAAGTGGGCTATTAGCTGTGAAAGTCTCTCTCTCTCTCTGCTCTATCTCTTCTCTACTCTCTATTATCTATCTCGAGACTCGAGAGAGAGAGAGAGAGATGTATAGATCTAGAACGGCGCATAGCTCTGGAGGGCGAATGTAGAGAGAGATATGGAGATACTAGAGAGAGAGCGAGATAGAAGCGAGAGCGCGAGAGATCTATCGTCACTCGCTCGCGCTATATCTCAGATATCCTCTCATCTCTCTATCTCTCTCTCTCTCTCGCTCTCTCTCTCTCCGAAACACAATAATAATAGGTCATGTCAAACCTCAGGTGTGAAATGGTTGGAGATAGAGATAGCGCTAACTCTCTATGCGCAGACGCTAGATAGATGCTAAG
>JACEEZ010000737.1:56809-61809 GCA_016584305.1 Chionoecetes opilio | reverse complement strand
TGCTTCTTCAGCGCTGGCCAAGGACGACGACTACCCACCCGGCAGGTGAAGCTGACACTGCGAGAACGTCTCCCTGCCGCTCTGGACCTCGGTTGCTGGGGACACTACAATCTCCGCATGTATGTGCAGGAACCGGTCCGCTGCTACCGCTGCCAGGCCTTTGGTCACTTCCAAGGCCAGTGCCCACGGCAGCAAGACCTATGCGGGCTCTGCAGTGGTGGGTACGCCACGCGGGACTGCATCCACCGCCTCCGGGAGGGTGGAGAGCCTCCCGCGCCGCGCTGTCCCAACTCGAGTGCTGGACACCATCATGCTTGGAATCGCCGCTGCCCTGCCAGACTCAGACGGATTCCTGGCACCACGGCACCACATCAGACGAGACGAGACGGGATTCCATCCCGACCACCGCCCCCTGCCCCTGAACCAAGGACAGAGGAGAACGCCGTTTCCGGGACCAGAAGGCGCCACCGCAGGAGAAGGAGGTCGAGGCCCGAGCGTAACCCCCCATCGCCCCAGGCAGAAGTGGAGGATGACGCCCGTCCCCCATGGTAACGCAGGATCTGCCCCCGCTGGAGCCCACGGTGATTGGCGGGGACTTGCTGCCGTGCCGTGCAGTGACGACCAGCCGTGATGCCGCGACCCAGTGTGGGCCGATGGATGAGCAGCAGCCGTCGACGAGTGACGCTGCGACCCAGTCAAGTCCCGCTCAGTTCGAGGCGGGGACCCAGATGGATCACCGGGTGTTCACTTTTGGGGAGAGGGACCTCCGGACTCTCTTCCTAGAGTACGAGCACCTGCTCAAGCAAGAAAGAGAGGTGAGGGTTGCCCGTATCCCGCACGAGTCGGCCCTCTCGTATACACGAAGAGGTTGGCGCATAAAGCTCCCTTCACACATTTCAGAATCGAACCACGATAGCGCCACCAATTTAATTATTGGCTCTATCGTGAGATTTGACTACGATAAACGCAGACCACGATAGCCTCACAACAATGTCACGCTGCCTGTAAGTATGTGTCATGACGGTCATAAGATGGTCACAATGGAGCCATGATAGCTGTAAGACTAAGTCACGAATGAAAAATTAACGGTCATTTTGTCGTCACTATAGAGCTACGACAACCACGACAGTGCCATGACGGTGCCATGATAGTATCACGATAGCGTCAAGAGCTAGCAACATGCCTCACACGTGGGTGGGTGTTGGAGATGGAGAAGGAAGGTGGGCTAGAGATGAAGGTGTGAGAAACAGGGATGTGTGTTGGTGATGGAGAGGGGGTCAGAACGGGAGGGGGGGTGTTGTGATAAAGAAGGGGGTGTTGGTGTTGGTGGGGAAACGGGGGGATGGGGGGTGGAGAAGGCGTTGTTGGTGGTGGTGGGGATGTGAGTAAAGGGTGATGTGATAAAGAAGGGGGTGTTGGTGTTGGTGGGGATAAACGGGGATGGGTGGTATCACCACGTGTAGATGGCCCGAGTAGGGGGTGGGTAGTCGGGGGTGGGTGGTATCACCACGTGGTGATGGGTAGTGGTAGGGAGTCGGGGGTGGGTGGAGGTGAATGAGAAAGGGTGGGTGGAGGCGAAAGATGGTGCAGAAAAGGAGGGGAAAGTAGGGATGAAGGAGGGCGTAACGCTTTTTTATCCTCACGATAGACATACGACGATCACGATAGTGTCACGAAGCTACTACATAGATAACGATAGCGTCACGATAGACTTACGTAAGCGCTGCGTTGGGTACAAATATCGGGGAGCTTCCCGATTTTTTAGTGCATGGACTAACTTTTCGTGGCTCGGCCGAATTCGGTCACGATGGACCCATAATCATGACGGCGCTGCGCATTGCATTGTTGGCGCGATCGTGGTGCCATTATGGAATGTGTGAAGGGGGCTTAAGGGGACCGCCCACTCAAAATCTTGTTTACTGATGGATCTTGCTGCAAATTTAATTGGTTGATAAGGGTTAAGTAAAGACTTTAAAACATACGTTTCATTCAGATCTGGCCTATAGTTTTTGGCCAAATAATAAAAATGAGAAAAAAAGACGAACATTCGGCTGGTTTAAATTGCTTTCAACTCTTAGGATAATTGATGCATTTCTTTTATTTTTTAACCATTAACTCTTCTACTTATAGAGAAAAATTCTATGGTGTGGTTATTCTCTATCTTTATTTATCAATGAGAAAAAAAATATCTTAAAATATTGAAAAATTTCCCCAATTTTTTTGTTTGAAACACTAGTGCCATGTTCGTAATTGACATAAACAAAAACGTTCACCATACTTCTTTTCATTTTTTATCCAGCTATCCATTGCTTACCTATATGTAAATATCGATAAAATTTAATAGGTGAGAGATAAATTGTATTCGGAAATACAACTTACAAATTTTTTCAGAACGAGCCGTTAGACATTTTTTTTTAGTTTGACTAACGTGTTACGATCAGTAAGCCTTATAAGGGTCGTAGAATAGGGTTCCTTTAATTTATGAGGTTATTATGAATGTTTTGCAGTAACGGTCGGACCGACCTGGTCCCCTCCTGCAGGACAGGATAGTGCTCACGGATCAAGGTAAGGGTGCCTCAGCATTCCGGCCAGTTAAGAGCACCTTTCAGAACATACGAGATTGGTATCCGTGATTACTCTCAGAATACATTTCATTTTCTTGTTTCTAGTGCTTTTGGGTGTGTTTTTAACACTGGTTCCTGACTACATAAAGTGATGTTAATTATGAGAGGGCGTATTGGGACCTCTAACCCAGATACTGCGAACAGTACCCTATGTCTTATCAGGCGGCAACAAAGCCCCTGAACTCTGATGAGGGATTTACCGTATAACTGCTTTCACTGTCACGACACAGGAATTACGAGACGTAATAAGTAATCATTAAATGCATCCAGAGACCGAAAATAGCTTATAATTGATATGTTTATAGGGGGGGGTCCAACGGGCTATTTAAAACAAACGAGGCTGGCGCTCGCGGGTGCGGGGGAATAGGAAGCGGGAGTTTGGAATTGTTATGGAACTGTCGCCGAAGGACACTGTCGCCTAAGCATCAAAACGAGAACTGTCGCCGACAGTGGAACGCTCGCCGACGCGGAAATTCTCAGCGACACAGTTCCATTTGGAATAGATGTAGAAGGGAAGAGTAAAGGTTTTTATGGAACTGTCTTCTATGGAAGACTTTGAAGAGTCCTGTCCCCCAACCCAAGACGAGCCCTGCTCGGGCAGGTCTATAGCGTGTTCAAATGGGGCATTTCCTACACTTGACAAGTTGAACGCGCATCAGTAGCCGTTGTAGCTGTCCTGCCCTAACGTATCCTTTTTTTTACTATCACAGGCTTATTTCTATTATTTACAAGGCTTATTTCTTACTATTGCTGGATTATATTAGTATTATAAGGATCTTTTCTTGTATGAGAGGCTTAGAGTATCATTCGTGGCTCTCTTCTAGTACAAATCAGCCAAGTGATGCTCTCGATCGTAGAGGTCACAAGAAGAATATCCAACGCTAAGGTGAGTGTTGAGGAATTTATGGCGGAAATGAATATATCTTTCTATACCGCCCCATCCTCTCCTCCCTAGTATATTGAATATGTGATTGTCGGCTATAAAGGGTTGGGTTAGATGCGATGTGGGGTATTATTTAGTAATTTTGATATCAAAAGAATAACTTGGCACTACTTCAAAGAGTGTGGAGCGCGGTGATGAGGCCCGGGTCACGGGGAGGGGAGTGACCTAACCGCCCGGTGCCCACAACCACTTCAGTCAAGAACATAAGAAACTACAAGAGGCCGGTAGTCTTACGTTACCGTGGTAGTTCCTTCACCTGTAGATACATTATCTACATCCACCTTTTATCCCAAGCACTATTTTCGAAGACAACAATAATATTATTTTTTTTTCACGATTTTCTGGCCATTAATGTTAACAGATGCATGCCCCCCACCAGAATTTTCTAATGAATGGTGGGGGTCAACTAAGGGTTTGCCAGACTAAACTGACACAGTATTTCTCAACACTGGGGGAAACTTCCCCCTGGGGGGAAATTTCAGGATTCTAAGGGGAAATTGATCCGAGGGACATCTAAATATACTACCGTAGATAACGTTAAGTCGCCAGGACAATTTATTTTTCTGTTTACCAAGACGTGTGTGGGCGTTAATACTTACATTTCTACGATCCATTGATTTTCAGGAAAGTTGAAGGGTGGGGTATCTGAAGAGTCTGTGTCATTTTGTTGTCTGGCATCTGTGTCTATTATGGCTATAAATGAACAAATGACAAAATATCTACAAAGTGGCTACAACAGTAGAGATCGCCATCTAGTGTTTATTTATCTGAGTGTCGTACCGCTGTCGGTCTCGCCCGAAAAAAAAAATGCATAGGCGAAATTTGAAACCGTCTATCACTTGCAGATACAAAGCATAAAAACCAACGCTGAAACAGGTAATTATACAGTCATGATATAAACTACTGCGTACATCTTCATTGGCCACATAAAAATCAGTCAATGATGCGTATACTTCGTAATATATGGCGCCCTGGTGACATCACTGCAGGGGCGACTTTACTGTTATCTACGTAGCAATTAGTCGACAGAAAATAATCTCTTTGAGTTTCAGATTTCACGCTATTAACATTCTTTTTTCTTTAGAGTGTATATACATAGAGAGGAAGTGTCCTGTTATTTAATATTCTTAAAATAAACTTTTATTAAGCAAGTAATTTTGTTTTTGGCTACTTTTTGTTTCTTCACGACATGAGGTGGCAATCCGGATGGTTGACAGGGGGAAGGGGGAAACAACAGACCAAGGTTTGGAACCACTGATCTAGCATAATAAAGACAGGAATTCCCATGAAATAGGACAATTTAATGAAAAAAGGACAGTGTCAATCTCACACTCATTACTCCCCACCCAATACCATCACCACTCTTATTCCACCTCCATACTCAACACCATTATTTCACACACCATACCTTCACCACTCAGTACCACACACGT
>JACEEZ010000737.1:34309-51809 GCA_016584305.1 Chionoecetes opilio | reverse complement strand
GGGGATAGTGGTCTATTACTTGTTATTAAGCAAGTAAATGTTGTGGTTTTGGCTACTTTATTTCTTCACCACATTAAGGTGGTGAATGCGGATGGTTGAACAGAGGGAAGGGGGAACAACAATAACAAAGGTTTAGGAACCACTGATCTAACAAATAAAAGACAGAATTCCCATGGAATAGGACCATTATTAATGAAAAACAGTAGTACAAATCTCACCACTCATTACTAACCACAGAAAAAAAAAACCCATGGACCCTGCAGCCGACTCATTAATCAGCGACATCCATAGACCATGCCCCACTCATTACTCTACAACATCCATACCTCACCACTCATTACACACAAGACCAGTCCATACCTCACTACTCAGTACTCACACATCCTACCTCACCACTCTTACATCACACATCCATACGACGTCACCAGACTTTCATGAATACTAACTCACACACCCGTAACCTCACCCTCATTACTCACACAATCCATACCTCACCACTCATTTAATTACTCACAGAGGACATCCATACCTCACCACTCAGTGACTCACAAACCTCCATACCTCAACAAATACATTACTCACACATCATACCTCAACACACTCATTCTCACACCCGATAGCCAGATCTGGCGTATTTAAATACATTGTATTTAAATACATTGGTGTAGTATAATAACTGAATTTATAAATACATTGGTTTTCACGGTATTTTAATACAGTGATATATTAAATTCTTTAATATGTATTTAAATACTCATAATATAGAATATATAAAATACTTTTTATCAGTTAGATTACTCAATCCCTCAATTAATGATCTCCAATTACTCAAGATAATTTCCAATCATTAATTAAATATACAATAGAAAGTATCCTTTATCATTTATCACACATTTAGTATTGGTTAATCAATAATTACTGAATACATGTTTCAAAAATTGTGCGTATTTTAAAAATGTATTTACAATGTATTTAAAATACATTCCTAAAAATGTATTTAGTAATTTGTATTTAGATACATTTCTCCCATGTATTTAGTATTAGTATTTAAATACTTCAAATTTGTTCAAAAAAACATTTAGTGCCCCGCTCTGTCCCATAACCTCACCACTCATTAGCTACCACACCCATACGTATCTAATCACCACTCATTACTACCACTCATATATACACCACTCCTTTACTAACCACACATATACCTCATAGCTCATTACTCACACACCCATACCATCGAACCACTCATTACGCCCACTCTCATATCTCACACCTCATTACTCAACACCCTGAACCTCACCACTCATTAACTCACACACTCCATACCTCCTAACCACTCATTACTCCCAACATCCCATAAGCTCACCACATCATTACTCACACATCCATACCTCACCATCATTATACACAGAAAATCCATAGCTCACTCACCACTCAGTACTCCCCACATCCATACCTCAACCACGTCATTACTCCAGAGCACCATACCTCACCACTCATTACTCACGAAATCCATACCATCAAACCTGTCACCACTGGTATTACTCACACATCCATACCTCACCACTCTTACTACCCACAATCCATAGCTCACCACTCATTACTCCCAACATCCAGACCTCACCAATCATTACTCACACATCATACCTCACCACTCATTACTCAAAATCCATAACCTCCACCACTCTTACTACCAACTCCATGTAGCTCAACGCCACCACTCATTTACTCACACTCCTCCCTCACCCTCCATTACTCACGCACCCATACCTCACCACTCATTACTCCCGCACTCATAGCTCAGGGAGGCGGTAGGTGTATGTAGGAGTGTTAGATGAAAGTTTAGTGCATGAGAGCAAGGTGATGGTAATGTTTGAGCAAGAAAAGACAGAGAGAATGGAGGCGGTGACAGGTCACGCCAGGTCAACACGCACAGCACAGCACACGGCAGCTCTCCCTACACATGTGAGTGGAGGCTATCACCAATATGAATGTGTCATAGGGGTGGTACAACCATCTAGGATATACGCGTGTCCTAGTGATCTCATCCTTAAACGACACTATCCAGCCCTTCATAAGTGTAACTTTAGAGTCCGTTTGCCTCTCAGTATAATTGCCTATATTAGCCTGAAGGTGAAGTTACTACGCTCTTCTGACATCATTTTCCCTGTCTTAATGTTTAATTTTGTAGTAATGTACTGGTATTAATTTATCTGTATCAATGGTAGTGTTTAAATACCCAGTGATGTATTTGATTATACAGCATACCCATATATGTTACTTGTTTATGTAGGCTACTTGTTTATAATACTTGAAACAAAATTTCCTGCTAGTCTACTTGTACATTAAAATACTTGAATATATGCATGTGTATGTCCAACTGCATGTTGTCCTGGGTTCTATTTTCAACCAAGGTGTGCATTTTTTACTAGTCATTTCCTATCACTCATGCTTGTGTATTGATTTTCAAGCATCTCTTTTTCCAGGGAACATACAAGATATTTCCAAAGTGAATCTTTGCATTATTGATTTTGGTGACAGTGATGTATACAGACTGCATGATTTAGACTAGTTTAAGGAGACTAATACTAGTTCAAAAACTAAGTCAGCTACTTAACTTAATTATTACTGGAAAGTCAACTACCGATGCAATCTTCATCACAAGACATCTCCAGGAGAAATATAAGGAGAAGAAGAAAAGGCTGTATTATGTGTTTGTGGATCTAGAAAAGTCTTTTGACAGGATTCCAAGAAGGACAATTAGATGGGCATTACGAAAACAAAAGGTACCGGAGAGACTTGTAAGGTTGATAATGGCACTGTATGAAGGGTCAAGATCAAAGGTGAGAGTAGCTGGAGGAACATCAGATGCCTTTGAGATAGGTGTGGGGGTGCATCAAGGCTCAGTTCTCAGTCCTCTTTTGTTTGTGGTAGTGATGGAAGAGGCCATAACGGAATGCAGAACAGAAGATCCATGGGAGTTTCTATATGCAGATGATTTAGTCTTGACAGCTGAGACAAAGGAGGATGTTGAGAGGAGATTTATAGATTGGAAGCAAGCAACGGAGAGAAGAGGTCTGAAGGTGAATATGTTCGAGACGAAAATGATGGTAACAGGGAAAAAGGGGAATGGGACAACTGGCCGCGGCCACCTGGCCGCAGCCCAACTGGCCGCGGGAAACTGGCCGCGGCCAGCTGACCGCCGCGGACTGGGAGGAAACTGCAAACGCCTAAGTTTACGTAGTCAAGGCAGCTCCTTAAACCCCCACCAGCGAATGATTAGGTTAGGTTAGGTTAGGTTAGGTTAGGTTAGGTTAGGAATGAATTAGGTTAGGTTAGGTTTAGGTACAAAAGATACATCAACAAAAAGTTCCATATGGCGGCCAGTAGGCCGCGGCCAGTTTCCCGCGGCCAGTTGGGCTGCGGTCAGGTGGCCGCGGCCAGTTGTCCTAGACCCGGGAAAAAGACAAGAAAATATAGCAAAATATACAAGTGGGAAGGTTTCCCTGTGGAGTGTGCGGTAGTGAAGTAGGAATAAACTCTATTCTCTGCAAGGAATGTGACAAGTGGTACCATAAAAGATGTTCGGGACTACGAAACCTAAATGGAGTGGTAAATTTCTGTTGTTCAGTGTGTATAAGAAGAATCAACATAGGGGGCCCGCCGGAAGAGGAAGAGATAGAAACTATAGAAGTGAATGGTGATGTAATAGTAGAAGTGAAACAGTTTTCCTATCCTGGTGACTTGTTAGATTTTTTTGGAATCTCTGTGAAAAAATGTAAATCAGTGACTTGTTTGTGTTCTGCACAACCTGAAGACACCTGCCGACAGTCCATTTACTTATTTCAGTTCTTTGAAATATGTGCCATTAGAGAAATTGTCATATTTGTAAAATATCCGAGAAAGATGACTTGCTGAGCCATTGGATTCTCCACAACGTATGATAAGTATATATAATCAGTTACCTGAAAGCTTAGAGGGGTTTCATTTGGAAAAAAACCTGGTTACCACAGACGCTGCAACCAGTGCTTTACAATGCACCTGGATCGACTGAAAACCCCATCTGCTGGAACAAATAAGCCATCAACATCAGAGCGGCACCATTCTCCTAACTAGCAAAGATCTCCAGCAGGGAATATTGTAAAATTCTCACCAAATAAATGTATTTTTTGTGAGAAAAATGAAATCAAGGTTGATGGAAAACCAACAGGCCTACTCACACTTTTCCTGCTTGAAAGAGAAACGAATCAAGATGGAAAAAAATTGAGGCTATGGCAGAAACACTGAAAAAGAACCATCTGTACCGGAAAGTCACAGGTATTAATCTATTTGCAGCTGAGGCTCACTACCATGACATATGTTATCATCGATTTTTCAGTGACTACCAAAATCACAAGCAGAAGCTTGTGCAAACAACCAAGAACAAAGCTGACACGAACACGCGGCATGCTCGTCAGACTGCTGCTCACAGTGCAGCATAGTGTTGTGAAGGAGTTTGTAAAAATGCAGGTCATTGATAACTATCAAGCCATGCCCCTTAGTGTTCTTCGTGACAGCTACGCCAATGAACTTAATGCTCAAGAAACACCAAAGCCTGACTGCAAGTCTACCAAGCTACAAGCAAGGCTTTAGAAGTTTGAAAACACTTTAAAAAGATCTTTCTCTAAAGTTACTCTTAAGAAACGAGGTTGCTTCTCATTCTGGCTATAGTGCTGAAATTTGCATAGCTGATGCGATAGCATGTGCTTATCAGTCAGGGGAAGGGGATCAGTTGAAGAACACTGCTTGGTACTTGCGCCAGGTAATCCTGAATCCTGAAGGCTTTCCAGGAATCAGCTGACCAAACCGTGGCCCCCAAACTGCTGATAATTTTGGAGAAGCGAGCAGAGGAGTAGCTGCCTGTGGAGCTAAAGGAATTCATCAACCTAGTGCTGTCAGAATGTGGCCCCTGAGGTGGAGATTACGAAAAAGCACAGGGTTGCCTACTTTATTGGGGAGGGACCTCGTCGAGCAGTGACTAATGGGCAATGGAAATTATCACAGCATATATTATTGTGCACAAACACTTCGTCATCTCTACCGCGTAAACATTTAATGATCATATTGAACCGACTGGGTCATTGTGAGTCTTATGACTTTGGGTTAGAGCTGCCGTGTGCTGTGCTGTGCGTGTTGGCCTGGCGCGACCTGTCACCGCCTCCATTCTCTCTTAGTACTGCAGATAGGTGAAAGTATTGTGGGTTTGATGAAACAAGCATAGAATTTGGTCCGCAGGTAGACTATGCCTCAGTGGTGATTTTTAGATTTAGGGCCATCTCAGATTCGACCTGTGGCAAAAATGGCGGCCATTTTCAAGATGGCCGCCATCGCTTATTTGAAATTCTTTGATATTGTAGTTAATCAATTCTAGGGGTGGGAATGTTTTTCCTTTGTTTTATAAATCATACATCAGTAATTTTACTGTCCACATAACAGTTGAAATGGCAAATAATTACTAGTTTGAGCTAAAAAATAAGAATTATCATTTTTACGTCATGTTACAATTTTTGAAATCAGGACCACTTCGTCAAGTACGTCAAACAACCCAAAATTATTTCTTCTGTTTTTGTATGTAGGAGAGGTACACACAATAGCTTATTATAGTCTAATTGCAAGTCAATAGGATGGATATTGTGTCCAAACAGTAATGAACTGTTCTCTGTGAGCCGCGTCACTCAGAGCACTGTCCACCGCACTGACAAAGAGCTGTACACTGAAGAGCGCCTTCTGGCATTTGCAGCGTCCTCTGCAGCCGTTCTTGCAGCCACATCGCAGAGTTCCCTGCAAGCTTCTGATGCTTCTGGTAGGGTTGTCCAGGTTATACTCCATCCACCACCAGGCTTCTTGTTCCAGCCCCTTTCCCACTTGGTGACGGAAGCTCTGGAGCAGGGTCATCATTTGGGCCCAACAGTGACCACCCCTGGTAGAACAGCTCTCTTGGTGTGTTGGATGAGTGCAGCCTGTGTAGGAGGCAAACCATCAATAGCTCTGCCTTTCTTGCTGAACAGCTGTTTCCTTGCCTGGTTCACACCCTCCTCTGTGCTGGTGCGATCGTACAGCAGGACCACAAATCGCTCCAGTGGTTGCATCCACTCGTCAATGGCACGTGGGTCTGGCATGGCACCCAAGGCGCAGAATGCTGGTGTGACGTCTCCATAGGTGGTCCAGGTGTCCCATGCAGTCTTCTTGCCCCTGCCGCCAAAACAGGACACCGTGTCACATCCAGTGAAGGCGTGGAACATCGGCAAGGCCACACATCGGTCAGGACCAAGAGCTTTGGCGATCTCATGAGCAGCGATGAACCTGAAGCTCTTCCCAGCTCCTAAGGCAATCCACAGTTCAGAGATGTTGAGGCGATTGGCTGATGCTCTATGGCCAGGACTACCACGTCTGTATCAACTGTGCGTATTGACACTTTGCTGTACCCCTGTTGTACGGCATCCTGTAGGTGCAGGAGGATACGAGTGTCAGCCTCCTCATGCGTGCATGGCGCTAGAAACTGACACGTCCTGGCGATTGGAGCAAAGAACGCCAGTGTCTTGTGTGGTGATGAGATGTTTGTTGGTGTCAATGTCTGCCACGTTAGAAGCCAGGAAGGAGAACAGCTCCGTCTTGTTGTCGTTGATGCGGAGAAACTCTTGCCAGTTTCCAGGAACTGCACTTGATGGCTCGACTCGTCTCCTAACTCCCTTTCCTCTCTTGCTGCGAGTGTCCGCCTTCAAGCTGTCTGCCATGTACAAATCCCAGACAATGTCTAGTTTGTCTACATGCTGAAGCTGGGATGTGACATACGGCACGAAGACATCAGTGGCATAACCTTGGAATGTCTTTGCAGTCCCTGGTCGCAGCATGTTGATGATGGCAGCACCATCCAGAATGTTGACCTGTACTCTGGGGGTGGAGAGATCCTCTTTCACTGGAACAAGGTTTTCCAGGCAGGGCATCAAGTTAGACTTGGTTCCAGTTCTCAGGCCACCCATCTGAGATAGAGACGGTGGACAGGCCTGGTTTTCGTGCTGAAAGAACTCGTCCAAATCACCATGGCGTATCTGGGAGGCAATGTACAGCCTCGAGAAGAGCGAACAGTCGTTCTTCAGAGATGACATCTGTAGCTGTTTCCTTGACTTCTCTCTGACTGGTGGGCGGCTGAAAAGATGGAGGTTGTTCCGCTTGATGGGATCTATGATAGGCACTGTCTGGTTCACAAGCCTCTCTTCAACACATGTCTCATACTGCTCGAGTCCAAGTTTCTCCATCTGCCGCACTGTGTCTGCCACTGCTGTGTCCACAACGTCTCTGCTGTTCAGGACAAGGAGATCACTGCTGTATTCAGCGAACGGGTTCCCCATCTCTTCCATGGCTCGGCTCAGTGATCGCACATCTTGTGCAAATGCCATCTGTGCATGTCTCTTCTGTTCATGGTGACGTCCATCTGTGGCCTGCCTCTTCTCGGTTGATCCCTAGAATTCCTGAATTAAACGAGCCATCTCGGGACCAGATACCATCCAGCGACGAAGAGCTGCAGGGTTCTCCGTCAGGCCCACAGCACCGCCGTCTCCCTTCACGGAAGCATTGTTCTGCTCATGGGCCTGGTCAATAGCAACAGCAGAGAATGCACGCTTTGACTTCTTGACGACAAAGTTCCCCTTCAGAAACTCAGCATAGACATCGGGATGGAGCTGCTTCAGTGACACCATGTCTCGTAGGTGGATCGGCACCCATCTCGAGTAGTGTGTATGGTCCAGGGCGAAGAACCAAGGGATGATCTTAGACAGGGCCTCTATGTAGAGCAGGAAGTCGGCCTCACGTATCGCTCTCATGTATACCATCACAGCCAGCCCTAGATAGACTTTGTACCCAAAACAATTACATATGCCACTAGAGTAGAAAAACTAGAGAGAGAAAAAAAAAGTAGAGGAAAAACATAAAAGAGTGCACAGAGCACCATTGCTATGGCGGATACAACATTCGAGAAGATATTTTGGCAGCCATTTTGTAAAATGGCAGGCACTCCGCTCATGGAATGAATCTGGAATGGCCCTATAGCCAAATATCTTTCCAAGCACCTTTTTTAATTGTCTGCCAAATTTCATGCTTGTTTCACCAAACCCACAATTCTTCCAAATATTTCACCTATCTGCAGTACTATTCTCCACTATTCTCCGCCTCCATTCTCTCTGTCTTTTCTCGCTCAAACATTACCATCACCTACTTTGCCCTCACGCACTAAACTTTCATCTAACACTCCTACATACACCTATCGCCTCCCTGAGGCTGGAATTGGTTATATAGGACGATTTGTAAAAATATATATTGTATGACTAATGAAAACAAGATTTCTTACAAAATTGTCTGTAAATTTCCTTGAATCGGGTGATCTTGACCTCAAATTGTTTCATAAACCTCGGCAATGACATCAGCACCCCGAAAAACTACAATAACTATACCAAAATAATTGAAATCGGTTGATTAATAGCCGAGATATGACGACAAGCATCGGTGGATGCGGACGGCCGCCATCTTGAAAATTGCTAATTATGACCCCCGTGGGACATTTTTTTCACTGGTGACATCAATATTTTTGAAGTAGATGCTCTAGGGATGCTCAAACTGCATCAATAAATAATTTTAAGGGAGATGCATGGGAACAGGGTTAAAAGTAACAAGTATAAACAATGGAAATAGAGCGATAAGTTACAAAACTGCTTGTCAATTTCCTTGAATCGGATGATCTTGACCTCAAATTGTTTCATAAACCTCGGCAATGACATCAGCACTCCGAAAAACCGCAATAACAAGATACCTAAATAATTAAAATCGGTCGACTAGTAACCGAAATATGACGACAAGCATCGGTGGATGCGGGCGGTCGCCATCTTGGAAAATGTTAATTATGACCCCCGTGGGACATTTTTTTTTCACTGGTAACACCAAAATTCTGAAAGATGAGATCCTAGAGATGCTCCAAATGCTTTCAGAATTTTGTTTTAGGGATGGTGCATGGGATCCCCTCCTAGCTGCTAGACTAACTCTAGAGCAGTGGTTCCCAACCTTTTTTCTGTCGTTTCCCCCTTCAACCAGTTCAACCATCCGGATTTCCTCCTTTATGGGAAAAAAGTAGCCAAAACACAATATTTACTTACTTAATAACACAAGTATATTGACACTATCTTCTACAGTATATATATAATATATACTTGAAGAAAAGTAAATAGCCGCATTCTAAGACAAATTTTTCTGTTGACTAAATGCTAGTAATTTAGATGTCCCTCAGGATAATTTCCCCCCTAGAATCCTGAAATTTCCCCACAGGGGGAAATTTCCCCCAGGTTGGGAAATACTGCTCTAGAGTCTAGTAGAACGCTAATCATGACATCAATTTATTTCACATTGACCACTGTTTGAACTGTAGACAAATCACGGGCAGCTCCCCAATGAGCTGCATTGATTGTATGTCATTACCTCCGCCAACGAAGTTGGAGGGAGGTTATGTTTTCACCCCGATCTGTCTGTTTTGCTTGTTAGTGTACAGGATTTCTCGAAAAGTTACGAATAGATTTGGACCAAACTTGGTATACCAAGTCTATTTGGTATAAGGAAGAACTGATTTAATTTTGGATGAAATCAAATCACAACTGTTTGTTTTAGAGCGCATACCTCCGGCGGAGGTATGCGCTCTACTGAGTGCCCCCCCCTAGTTTATTTTATGTTATGTTTTCATGTAATTTTTTTTGTTTGTTCATCCTTTATATTATGTACTGTACTTATGCAATCAATAAAGAATACAAAACAGAACAGAACAGTGGCCAGCCAGAGTTGGAGTCAGCAGTCACCGCCAATCGGAGCTCCTGGCCGGGATAAGAAGCCAACCCCCATGGCAGTGGGTTTGGGCAGCCCCCCCATGGCCACTCTTCCCCTCATCCCCGACGCGTAGCAGCCTGCACTGCTGCGCATCCCCCCACACAGAGGGTGTATCCTGATGAGCGCCCGCACGCACTCCCCCGTCAGGATGGACACCCAGTCCTCGTGCCGCACGCCAGCGGCACGAACACTCTCCTCTCTTCCGGGTACGGCGAGTGAGGTGGACCCTCGCCACCCCGTTTTTTTGCCCGGCAGCCTAGCGCTGCCCGCCCCGCCGCACTAGGCTGCCACATATCACTTCACACCACCTGCACATCAACGCATCTCTCTGATCACCACAATCAATCAATCAATCATTGGGGGCATACGCCGGGGGGCGCGTCGCCTCGCCCACCCTACGACGCCACTCCCGGGGGTCACCACGCGCGAGTCCCCATGCAGGCTCCTTTCCCATACCAAGCAGCTCTCGACAAGAAACATAAATTTGCCCCAGCCACGAGCCTTGTGGGCGCCCCCTTGGCCTCCTCCACGCCGGATTGTCTCTTACAGATACAACCCGATAGGAAGGATCGGTTTCAGGGTAGCGTGGCCACATGCCCATATATCACCACAATCAACCAATCAATCATTGGGGGTATAACGCCGGGGGGCGCGTCGCCTCGCCCACTCTACGACGCCACTCCCGGGGGTCACCACGCGCGAGTTCCCATGCAGGCTCCTTTCCCATACCAAGCAGCTCTCGACAAGAAACATCAACTTGCCCAGCCCACGAGCCTTGTGGGCGCCCCCTTGGCCTCCTCCACGCCGGATTGTCTCTTACAGATACAACCCGATGGGAAGGATCGGTTTCAGGGTAGCGTGCCACATGCCCATATAGACCGAAGTTGGCGCTGACGGACTATGCAGGTAATAGTGCCTCGATTCAGTCTCACGGTGCAATCGCTGATTTGACACGTAATCATCCCAGCGATACCCCATGATTCTGCGAAGACACTTATTACCAAAGGCATTGATTCGTCTCTTCAAGTCACTATTTAGTGTCCATGTCTCACAACCATAGAGTAAGACAAGGATCACAAGCGATTTGAAGATCCAGATCTTTGTCCTCCTGCCCAGGTACCGACAACGCCAAATACTCCCGCTGAGCGAGTCCATAAACACAGTGGCTATGCCAATCCGCCGTAAGACTTCTTGACGTGACCCGCCGTCATTATGTACTTTTGCGCTACCCAAGGTATGTAAAACTTTCCAAGATCTCAATGTCCTCGCCACAACGCATGAATAGACTGTACTGCTTCATCTAGTAAGTCTCCAAACACCTGGACCTTGGTCTTGAGCCAGGAGACCTCAAGTCCCAAGGCTTTGCCTCCTCGTGCAGCGCCTCGATAGCCATCACCAGGACCTCCAGTGACTCAGCAAAGATTACTGCATCATCGGCAAAAACAAGATCAGTGATCTTGGTGTTTGCCGACGGATGCTCCACAATCACTTTGATCTACAACCTTGTCCAATACCCAGTCCATACAAGCGTTGAAAAGTGATGGGGCAAGGACGGCACCCTTGCCTCACTCCTGTATTCACAGGAGGAAAGAAGCTGGATACAGCTGCTCCACACTTCACAGCACTCTCAGTCCCCGAATAGAGACCAGTTATCAAACCAATAGTCCTTGCAGGAATCCCTCGAAGTCGCAGAAGATCCCAGAGTGACTCACGATGCACTGAGTCAAACGCCTTCTTGAGATCAACATAGGTTGCAAGCATCCCCTGTCGAAACTCACGTCGGCGTTTCCACCAGGACACGAAGCGCTAGGATATGGTCCGTTGTTGACTTACCAGGCGTGAACCCAGACTGCTGAGGTCTCTGATGCTTCACCAGATGACTGCGAATCCGTGTCAGTAATAGATGGGCAAGCACCTTGCCTGGTACGCTGAGCAGTGTAATACCGCGGTAATTGTTGCAGTCCTGACGGTCCCCTTTCCCTTTCCAGATAGGGACGACCAGCCCCCTTTTCCAGTCAGGAGGAATGGTACCTGATTGCCACACGGCAGTCAGAACAGCATGCAACCCGCGGATCATGGCCTCATGATCATGGCCCCATATATCACCACAGACCACCTGCAACTCAACGCATCTCTCTGATCACCGCACATCATAGCACACTTTATGATAGCACTGCTCCTTATACCCTAAACCAATGTACCCCTACCCCAAATCCAAAATAATTGCACCAAAATAAGGCGCTCTGCCAGTTTGATTCCTCTTGGCATTTATTTTTGTTTCTTTGCATGAACCGTATGTATCTTTGGCATTACATGTCCTCATTACAGACTATGAAAGACAAAAAATAGTTTATCAATTGTTTATTTTGCCTGTATAAAGACTGAAACTACCAAGACTTCTAATACGACCAATTACTCTAGAGTCTCGTGACCAATGAAACCTATTTTGTGTCCGATTTCTCATCCTCTTCATCTCGTAATGTATTTGAACAGTTTTCCCTGCACTCTGAGCACGCCATGGAGCAGTCAAGACCTTGACGACGGCACTTGCACCTTAATGTGCTGCAATCAGTCTTACACTGACACCTGATAACTTCCAGCAGCGACTTGGGAGCAGTGTCCTTTTCAGTCTGAATTGGAACAAATCTTCCGTCGCAAACCTTCCAGCCCCACTCCTCTGGATTAAGGGAATTGCCCTTCCACTCTTGAACCTGGTGGTACACTCGGAGGCTGTGTATTATTTGCAGCTGCTGATGCTGGTGGGAGCTTCTGAGGATGCACAGAAGTCTTGCTTCGTGCAACAAGTATCTGAAACTTGCGTAATCTAACAGCATTCAAAGTACCATCTCCACCCCCCTTGAAGATGCATACCAAAGCCTTTTCGCCGGCTTGTACAACAGCGTCTTTTGTAGAGTTCGAGTTGTAGAACACCTCTGCCTGCTCTCGGAAATTTGAGTCCTCCTTCATCAACGTCAGTGCGACAGCTTTGCCCATCCCAAATATCTTTGAAGTAGTGTCACATCCCAAAATGGCATGAAGAAAGAGAATACTGCGTGTTACACTATCTCCAAGAACCTGCCTAACCTTTCTCACTTCCAAGTACTTGCGGCAACTTGATGACGTCCCTTTTGGTTCTGGCATGAAGTACAGATCAGCATCTTTTGCATGGTAGCAAAGAAGTACATGAAGTACATCAAGTCTGTGTCATCCCCAACAAGTACAGTAGAAACATTTTGTGATGTAGCAACAGCCGTTTGGACAATCAACAGATCTGCATCGCTTTGTGCTTGTGACCTCGACTCCATCTGCCTGTAGTTTCTCAGTGAGGAGGTTGATGAATTGCTGCTTTTTTTTCCGAATTCGATAAGAACTCGTGCTTCTTCACTTTAAGGACCATCCCCCAGTAAAAGTCACCTTTCTTCCAGGTCGGCCATTCCTTCTTGTATGCGTCCTATCTTTGGTTGATGGAGTGTTGCTGTATCCGTCAAATACAACTATTGCAAATGGGCTATGCTTGTCCCTAATGTAGTCAGAGTAGCTCTGTGCAATTGCATTGTATGTCTTGCCAGTGTCCCAGGGTATTCTCTGTAGCAAGGCACCTCCATCTAGAACAAACACACAGTCCTTGGGACCATCCACTGCAGTCGCTACATCCCATATCGGCTTAGTTAACTGTGGCTTGTTTGCAGGTAGAAGCAAATTTCTTGTTTCAAACAGTGCGGCTGGATATCCACAAAGTTCATACTCTAGAGCAGTGGTTCTTAACCTGGGTTTGACCGAACCCCAGGGGTTCGGTAAGCTAGTCTCAGGGGTTTCGGCGGAGGCCCTCCCAAACACATTGCAATTTTGCTATTATTGTAATGCCGGATTATTCATCAGAGTAAATATACGCAAGATTAACATAAAATCAAGCAGTACGGTGAAGGAAGAGTTGTGTGTGCATGTTATGTTTTCAGAGGCGGGCACCGCAAAACGAAAATCTACTTCCCCCAAAATGCAAGTCCTCAAACCCTAATCCTTACTTTCCGCAAACCGCAAGTCCGCAAATTTCTTGAAGTTTGCACTTCTGGAACCGCAAGTCCGCACAGCTGCAAGCCAATTACGTGATATTTTCCCTGCTAAAATGCAAAAATAAAGGTAAAGCTCTTTGTAGTTGTAAATGTGATCAATTTCTTACTAAATCACTTTGTCAATTGATATATATTAGTATTTTTTTCATACCTACCCCTCAGCGCCCCACATATGATATAAGTTCACACTTCACCTCCCCCTCATTGTGACTCAATTGATCAACAAACTAAAGTATAATAATTAGAAATAAGTACACTACACTCCAAATTATGTTTCATTGATATGATATCAGGCCCTTAACCTCAGACTCCTCTGGTGACAATTCCATCTTGAGTTGGTTCATGTTTCCCTTCATGAAGACCAATCTCAAATCATCAGATGACAGCCTCTATCTTTTAGCCTTTATGACATCCGACCTTGGGATAACAGTTTATCCACGGATGCAGAGCTGGGTATGACCGTGTTTTACTTAACAAACACATCATCCAGGTTCCTCGCCCTCCGACTGACCTACAGTGTTGCGCACACAGTCACCACTCCGTGATCTTCCTCTTCATAATGAAGACCAGCACATCGTCTACAGCAGCAACCAGCTGGGCCTTGGTTATGGAGGGCGTAGTGGGCGCCATAGTAATCAAGATGCGGCAGAGATCAGACGGCACAAAATTGTTTACGCGGCATGAGGTGATGGCGGTTAACTCGCACCTCGGCCTAGCGATAACACAGGGTCAATACTGTCGCCTCGTCACCGCAAGGCACTAATTCACTCACAACACAATCCTTTGCAAGTAATATTTAGCTCTACAGCAGAGCCATGGTCACTGCAAGCAAATAACACTGTCACCAGCACACGTATAATACACACCTCTTATTATGCTTGCCGTGTCCATATCACTGGTTTATGGCCCCCTGACCTCCCTCTCCTTGCTCAAATATGCCCGTCAGGGTGGCAAGGTTGGTAGAGACGTGAGCCCGCAATGTGCAGCGTCCCTGTGCATTCGGTCAGCGGTTCGAGTCTGCCTAGTTCGTGCTGACGTGGCGGCGCTTGTATAGTCAATAACCTTGTAGTTGGTACTTGCAAAGTGTCTAGATAGGATGAAAATCTTATCTTATCTTATCTTGCTCAAAATATGCGCATATTATATACGAAAATGTGTCAGTAAGATGATAGTTGGGTCAGTTTTTCTAAACATCTTGCGGTTATTTTCATAATCTTGGGTGAGGCCACACGATAATTGAAGACATAGCTGAGTCAGCGAGGGATGTGTCAGGTCAGAGCCGAGCCCGCCAACGCCAAACATTGTTTCTAGTATCTACTGACCTTGGATCTCACCTAACAAAGTTTACAGTAATATCTAAGATATTTCAATGATATTATAACATCACACAGATAATGTTTATATGAGATTCAACCAAAAATATGGTAAAAAACCCCATCATACCTGCAAAGCGAGACAGGAAGAAGGGTTTGGAGATACACTACGTACTTTGTCTATGAATGCTCACTGATAACTGCGGTCAAGGTTGACGGTAGGACAGCAGCCTCTCTTAGCGTATCTTACTCACCCTGGACGGTACGCGTAGCCGCGCAGGAATCGTGTTCAAACTCACCACGGCCACTTGGGAATTTGCGAACATATTTGCGTTTGCGGGCAGTACTTCCGCAAACGCAAATTCGTAACTTTTTACCCTTCGCGCAAACCGCAAACAAATTCGGACTTCCGCAATTTGCGGACGTTGCGGTTTGCGGAAGTTTTGCGGAAGTGCCCACCTCTGGTATGTGTGTGTGTGTGTTTCGCACGCCTCTCTTCCTTCCGAGCAGAGTCTAAATAGGGGGATATGGGGGGAACTCGGCCATGGCCTACTCCTTTTGTCTCAAGGGGACAAAAAAATATTTTGCCTTTGTTTATCAGATTACTGCAATATATCCCTTTTGAGGCTTACAATGCCCCTAGAAATGCTTGATTTTCAAAAAAATTCTTAACTCCTTCCTCAGACCCCACAGCTGTAAAGGTTCGCTCCGCTCCATCTCCCTCCCTTAAAACAATCCTAGCTTCACCTCCCGGTGCCCCCCTCCTCTTTCGAAGGACCTATTATACGCCATTGTTGCCGAGTCCTTCCTTCCTTTTTATTATCTAAATATACACATGAATTTTGAGGCAATATATATTAAATTTTTGTATTAATCTAGATTTTCCGTCCCAGATTTGAGGGGTTCGGCTAGTGTGCGGAAGTTTTCGTTAGGTTTCGGAGCCTCTGAAAAGGTTAAGAACCACTGCTCTAGAGCCTCAGGTAGTTGTTCAGCCTGTGTTCTTGCAATCACCAACCTCTGAAAGAGTAACTGAGGGTCTATTTTAACGGTTTCCTCATCGTTTAGCTTGACAGTCGATTTTGAATCCATGAGAACTGCCTGAGATTTCTTTTTGAAGGAAAATCCAATCACCTTTTCTCCTTCCATCTTCTTCAGAATACTACGATGTACTTCCTTTGCATTGTCAACATTTGCGGATGCGTTGGCTGTAACACCATTAACTATGTTAACCAGTCCGTCACTTCCTGAGAATGGGCTCCTCAGTTCTAGTAAGCTCAGAATCTCCAACGTGTCAGACACATCCCTTTTCAGACGTGCCGGTTGTAGGTCTTTGTGTTGTTCACTGGTCTCATAGTTCACTTTTGTCAGCTGTTGCATCGCAAGGTTGACTTCACATGTAACATGATTCGACATCACCCACACTAGGCGCTGAGCCTCGCTCATCCCACGTCCTCGGGTGAGGCCACCTGTAGTTTTGATGCTACGCATCAATGTTTGTTCGATTACGAGGTCAGGTGGGAGTCCTGGCCAGAATTCATCAGACCAGCGGACAACCTGGAGGCCGTCTTCAATGAAACACTTATTAAATCCTGGGTAATTCTTCATCAACCGATCCATTTTCTGCAGGTAGGCATTCAAGGATTTGACGTACAGGTTGTGGCCAGCAGAAGCGAGAAATGGCATCATTTTCCTCAGTGTATCAAGATGAAGCAACCAATTTCCCGTTCTTTCAGATCGAAACTAGATTCCGGACAAGGTCCACCATCTCCATATATTGTAGCCACAGCTGTGCAGTTCGGTCACCCTTTAGTTGTAATTTCTCCTTTTCAATGCATTCAGCTATCAATTTTAGACACTCAGACTCCTCCAGCTCCACAGCAGCTCCTGATACAACACTGTCATACAACTCCGCTGGCTCCATCAGTACGTCTGGCATTTCAGAACTAGTACTAGGACAACTATCTGCATGTTCTGCAAATTTCTCATATCTGCAAATTGTAATTGTTGCGCCGTAACGGTGCACAACTGGAAACAAAAACTGAGCGTTTTCGTGGTGGTGGTGAGTTTAGTCAACTAAAACCGGTGTTAGTTTAGCGACGGGAACACGCCCATTTTGTACCTGATATATGGCTTTTTATAATCGTAGTGAAGCTGTGAAAAATGCCGCCGTTTGTGTAAAAAGAGGCTTGGGAAACCATGTTCCACCAATACTACAGGATTAGA
>JACEEZ010000737.1:0-31186 GCA_016584305.1 Chionoecetes opilio | reverse complement strand
AAGACCAAAAGTATAGAAGTGGCAGCTAAGCTATATGTTCATTCATCAGCAGCGCGAATGGCCCAACCCTCGTCCAACTCGGAGAATGTCCAGAATCTCCAGAATGAACCCATTTACTCTACTTGAGGTAACGATAGATTGGAAATCTTCAAGACTCATATAGTAGGGCAGTGATGCTGAATTTTCGATGTGAGCAGTATTTTTGATGATACAGCCATTTTAAGTGGAGGAAAATTTGTGCGCCCCAAAACGACCGGCGCCATGTTGTGACGTCAACAACGCAGAGTTGTCAAGCGGCCGCAGCGGGCCGCTCCACAGTAACATTAACTTGCATTACCCCTACTACCGCAAGATGGCCAATAATCCTCCTTCAAGTTTTGTGGTAGGTTTTCACTGTGTTTGTGAATATATAAGTTGTAGTTTATAAATAAGAAGTGATTAGACAGGGACAAGTGACCCATGACAACAGGCAAGTGATGACTTTAGGCATCGCAACTCCTTACAAAGAGCTTAAATGAACCTACAATGACATGTAGCCTACAGCTAGACAGATAGACGAACTCATAGAAGAACAGGTAGAATGAGAGCGCCTTCCACCTGCACACACACACACATCATAGACGAATTCATAGAAGAACAGGTAGAATGAGAGCGCCTTCCACCAACACACACACACACACACACACATCATAGACAAATTCATAAAAGAACAAGTAGAATGAGAGCGCCTTCCACCAACACACACACACATCATAGACGAATTCATAAAAGAACAAGTAGAATGAGAGCGCCTTCCACCAACACACACACATACACATCATAGACGAATTCATAGAAGAACAGGTAGAATGAGAGCGCCTTCCACCAACACACATACATACACATCATAGACGAATTCATAGAACAGCAGGTAGAATGAGAGCGCCTTACACCAACACACATACATACACATCCTTCAAGAGCACACTAGCTGCGCCCTCCACGCACACACACACACAATGCAAGAAATATTCAGGACTTCAAAGGCAAGCTGGATAATAGTAGATTAGGAGACGGGACAATACGAGCATAGCTCTTTTCCTGTATGTTACAACTAGGTAAATACAACTAGGTAAATATACACACACACACACATATATATACATATGTGTGTGTGTGGAAGGCGCAGTGTGCTCTTGATCAGATGTGTGTGTGTGTGGGTGGGTGGAAGGCGCTCTCACTCTATACCTGTTTTTCTATGAGTTCGTCAAGAGTATCTAATGAATCGCCTAGGGCCCTAGATGAAGGGGAAATTCACAATCACTACAGGAACTACCTCGTGTAGGTCTCACGGCCTCTTGTAGCTTCCTTATTTTCTTATGTTATTATGTTCTTTTGGATGCTTCCCGTGCCCACAGCATTGTCACAATAACACAACACTGCGTGTGTTGTGTATGTGTGTGTGCATGTGTGTGTGTAGGCGTTTGTTACTTCATCACTGCATACACAGACAAACACCAATCACCAATCCGTACGTAGTACTATGTATACTACACACACGCAGTGTCACACACACACACACACACGAGTAACATGTGTGTTCCTTCAGGGGAATCACGCCTATAAGGCCTCTTCCATTTGCGACATTTCAAGAACCAGTTCACGGAACCCAAGAGTTCAGGCGTTCCATTTGCGCACGAAAACCTGGGTCCGAGGCAAAGCGCGTAGTGACTCAGCAAAACCCATGAACTTTCTCTACTCACATTGAGAGGTGGGTAGCTTGGGTAGAGTTTTCAGTTCATAACAAACAATGGTCGCCTTGGGCCCTATTTCTCTTATCGTGAAGGGTTTTCCGCATGCACGAGTCGGAGAGGATGTCAGACGGCATAAAAGAGGCATACATGGCTGATGGAGGCCATGCTTTCCCGCGATCTTAAACGTGATATGATCCCTTCACATAGCAGCTAGCTGAGTTATATCTCTCTCTCTCGTTATCTCTCTCTCTCGTTATCTCTTTCATTATCTCTCTCTCGTTATCTCTCGCTCTTGTTATCTCTCTCTCGTTATCTCTCGTTATCTCTCTCTCTCTCTAGTTCTCTCTCTCTCTCTCTCTCTCTCTCTCTCTCTCTCTCTCTCTCTCTCTCTCTCTTAAATTGCCTCGCCAGCTGAGTATGTTTGTAAACAAAAAACGGGGTTTTTGCGTTCCATTTGTGACACGCGAACCCAACCCTGAACCCAGAACCCAACCCTGAACTGAAAGAACTGGTTCATGCAACTTGGGCACAAATGGAAGAGGCCTATAGTAGACATCCACCACTGTTTACTTTTTTTTTGTCTTTAGACACAGATATGAACACTCTCTAGTGTTTTAATCGTGGTGTTTTAGCAGATTGGCACATAACAAACAGTGTGTTCTCTTTGTCCAGCTATATAGGCGAGGAAGCGGGGTAGACATCGAAGCGGAAGGGATGTTTCTGCGCTGACTACGTCACAACCAATCACAGCGCGTTCTGCGGCCACGTCATATTTTGGCCCAAAAAACTGCATATATCTCATTCATGGTGCATTTTTAAGCAAAATGAATATGAGTACAGTGATAAGTAGCTTATATTGCATCCAAAGCTTCACAAGCTTCCGTGTTTTAGGTGTGAGTAAACGGGTCCATTCTGGAGAATTTTCACCGGATAATGCATCACATTTTTTTTTTTTTTTTTTTTTAAATCACAAAAAACTGGCCAAGGGCACAACAAAAATGGGTAACACAAAGCTCGCTTAGTTGCCAGTCCCTATAAAGAAGACAGTAAGAGAATAAAATAAAAAAAGAGGGGTGAGCCAATTTAGTTCGGGAGGTGTCTTGTTACTCTTCTTTTGAAAAGATTTAAGTCATAGGAAAGTGGAAAAATAGAAACAGGAAGCGAGTTCCAGAGTTTACCAGTGAAAGGGATGAAAGAGTAAAGATACTGATTAACTCTTGCATTAGGAAGATGGACGGAATAGGGATGAGAATGAGTAGAAAGTCTTGTGCAGCGAGGCCGCGGGAGGGGGGGAGACATGCAGTTATGGGGAGGCATGTGGGAGTTATGGGGAGGCAGTAGCGGAGTGGTTAGCGTCTCCGACTGGCGTTCTCGGTGACCCGAGTTCGATCCCCGAAGAAACCCAAAACCTTTCTGCACCGTCGAGTGGCCTAAGAACACCCACATGCCCTGCCCATCAACTCTACCTTCGATTGCGAGTGCATCGGTGGACACAGGGGGGTGGCATGAGCCTCTAATCACAGGCGTCACTATAAGAATCCTGCCTGCGCCACCACGGGCGAGGACCAACCATCATCACAGCCCTCAAGTGAACCTCCAGAGCCTACCATCCGAGCCCTGGGTCACCACTGCCTACAGGCGGTATAGGCACAAATGGAAAAAAAAAAATAAAAAAAAAAATAAATAAATAGCAAGTTCAGAAGAGCAGTGAGCATGAAAATAACGGTAGCAGAGAGCAAGAGAAGCAACATTGCGTCGGTGATTCAAAGATTGAAGACAGTCAGTCAGAGGAGGGGAGGGGATGAGACGAAAAGCTTTTGACTCAACCCTGTTTAGAAGAGCTGTATGAGTGGATCCTCCCCAAACATGTGAGACATACTCCATACATGGGCGGATAAGGCCCCTGTAGAGAGCAAGCAATTGGGAGGGAGAAAAAAAAGGACGCAGATGCCACAGGACACCTAACTTCTTAGAAACTGTTTTAGCAAGAGATGAGATGTGAGATTTTTAGTAAAGGATAGTCCTAGAATGTTCATTGTAGAAGAAGGAGACAGTTGAGTGACATTGAAGAAGAGGGGATAGTTATCTGGTAGGTTTTGTCGAGTAGATAGGTGAAGAAATTGGGATTTTGAGGCATTGAACAAAACAAGGTTTGCTTTGCCCCAATCAGAAATTATAGAAAGATCAGAAGTTAGGCGCTCGGCGGCATCTCTCCGTGAATCACTTAGTTCCTGTTGAGTTGGACGTCTAATAAACGACGTTGAAAAATGCAGGGTAGAATTATCAGTGTAGGAGTGGACATGGACGGATAGTTTTAATACAGCTGAATTGCTGGCGCCGGATAATGTAGCAGAACGGATATTAGAACGAAGGAAAAACGGGAGATTACTGTACTATGTTTAAGCTTAAAGTACAGTATTTTACGGCTTATAAGACGCTGAATTCCTGCATCTTGGAAGACGCACCCTGATTTTGGAAAGAAATATCTAAGAAAAAAAAAAAATCATCCAAAACGGTTCTCCGATATACAGTCATTTTCACACAAAAACACACTCACTATTCATTATCTTCATTCAGAACTGTTCATCAGCCATTTATAATTTCTAGCTTGTATGCGATAATATAAGTAAACCATCATGTTGGCTGGCTGAACATGTGCATGCAGGTCAGACTGCGGGGGTGAAAACTAAGCCGACAGGGCGGTGCACAGCTGCGTGCCTGCCTGGCGTGCCGATCAGCTGAGTCTGGCTTTGTCGTCCTGAGTGTAAACACCTCCTCTCACGCCCTCCCGTGCCTCACTACGTTGCCTGCCTCCTGTGCCTCACCACGTATTGTTTTAATTTTCCTGTTTGCGCGTAGTATTTGTGGTGGCTGCATGTACATTTAGGGTACGCCGTAGGTCCAATGAAAAGTGAAATATAGATTATTTCGAATTTGGCAGGGTGTTTTCTTATGTAAAATTGAATTTCAAGGGTGGTTTGTCCTCTTCAACTTTTTGGTTTGAGCACTTCTTGCTATGCAAAAATAGACTTTTATATTTACTGTATATGCAAAACATAGCTTAGCCCCGCTAAAGTAACGGCTTCATTTGCACCTATCATCAATTCTTGATCGTCTTTTTCAGGATGGCTTCTCCTTGTAAACCAAGTGGGTCGAAATCCGCAACTTGACAGAGCTCTGGATCCAAGTTGGCCGCCTTTGTTGGCGGTGGACGAGAGTTTGCTGAGAGTGAGGTGCCTACGTATCGCGCATGATGAAGAGGGGAATCCTTCTCCAAGAACTCAGCGGCATCCGGGAGGGTGTTGACAAGCGGGGGTACCCAGTGAGAGACATTGCGAAGGATCTGACCCCCATGGTGCTTGCCCAGTGGAAGAAATCACACGCCCAGTTTGCACCTCCAGTGGTTGTTATTGACTGGTCCGTGACCAGAAGGATAGATAATTTTTGGAAGAAGGTTAGTGAAGTGGTGAGAGAAAGAGCAACTAAAGCAGAAAAGGAATCGTGGGGAAAAAATATGGACGGCTTTTGCCCTAACGGCCCTGCCCTCACCGATCTGAAAGGACCAGGTCCCACTGCTCCAACCCCCACGTCCCACGCGAAGCACCCCGTGCAGTGTGACTGCCCCCTGGCCAGCAAAGCCCCCACTTTAACCTGGAGTGGCTGTACTACCAGAGGATCAAAGTTGGGGAGAGGTGCAATGATGATGACAGGGGTAGACGAGAATAAAGGCATAGACAAGTGAAGCAGCAAAAGAAAGCAGGGAAAAGGGGAGGCAAAGCGAAAAAGCAGAAGCAAAAAGATGAAAAGGTCAGAGTCTTGAGCGCAGGAGAGATGTTCCGGGGTCAGGCTAAGTCACCAGGATTCTGAGAGGACGGAGGATGTTCCCCTCCCACCAGAGGAAAGAGGCGGGAGCAACAGGAGGCTCCCCATACTGGAAACCCGACTGCCAGGGAGAGGTGGGGTCCCCGGGACCCCTTTTGTGATGCAGTACTTGGACGGGCCCAGCTGCAAAAGAAACCAATCCCAGTCGGAACCTGGCGCGGAAAGCATCCGGTTCGACGTTCGCCCACTGCTGTTTCTGCCTTGGTTTTCTGGATTCCTCCAGGACCTTACGCTGACGGCCCCTTCTCCAAATGTCGTAACCCTGGCTGCGATCCTAACAAGCTGAGGGGGGCCAGGCAGGATGCCAGGGCTCGGCCAGGGACCTTGACCAGGGGAAGCACCGGGGTACCAAAATAGTTGGATTGGGTTACATGGAGAAGGACAAGACCAGGGTGATGGTGCCCGCGCTATGGGAAACTGCACCCAAGGTGACGGGGAGGGCATGTTCAGTGACAGGGACCCATCGGGAAGGGTACCTTTGGCATTTTGTACAAGGACCGGTGCCCCCTGAGAAGCCTGCGTTCAAGGGGGCTCAGGTCTCTATGATCTGGGTGAAAACGCTCCCCGACCAATGACGTATGCAAGGTGACTCAACTAGGGCCAAACAGGGGGGGGAAGGGTGTACTCACGCCATTTTGGGGCGATGGGGGACGCAAGCTTTCTGGAGTATATGCGTGTTGCACACAAACGATTGCCCCTGGCCACCTTATCACCAGCATCGACGGGCCTACTCATCTGACCTGGCTTTACGGGGCCAGGGCAGTCTGCTGTTTCCCGCTGAAGAATGCAGTACAAAGCAGGTTCAGAGGAGTCCCGGCGGTGAAAATCTCACGGGGATACCGGAGTTTTAACCTGGCAACATGTCCACTGACAGCAGGGCTCCTACCAAAAGGTCCCGGCTGTGAAGCGGGGGTTCTCCCGTCCAGCTGCAGGAGATCAAGTGTGAAGGTGTCCCATCCAGGGGCTCACCACGCCCGTGCTGTGTAAATGTGGGGCCCGAAAGCATGGACTGCGGCAAAGAACTGAACACCCGGGGAATCCAGTCAAGTACTGCCTGCAGGTGTACTTCAAACTCTACTACGACATCAAGGTTCACCACAGACTAGAGGACGGCCCCAAGCACATCCTTACGCAGCTCAGAGTGATGAGGTCGCAGCCCAAGAAGGTCCAAACAGCTGTGACCTTCTACGTGCGGACAGGAGCATGGTTCGCACACTCAGAATGTAACCTCCTCTCGCTGATGGCGAGTCAGAGTGAGGACGACCGCAGGTTCGCCGTGACCCAGATTTTGAAGCTGAGGGCTGGCGAGGAGTATGGGGACACCAGTGTAAGACCTCGCATCACACCCAAGCTGAACTTGTCAGCCACCAGCTTGCAGACACTGATCAGCTGGCAGCCTGGCCAGGTGCACGAGCCGGCATTCACCTGTTCACTGTCCGGGGATCAGATCCAGGAGATCCTGGTCAAGCCGTACGAGTTCCGAGTTCTCTATCCACCTCAGAGCACCGAAAGAGTCATGAAGCAGGTGACAGAGGCTGCGGCAGCAGTGGTGGGGCAGCAGGCCAGAGACGGGTTCATCCGGGCTCGGGCTCACCACCGGGAGACCATGCCCTGCTTCAGGTCTAAGAAGGACATGATGGACACGTTCTAGGTCAACGTAGAGGCTGTGACACTGTAATGTAGTGCCTGATGAATCAACTGATCAGAAAGAGCTTACCACGCTAGTCATTTGGAACTCATATTGGTGCATGATGCAATAAACAGGACCAACCGGACACTGCGTACTCATTTAAGCATTATTCGATTAGGGTGCAATATAAAAGTGTAATTTTTCATAGTAAGAATTGCTCAAATGCAAAAATGGAAAAAGATAAAATCGTCTTAGAATTCCATTTTACATAGGAAATTGGCATGCCAAAGTTGCGAAAAACAATTTTTGTTATACGGCGTACCCTAAATTGTACATAAGTATACAAATTTTCATCTAATGTAACAAACAAAGTTCCTTATACACGGAATGGCTGTTGGCGCCAATCTGCCGGGGCGGAAAGGCTCCCCCGCCAGTATTGTGTAAACATCATCACAGGGTGAGGACAGATTGGTAGTTGATTTGAATAGTTGATTTGAATGTCTTATGGTATTCTAAATACTTTTAACAGGTATGTACTGAGGTTACATCATATAAGAGGCTGAATTGAATAGCTACCTAAGCTAACCTCCTACAACATTAGTCTTGGAAGACACATGTGTTTTTGAGGGTATGTATTTTTTTTGGCAAAAAAGTGCGTCTTATAAGCCGTAAAATACGGTAATCGTCCAGACCCATTTTTTCTTTGCAAAGGTATGTTGAATGTTCATTCAAAACACCTTTTTTTTTTTGTTTTTTTTTTGTTAAGAGCGAGCTTCAGATACGCCGCCGCTAGTTGGCGCAGCGAACGCCACAACATCCGCCAAGCATCCCACGTCTCACTCGTTCACTTCACGTGGTTACCTCGCTGTGGAAGCATTTCTGTTGTGTTGTGCTATGCAAATGGCGGAGGGTGAGTGCAGTATGTTTAGCGGCAGTTCCACCCACAGCTGTTTCCAACAGCTGATACACAGTGTAAACAGTGCACTGGCGAATGCAAATGGCGGAGGGTGAGTGCAGTACGTTTAGCGGCAGTTCCACCCACAGCTGTTTCCAACAGCTGATACACAGAGTGTAAACAGTGCACTGGCGAATGCAAATGGCGGAGGGTGAGTGCAGTACGTTTAGCGGCAGTTCCACCCACTGCTGTTTGCAACAGCTGATTACACAGAGTGTAAACAGTGGCGAATGCAAATGGTGGAGGGTGAGTCATATAGGTACAGTAATATAGGATAGTCCAGTCATATAGGTACAGTAAAAAAATTGGGGTGGTTTTTTTGGGGCTGGAACGGATTAATAGTATTTCAATTAAATTCAATGGGGAAAATTGATTTGATATACGAGCAAATTGAGTTACGAGCTCGATCAAGGAACGAATTAAACTCGTAAGTCAAGGTACCACTGTACATGCTTCTTGCTTGATACGGGAGGAAAAGGTCCCCTTCATGACGTCATCGAGTCACGGACAATATCTACTAGTTGTCAGGAGCGTTTCAGAAGTTCGGGGAATTTACGGATTTTGATATGCGGAATAATAAAAAAATGCTGGCTGGATGTGAAAAAATGACAACTTATGCTGATATACTCGATAATGGCTATATATTGACTATATAAAATCAGGAATGATGAAATGGTCTAGTCTAGACGATTACTTTAAAGTAAAACAAAAGGTGATTTAACTATGGAGAATTCATACAATTTGGTTAGCACAAAACAGAAAATAAATTTGCCTTTTGTTTTCATGGGGAAGGATCCCTACTCTCCAACCCCGTCCCTTTAGGTTGTCTCTCATGACACTGAGAATATGGGGACATGCACTCTATGCCCCATGTCAAAGGGGTGCCTATGTGGTTGTTCACCCTGCCTGAGTGGACCACAGTGTAGTGGGCAGTGGGGTCGCCACATCTCTACGCCAATGATTATGGAGAACTTGAATACATATTCTTATCAAATATTTTCTTTCTGTTATAAAAAGGTAACTAAAAAGGGTAGATGGAGTTTGTAGTCATTTCAAAACAAAATAAAATAAAAATGGAACAAAAGGCTAGGTGACAGTAAGTCTTGTGAGATCAGATTAAGGTAAGAGAAGGTAAATTTTCTATGAAATGGACTGGAAGCTATTGGTCCTTGTGAAAAGAGAAAGCACAGAAGAACATAAGAAAATAAGGAAGCTACAAGAGCCGTGAGACCTACACGAGGGAGTTCCTGTTACTTTCACTACCCTACATCCACCTTTCATCCCCATCCATGGAATTTATCTAGCCTCATTTTAAAGCTCCCTAATGACTCCGCACTAACTACTTGTCTACTGAGTCCATTCAATCATTTACCACGCTATTTGTGAACCGGTTTTTCACTATTTCTTTTTTAAATCTATGCTTTTCCAGCTCGAATCCGTTTACTTCTTGTTCTAACCCTGCTTACTAGCCGTAAGAACTTTTCCTACATCGCCTATATTGTATCCCTTTATCCACTTAACCCTTCACGTCACCATTGTCATGTCACTTTTTTGTTGTCCCCATAAACCCATTGTCACCCGAAATGTCATGCGCGGGAAAAAAAGTTGTACTTCCACCGCGTCTAGAAACTAAACATCAAAGGTATCGAGTTCCATTATGCTTCGTTTTTAAGCTAAGATCATTTCCTATATCATACAATGTTAAAAAAAATACGCTAGCATGAAAATAACTTACAAAACCTCGAGTTAGAAGTGAAAAAAAAAAGAATTACACCTTATGGCAAAAAATAATATGCCAAAATTCAACTTCTTATCATAGAAGATTTTTCTACATTCCATGACATAGCTGAATAAATTTCCTTTCCAATGAAGTATAATATATTGTAATTCGCTCAAAAATAAAGCCATACAACGAAGTGAAAGATAGCGTAAAGTTTTTTTGTTTTAATAAATATATTGTATAATATAATATTATACAATATCATATTATACAAAATATATTTTAATATAATATACACTACCCTCCCGAGTTTCACGCTATGCGAGTTTCGCGATCCTCGAGTTTCGCGCCGAGTCCTGAATTCTTATCATCCCGACTTTCATGCATTATATCCCCTGAGTTTCGCGTTTTTTTTTTTCTTTTCTTTTTTTCTTTTCTTGTGTGTGTATTTACCTAGTTGTAACATACAGGAAAAGAGCTATGCTCGTACTGTCCCCTCTCCAAATCTACTATTATCCAGTTTGCCTTTGAAGTCCTGAATACTTCTTACATTAATCACTTTTGCATCAAGGTTGTTCCAGGCTTCTATGCTTCTATACAGGAAGCTGTATTTTTTTATATCCCTCTTGCATATTTGTCCTTTTCAATTTCTTCTCATGACCTCTTGTACTTCTGTCGTCCCACACAAACGGATATCATTTCTATCAATTTTTTCCAGACCCATTGATGCTCTATATCCACTGCGTGTATAGACACGCACACACACACACTGTGTGTGTGTGTGTGTGTGTGCCTACAGCGCCGTTAGGCATTGACCTCCAGGAGTGGGATGGTAGGCCCTGGAGGTTAACTTGAGGGCTGTGATGGTTGGCTCTTGCCCGTGGTGGCGCAGACAGAATTTCTATAGTGACGCCTGTGATTAAAGGCTCATGCCGCCCCCTGTGTCCTCCGATGCACTCGCAATCGAAGATAGAGTTAATTGGCAGCGTGTGGGTGTTCTTAGGCCACTCAACAGTGCAGAGAAAGATTTTAAGTGGAATTTACCTCATCAAGGATCGAACTCAGATCACCGAGAACGCCACTCGGCGACTTCTTCTTCTTCTTGTGACCCGTTTCTGCTTAGTATCACTTTGTAGGTCGTCTGTCAAGCTCGTGCTCGAGCTTGACATATATCTTGACGCTAACCACTCTGCTACCGCCTCCCCATAAGAGACGTACGGACACGTCTTCCTTCCTTCCTGCTTAGTATACAGGTTGAAGTTCCCAAACTCAGCAACCCCGGGACCAGCGCCGAGCCGAGTAATGGAATTTTCCGACTTTTAGAACGTAGATATATTAAGGGGAAAAAAAGCCATCCAACTTCTTCAAAAGGTCAATTTTCTCAGAAATAGTTAACACATTGTTCTTCCTTTTCTTTTCACTTCCACCAGTAGGTGTTCCTGGACGTTTGGGAGCCATAATACAATAACAACCTGTAAAGTACACAAAATAAGTGTACACAACTCTATCACATCTAAACTATATCAAAACTATTTTCTCCCGACTACTCCACAGAAAAAACNGAATAAACAGGACCAACACACTGCACTCATTTAAGCATTATTCGATTAGGGTGCAATATAAAAGTGAATTTTTCATAGTAAGAATTGCTCAAATGCAAAAATGGAAAAAATAAAATCGTCTTAGAATTCCATTTTACATAGGAAATTGGCATGCCAAAGTTGCGAAAAAAATTTTTGTTATACGGCGTACCCTAAATTGTACATAAGTATACAAATTTTCATCTAATGAAACCCAAACAAAGTTCCTTATACACGGAATGGCTGTTGGCCCCAAATCTGCCGGGGCGGAAAGGCTCCCCCGCCAGTATTGTGTAAACATCATCACAGGGTGAGGACAGATGGTAGTTGATTTGAATAGTTGATTTGAATGTCTTAGGTTTTTCTAAATACTTTTAACAGGTATGTACTGAGGTTACATCATATAAGAGGCTGAATTGAATAGCTACCAAAAGCAACCTCCTACCAATTAGTTTTGGAAGACACATGTGTTTTTTGGGGGGGTATTGTATTTTTTTTGGCAAAAAAAGTGCGTCTTATAAGCCGTAAATTACGGTAATCGTCCAGGACCCATTTTTTTTCAAAGGTATGTTGAATGTTCATTCAAAAACACCTTTTTTTTTTTTGTTTTTTTTTTGTTAAGAGCGGAAGCTTCAGATACGCCGCGCTAGTTGGGGCAGCGAACGCCAAAAACATCCGCCAAGCATCCCACGTCTCACTCGTTCATTTCACGTGGTTACCTCGCTGTGGAAGCATTTCTGTTTTTGTTGTGCTATGCAAATGGCGGAGGGTGAGTGCAGTTATGTTTAGCGGCCAGTTCCACCCACAGCTGTTTCCAAACAGCTGATACACAGTGTAAACAGTGCACTGGCGAATGCAAATGGCGGAGGGTGAGTGCAGTACGTTTAGCGGCAGTTCCACCCACAGCTGTTTCCAACAGCTGATCCACAGAGTGTAAACAGTGCACTGGCGAATGCAAATGGCGGAGGGTGAGTGCAGTACGTTTAGCGGCAGTTCCACCCACTGTGTTTGCAACAGCTGATACACAGAGTGAAAAAACAGTGGCGAATGCAAATGGTGGAGGGTGAGTCATATAGGTACAGTAAATATAGGGATAGCCCCAGTCATATAGTTACAGTAAAAAAATTGGGGGGGGTTTTTTTTTTGGGGCTGGAACGGATTAATAGTATTTCAATTAAATCAATGGGGGAAAAATGATTTGATATACGAGCAAATTGAGTTACGAGCTCGATCAAGGACGAATTTTAAACTCGTAAATCAAGGTCCCACTGTACATGCTTTTTTGCTTGATACGGGAGGAAAAAGGTTTCCCCTTCATGACGTCAGAGTCACGGTACAATATCTACTAGTTGGTAGGAGCGTTTCAGAAGTTCGGGGGAATTTACGGATTTTGATTGCGGATAATAAAAAATGGCTGGGCTGGATGTGAAAAATGGACAACTTATTGCTGATATACTCGAAATGGCAATATTGACTTATAAATGCAGGAATGATTTAAAATGGTCTAGGGCTAGACGATTACTTTAAAGTAAACAAAAGGTGATTTTAACTATGGAGGAATTCATACAATTTGGTTAGCACCAAAACAGAAAATAAATTGCCTTTTTTTTCATGGGGAAGGATCCCCTACTCTCCAACCCCCGTCCCTTTAGGTTGTTTTCTCATTGAACTGAGAATATGGGGCATGCACTTCATGCCCCCATGTCAAAGGGGTGCCTATGTGGTTTTCCACCCTGCCTGAGTGGACCACAGTGTAGTGGGCAGGTGGGGTCGCCACATCTCTACGCCAATGATTATTTGGGGAAACTTGAATACATATTCTTATCAAATATTTTCTTTCTGTTATAAAAAGGTTAAAATAAAAAGGGTAGATGGAGTTTGTATCATTTCAAAACAAAATAAAATAAAAATGGAACAAAAGGCTAGGTGACAGTAAGTCTTGTGAGATCAGATTAAGGTAAGAGAAGGTAAATTTCTATGAAATGGACTGGAAGCTATTGGTCCTTGTGAAAAGAGAAAAAGCACAGAAGAACATAAGAAAATAAGGAAGTTACAAGAGGCCGTGAGACCTACACGAGGAGTTCCTGTTACTTTTCACTACCCTACATCCACCTTTCATCCCCATCCATGAATTTATCTAGCCTCATTTTAAAGCTCCCTAATGACTCCGCACTAACTACTTGTCTACTGAGTCCATTCCAATCATTTACCACGCTATTTGTGAACCGGTTTTTCACTATTTCTTTTTTAAATCTATGCTTTTCCAGCTCGAATCCGTTACTTCTTGTTCTACCCTGCTTACTAGCCGTAAGAACTTTTCCTACATCGCCTATATTGTATCCCTTTATCCACTTAACCCTTTCACGTCACCATTGTCATTCACTTTTTATTGTCCCGCATAAACCCATTGTCACCCGAAATGTCATGCGCGGGAAAAAAGTTGTACTTCCACCGCGTCTAGAAACTAAACCATCAAAGGTATCGAGTTCCATTATGCTTCGTTTTTAAGCTAAGATCATTTCCTATATCATACAATGTTAAAAAAAATACGCTAGCATGAAAATAACTTACAAAACCTCGAGTTAGAAGTGAAAAAAAAAAGAATTACACCTTATGGCAAAAAATAATATGCCAAAATTCAACTTCTTATCATAGAAGATTTTTCTACATTCCATGACATAGCTGAATAAATTTCCTTTCCAATGAAGTATAATATATTGTAATTCGCTCAAAAATAAAGCCATACAACGAAGTGAAAGATAGCGTAAAGTTTTTTTTTTTAATAAATATATTGTATAATATAATATTATACAATATCATATTATACAAAATATATTTTAATATAATATACACTACCCTCCCGAGTTTCACGCTATGCGAGTTTCGCGATCCTCGAGTTTCGCGCCGAGTCCTGAATTCTTATCATCCCGACTTTCATGCATTATATCCCCGAGTTTCGCGTTTTTTTTTCTTTTTCTTTTTTTCTTTTCTTGTGTGTGTATTTACCTAGTTGTAACATACAGGAAAAGAGCTATGCTCGTACTGTCCCCTCTCCAAATCTACTATTATCCAGTTTGCCTTTGAAGTCCTGAATACTTCTTACATTAATCACTTTTGCATCAAGGTTGTTCCAGGCTTCTATGCTTCTATACAGGAAGCTGTATTTTTTTATATCCCTCTTGCATATTTGTCCTTTTCAATTTCTTCTCATGACCTCTTGTACTTCTGTCGTCCCACACAAACGGATCATTTCTATCAATTTTTTCCAGACCCATTGATGCTCTATACACTGCGTGTATAGACACGCACACACACACACTGTGTGTGTGTGTGTGTGTGTGCCTACAGCGCCGTTAGGCAGTGACCTCCAGGAGTGGGATGGTAGGCCCTGGAGGTTAACTTGAGGGCTGTGATGGTTGGCTCTTGCCCGTGGTGGCGCAGACAGAATTTCTATAGTGACGCCTGTGATTAAAGGCTCATGCCGCCCCCTGTGTCCTCCGATGCACTCGCAATCGAAGATAGAGTTAATTGGCAGCGTGTGGGTGTTCTTAGGCCACTCAACAGTGCAGAGAAAGATTTTAAGTGGAATTTTACTCATCAAGGATCGAACTCAGATAAACCGAGAACGCCACTCGGCGACTTCTTCTTCTTCTTGTGACCCGTTCTGCTTAGTATCACTTTGGTAGGTCGTCTGTCAAGCTCGTGCTCGAGCTTGACATATATCTTGACGCTAACCACTCTGCTACCGCCTCCCATAAGAGACGTACGGGACACGTCTTCCTTCCTTCCTGCTTAGTATACAGGTTGAAGTTCCCAAACTCAGCAACCCCGGGACCAGCGCCGAGCCGAGTAATGGAATTTTCCGACTTTTAGAACGTAGATATATTAAGGGGAAAAAAAGCCATCCAACTTCTTCAAAAGGTCAATTTTCTCAGAAATAGTTAACACATTGTTCTTCCTTTTCTTTTCACTTCCACCAGTAGGTGTTCCTGGACGTTTGGGAGCCATAATACCAATAACAGACCTGTAGAAGTACACAAAATAATAGTGTACACAACTCTATCTACATCATATCTATATCATATACTCATATCTATCTCACAAGATCTACAGTCACAACACCACTGAACAATAACAACAAACAAATCGGCGGGAGAAACCAAGCGGCCTAGTGTGGTGGCACCTAGCGGCCGACCCGGCAACTACGCGCCGGGTTTTGGGTGTTCTGCCGTGTTTTGGAAAATCCGGAACCATAGCAGAGTTTTGGGTGTTGCCGAGTCTTGGGATGCCGAGTTTGGGAACTTCAACCTGTAGTATTATAATAGGCTTAGTATAGCTTGTAGTTTTGCTTTGTTTTTTTTCCATTTGTTTGTGTTTTTCTCTACAGGAGCAGCCGGTGTCACATAAGATAGGTAACACCTCGAAATAAGTAGCACCTTACCTTACACCCCCGCCGTTTCTTACTATTTACCACAAAATACTCCTTTATAAGTGATTAACCATGACGTGTATGGTACTGTGGTTTCTGGAGGTACTGGAGGAGACAGGAGAGAAGAGAGGAAGGCATTGTGACAGTGTTATTGCCGTATAACACTGTCACACAACCATCAGCTGACAAGATATGTGTCAAGCTCACGCACTCAGACCAAAACAGCATCCGCTGGGCGACTCCCAACTCAAGCTCCTCTCCTCCCTCCTCTTCTCTACGTAGTGTTGGCCGAAGCCACCACCCCGGGAGGCGGGTCACAAACCCTAAGCTAACACCCAGTACCCATTAACTGCTGGGTGGACAGGGGCTTGAGGCATTTTCAGGATATTTTGTGGGGGAAAAAGTGAGTCTTATAAGCTGTAAAATACGGTAGGTACACAGCCCTCAAGTTAACCTCCAGGGCCTACCATCCCACCCCTGGAGGTCACTGCCTAACGGCGCTGTAGACACACACACACACACACACCAAAAACAAAAAACAAAAAAAAACAAAAAAAAAACGACTAAATAAGCATTTTTAGTGTTTTTAATACCAGAGTTTCGCGATCCGTGAGTTTCGCGCTATGCCTCCGGAAGAAAGCAAGCGCGAAACTCGGGAGGGTAGTGTACAGGGAGGTCCCGTTATACGAGCATTCGATATACGAGAATCCGATGATACGAGATGTGTAAATTAGGGTCTATTTTCAATATACGAGATCGAAAATCCAATGTTACGACATTCAAACTGGGGTGAGTAAAATTACCAAGTTATTTACTAAAGTAAATTAAAAGTTATTTACTAAAATGATAAACATTTACTGACTATATGATTTTACCTAAGGTTGTACGATAATTCACTGGGGAACAATTTGAAGAAAAAAAAATTGTTGAGTTAGATTTTTGAGCTTATTTAGACTAAAATTGGCATGCTGATTCCAAATCTGTAGTCAGTTTTTTTCTAGCACGTCAAGTTTTTTCTCCACAGCTTACCCTCCAGATAAGCAAAATTCCTCCTCTTTTTTTGATTTTGACATTCACGAGGATTCAGTTCGTAGGGGATTTGATCAGCACGAGTTGAATGATTTAGCACGTGATTTGGGCCTATCCAAAAAAGCTTCAGAAATACTAGCATCAAGACTGAACGAGAAAAACATACTTGAACAAGGAGTGAAGGTATCATACTTTCGAACCAGAGAAAGTACATTTCTGCAGTACTTTCGAAGTGCCAGCAGTTTTGTGTTTTGCCATAACATTCCTGGTTTACTGAAGGAATTAGGGCTTTCAATCTACAATCCAAATGAATGGCGACTGTTTATTGATAGCTCAAAGCGGAGCTTGAAGTGTGTCCTTCTACACAATGGCAATTTGTTTGGCGCAGTCCCTATTGGGCATTCGGTCTGTCTTCGTGAAGAATATGGAGATGTAAAGAGAGTCATTGAGTTATTGCAATATGACAAACACAATTGGATCATCTGTGTTGACCTTAAAATGGGGTTTTCCTTCCTTCTTGGTTTAACAACGTGGATACACAAAGTATCCCTGCTTTCTCTGTATGTGGGATAGCAGAGCTCGAGAGAAGCATTGGGTTCAGACGAATTGGCCTCCGAGATCTGATCTTAAACCTGGAGATCCTAACATTGTACATGAGCCACTTGTTGACAGGAAGAAAATAATATTCTCACCTCTGCACATAGAACTAGGTCTCATGAAACAATTTGTAAAAGCATTGTCAACTGATGGCGACTGTTTGAAGTACATCATCTTGGCATTTCCTGGACTGTCAATTGAAAAAATCAAGGCCGGTGTGTTTGATGGTCCACAAATTCGACAGCTCATCAAAGATGAGCATTTCTACGGTACTATGTCAGACCTTGAAAAGAATGCTTGGCTATTCAAAGACGTTCAAAGACGTCGTCAAGAACTTTCTTGGAAATACACGTGCAAGTAATTACACAGAAATTGTTCAGAAACTATTGGAGAGCTACAAAGCGCTTGGTTGCAACATGAGTATTAAAGTACATTTTTTGCATAGCCATCTTCCAACTTTCCGGAAATCTTGGTGCCTGCTAGCGACGAGCAAGGTGAACGATTTCACCAAGATTTGAAGGTTATGGAAGAACGTTACCAGGGTAAATGGGATGTGCATATGATGGCTGACTATTGTTGGAGCATCAAACGCGATAGTCCTCAAGTTGAACACTCCAGACAAAGCTACAAACGTTAATTTTTACCTTAACCTGCACACAATTATAGCCTTATCCTTTCTAAAAACATGATAATGTTAAATAAACATTCTATTCATGCCTATTTCTTTCATTTTTCATTGTATGTTAACATTTGCAACTTTTTATAAAATAAGCACTGTTACTGTTATGTACAGTATTTTTCATATTTTTTAAGAAAACGAAAATCCTACAGTTCAAAAACTTGACGTGATAGAGAAAAACTGAGATCAGTTTTGGATTCAGCACCCAAAAATTACTTAATAACAAGTGTCAGACCTAACTCAACAAAAATTTGTTCCCCAGTGATATAATCAATCTGAAAATAACGTTCAGACTGGCCAACGACTGCTCGAGACTGGTATTAGCAGAGGTAGGAAGTCTCCAGGCTCGCTTATTATTGTTTGGTATGCTATGACATATCATTTCTCTAGGTGAATGTAGACATATGATTGCATTTGGATGGATATCATTCATATATATGAGTAAAGAGATGAAATACAAGCAAGGGACTCATCCACGTCTGGCAGCGCGGCCTTTGGCAGCAGCAGCAGCAGCATGAGCCGGCCCATGAAGCCCGTGAGGTGGATATCAACACCATTAGACCAAGGTAGTAGATAGATGTCTTTGGTAATATTTAGTAGGGGAGCGAGAACCCTTTGAGGAATCCTATGATCCCTGGTGATATCCTATGGTGCTATCACAGGCGTGGGAGCTGACTGTCTTCTTCAGGAAGGCACAGGTGAGGCGGATGACGGCGGGTTTTTACTCAAAAGTTTTGAGTGGCGGCGCCGCTGGAGCCGCCAGCTACTCCGCCACTGTAGGTTTGGGCAGGCTTAAATGTCTTATCACTCGTTATTATACATCTTAGTGATTATGGTGAGATGTTATATACACGTGTCATTATCTAAATCAATGTAGCACCATGTGTCACCTTAAATAAGGGTGATTTAAAGATGTTATGATGAGGTGACTGCTGGGGCAGTGAGTGACGGAGAAATTCTTGCCGCGGCCCCACCGCCCCATAACACAAATATTCACTATTTCAACCCACATACACACCTTCTAACACCAAAACACTAGCAACACAGGCTTTTTACTTATATATCTTACTATTTTTTACTTATATATCTTACTATCTGATACATTAAAACTCTTTAAAACGCAAGCATTCTGAATAAAACGAGAATTAGTTTGAGATGACGGGGACATAGGGCGGAGAGGCAGTCTGGCATGCCATTCTTGCCCGGAAATATGTCTCGCTGACTTGTGATTGGTCGAGAAGTTTTAAAAACAGTTTGTCATTGGCTGGTGACTGATGATGAGCTTGATGACATCATTTATGTTTTATGTTTATTTAATGTGCAGTTATGTTATTTTGTTTGCTATTTTCTCTTTCAGAATGGTTTTTCTACAGAACAGGTAGTACAGTGTAGGTAATATAGACGCTGTGTGTTTGTTGTGTTTGCTATAGTTTATTTTAGCTTGAAAAACATGTCTTTTTTTTTTTTTTCTTTTTTTTAATTGATGGGGTCCTGGAACCAAACCTATATTTTACCATTAGTTATGTGTTTCGTTATACGAGATTTCGCTTTACGAGTATGCCAGGTGGAACCTAACTGCTCGTATCTTCGGGACCTCCCTGTACTGTAATTCGCACCAACGGTCAAGTGAATCTCACGTCAACCGCACGCTTTTTTAAGATTTTTAATAAATATTTTAAATATTATTTTTGGATGACGCTCAAAGACGTCATTTGTACGTATGGCCTACACGTACCGGATGACGCTCAAAGACGTCATTTGTACGTGAAAGGGTTAAAAACTTGTATCAGATCGCCCCTTACTCTACGCCTCTCGAGTGAGTGTAAATTTAATAGTTTCAATCTCTTCTCAAAACTAAAGTTACGCATCCCATGAATCATATTGGTCATCCTTCTCTGCACTGATTCTAACAAGGCTATATCCATCATGTAATATGGAGACCAAAACTGAACTGCATAGTCTAGGTGAGGTCTGACTAAAGCCAAAAATACTTTAGAATAACCTCAGCAATTCTACTTTTAACACTTCTGGTAATGAATCCTAACACCCTATTAGCTTTATTTCTAGCCTCAATACATTGTTTCCTAGGTCGGAGGTCTGAGCTCACCCTCACTCCCAGATCTTTCTCACCTTCTGATATTTTCAGTAATACATTGCATATGGTGTATCTATTACAAGGGTATTTTCTACTAACATTCATAACGCTGCACATATCAGTATTAATTCCATCTGCCATCTGACTACCCATTTATTATTATTATTATTATTATTTTTTTTACATCTATGCCTTTAGCATCTGTAGGCAGTTGTGACCCAAGGGCTCGGATGGTAAGCTCTGGAGGTTCCCTTGAGGGCTGCTGTGATGGTTGACCCTCGCCCGTGGTGGCGCAGGCAGGATTCTTATAGTGACGCCTGTGATTAGAGGCTCATGCCGCCCACCCTGTGTCCTCCGATGCACTCGCTATCAAAGGTAGAGTTAATGGGCAGGGCATGTGGGGGTTCTTAGGCCACTCGACAGTACAGAAAGGTTTTGGTTTTCGTCGGGGATCGAACTCGGGTCACCGAGAACGCCAGTCGGAGACGCTAACCACACTGCTACCGCCTCCCCGATTTAAGTTTTCCCTGCAATATGTTTTACATCAGACTGTGATCCATAATCCTACCTACCTTAGTATCAGCAAACTTGCTGATATCACTGCTAATCCCACTATCCAGGTCGTTGATGTAAATAAAAAATAGTAATGGACCCAAAACAGACCCTTGTGGAACCCCAGTTGTCACCTGTCCTCATTCAGATTTAGAACCATTAATTGTAACCCTTTGGTGCCTATCACTTAGCCAAGCTCTGATCCAACAAAGAACCTTCCCATCTATTCCATGAGCCTTAACCTTATTTAACCCGGGAACTGCGGGAGCAAATATTTTTTTAGTGCCACCAGTGCGGGGATGTGAGTAAAACAGTGACTATTACAGAATTGGATGAAAATCACATCAACGTCAAGGTAGTAAAAATCCGCATCCTGCAATATATCTATTTTTAACCCAAACGTATGGGGTTGTGGTGTGGTTGTGGTCGGGAGTTGAAATATCTGGCGCGAATGGCACCAAACTGCTGGCGAGAGACTGCTGAGGTGGGATCAGGGGTGCCACTCCTTGGGATTTTTCCCAAGATTTTGAGGGGATTATTCAAGTATTTCTCCAGTAGTTTATCTCAAGGTAAGCATAGGTACTGTTGTACCGTACCTTGAGATAAACTACTGGAGAAATACTTGAATAATCCCTCCAAAAGTCCCAAGATAGATAAAAAATATCCCAACGCCAGGACCTAAATCCCAAGATCTTGGGAAAACCCCCAAGGAGTGGTATATCTCAGCGTACAGCGTAGTTAGGCAGATGGTGGTGTGTGTTATCGAGGGCTGACATCAAGGCGTATGTGTGACACAGTTTGTAGACTTCTACGAATGTTGGTGCGTTTTTTGTATGCAATTGAAAATTGCGCTTCCGGAAGGCTTGCCGCAGTCGCTCAGCAGAGCCTTCCGGAAGGCTTGCCGCAGCCCACGGGTTAAGAGTCTCTCGTGTGGTACCTTATCGAATGCCTTACAATCATAATCCTTATCATTATCTGCTGTCTCATAAACTTTCCTATAAAAACTCAATAAATTGGTGAGACATGACCTACCCTTCGTGAATCCATGTTGTAAATCATTGCCCTAACTATGTTTTTCTAAATGCTCTCTACTGTTTTTTGCAATAATAGATTCCAATAATTTACCTACCACTGACGTTAGACTAATGCAGTGATTCCTAACCTTTACACCTTGGAGGAACCCCTGTAATAATTTTTCATATTCCAAGGAACCCCTATATATAGTATACTAATATATTTTATATATATATAATATACATATAATATATATATATATATTTTTTTTTTTAAGAAAAGTTCTTGAGAAAATTTATAATTCATATGAAATCTAAAATTACATCACCTGTCATGAGAGTTCACACTAATAAGTCAATAATGTTATGATTTCCCCTTCATGTGACACTTGGGCTGTTTCTTTTTTTGCGTATCTGTGAAATTCTTGGCCGAATTTTTACAGACACACACGCAGTTCTTCCTCGACAGACGAAGACGATTTCTTGATTTGCTTTTAATGACGGTCAGACATGAGAAAGCTTGTTCCCACAGGTAAGAAGTTGAAAACTGGAGTAAACATCCAATGCTTTTACTGAGATGACAGGGTACTCTTGCTTTGCTGAATCCAAAAAATTGTCAAGTGATACTTCATTAAGTTTCATTTTCAAGGTTCGATGCACGTAGTTCCATCAGTTCTTCCTCTCTTGCAGACTAAGTAGGTTTTTCTGTACTTGGTGAGAACTCAGTGAAGGGGTTTCTCAACAATCATACCTATCTGATACAAAGGGGGGGATACTTATGAAGGTTTTTCTGACAGTGATCCCAAATGACTTGTAATTAATGGAAAGACATTTTCATATTTCAGTCTGAGTTTGAACTTGAAGTAGGAGTGGAAAACATTTCGACGTTTCCTCTTGAAAGGTGCTTTATCCAAACAGCTAGTTTTTTCTTAAATGCAAAAAGTTTGTCTGTGGAAGTCGAATGTTTTCCTTCGCACCCTGCATGCTGGTGTTCAAGTTATTTAAATGCTGATAAATATCTGCTCAATATGCTAGTTTCATTGCCAGTTTGTAGATTCAAAACATTCACAGAAACTGGATTTATTATTCCTTTGAAGAAAGCAGCAATTCCTGTCGCAGTTCGGGAAAACCCTTGTCAAAACTTTACCTCTCGAAAGCCATCGAGCCTCTGTGTGCTGAGAAGCGTCACGGTTATCTTTTTGCATGTTTTCACACAACCTTGCAATATGCGAGACTTCAGAGGGGCGCTTTATAAAGTACCATGTTCAAGTTATCAAGGGCTTGTTTAAATATCCCATAGTTTTTGAACAGAATTTCTCTGGGAAAAACATGATTTTTGACTTCAGGTTTTTTTCTTTCACCGTGATAACAAACAAAGTTGTACTTTACCAATTTTTTTTNTGCCCAAAAAAAAAGGGGCCCCGGGGAAAAAGGGAAAAAAGCTCCACTTTGATGTTAAATAGACGAAGAATTTTAGTCCGAGGAGTTAGGTGGGATATATACAGCACGGATAAATTTAGTAAGCGAGTGACAACTAATTCGAAGCAAATGGTAGACAATAATAGAGACATTAAGAGGAAAAAGAAAAGGGACTACTATCAAAGTTTTCAGACACAAACTGTAACCAAGGGCATTCTACTTGGAACCCTCATTGTCTCATGACACCAGACTCCCCCCACTACACTAAAAAATACATGAAGCAATCTGATGTTTGCATCTGCACCTCTACTTTGGTCGATATCGATTGGCCTTTGCTCAAAAAGACATTTCTGCGGCCAGGCTTGGCAATAAATCCGCAGGTGATAGCTTGCCTCATCCTAGCAGCCAGCAAGGGTCCCTCACACCCTCAAGTGATAGGCATACTCCTTTGCAATACATTCACACACAGTCTCACAGACAGCAAACAAACAGCTCCAATACCACGCCCCACAGTGTTTCCCTGGGGCAACCGATGTAGTGGAGGAGTGGTGACACTCCGTTAGAAGTGGATAACAATGAATATGTCTCAAACAAGGAGTGTGGCACCAGCAAGGAGCTACAGCGGTCATGTGCTGTAGCCAACAAGGGTGCTTGCAGCGAGCTTGCGGAACCTTTAACGTTGACACTGACAATCGTCTCATTCTACCCGCCTTCAAAGCGTAATCGAACAGGATCAGCCACAACAACATGGATAATCATGAACAGGCTGATAACCCTCATGTATTGGAATATAGAATACGATTTGGTCAGTGAGCGGGTCAACTTTCTGCATTAAATCCACAGTCACGACGCGACTGTCATACTCCTTCAGGAGTCACTAGTAAGAGACGCGTTCATCATGAGAGGCTGACGGTACCCGCTCTTTCAGCAAAATGCTTACAAGACGCACCATCATCCTTGTCATAGAATACCTCCCGGCCACTTGTAGATAGCCCTTCACACTTTGAGGATCATATTGACTTATTATGCGTCATGCTACACCTTAGCAGCACTACCAAGGTGCATGCATGCAATGTGTACTATATATAACAATCAAAGTTATGCCTGCTGTTTGCATCAGAGAATAACCAATGACGACTAGCGATAATAAGGGGATAAAAACGTATCATTCAGTTCTAGTGCCATAGAGTGGTTGTGCCAGTAACCTTCGAGGTAAATACATCGTCCAGGTGCTGGAAGATTTTCAATACCGTAATATACATAGAAAGCCACAACCCACTTACATAGCGAGGATAATTACCTTCACCCTGACAATATATGCTAGTAAATAGCTCACTATTAGGTCCACTGCATATACATTAAGAACTTTAGAGTGACCACTGATGTGTGACAGCAAATGTTGATTGAAAATTATTTACTTACCACTTATTCAATTGACATTTCTCTTATGTAGCCACCGAGTCCATACAATTGCTTGATGACGATATCACTCAATCTTTCCGTGCAGATAATCAGAAAAGAATTGGTGAGGTGGAAGGTCAACTGGTCACTATTAATGCAAGCCACTTAAATAACTGGTAATCTACCAATGTCCTCCTTGACTATAAATTTGGTTACTGGCGACGTCACTGAAGTCATCTATGATATTGATTATAGCTGATGCATGCATCTTTTCCCAATCAAATTCTGAATATATTTGGTTAAAGCAATGCAAAATATATTATGACGACAATACATACATAATTTATTGTCATCGTACTCACTGAGACTCACCAGCACGGGGACCTCCGATATGAAATATAAATCTTCAGAAATATACCTCCTTTCCCAGGAAACAAAAAAACAAGCTTATTCGTGAAATGGCTGCATTTACACGGGAAGATTAACACACTAATCGTGTAGAGACAACTCACTTGCATCAGAGGTAAAAACACGAAACTCCCTGCTCACCATGCCCAGGCGAGGACATTTGTGCAACTGATGAGGTCAGCAACTGTCAACTTATCAAACAATACCAAAGAAACCAGACAGACATCTATGATGCCGCGAGGCTGGCTTCCATCACTACTGCTATACTGTAAGCAGATACAGTGAATCTTTCCCATTACGAAGAAAGAGCTATTTGGGTATAAATATTCGAGCGGAAACACAGAAACTGATGAGGATGCTATAACATACATAATATTGAACGCAGTCTGGTACGTATATTGAGAGCGACTCTCCTGCAAGAATTTAGCATATTCCATGCATATGTAATGCTTCCTGAATGATGGACTACACACATAATCATCCCCATATAAAAAACAAATGAACACAACAACGTTCGACAAATCACCGATACCCTAAGAGATGGTGGCAGATTAAAAGTAAACCCGGATAAGATAAGTCATTTTACGAAGCTAATGGTGCTGGTGCATCACCCAACCCGTATTTCTGACCGCCTTTGAAACACGCCAACATTATCGACCTTTTCCTAACCTTTAATCCCTTAATCTATTTGGTTTAAATATTATTTCCGTTGGGCTTCTCCGATAACAATTATTGTATTACCGTAAGTTGGCCATTTTCTCCTAACCAACCCAATGCAAAGTTGACTTTAACGATTAGATGAAAGGACGAAATTATTTCATAACCATAGTATACCAGTGGCAATGGTCCCCAGTAACAAATTATATGTTAGCACAACAAAAGAAGAGATAGTGTGAGGAAAAGCGATGCAACGCTCCCTCTCTTGCTCATCTGCACCAACATTAAGCTACCAACCTATCTCCATCAGTAAGTGATTCATAACATACCTTAACGAACAGCACAATTACCGCTGCTAGAATGAGGAGGCCCACCAATACAGCCACCACGAAAGCCCAGGTAGGTGTTTCCTGTGCAGAGGGAAGCCAATCCTTCGGTATTAAGGTGGTCCAGATACCGCTGTGGATAAAATTGTTGGATATACAAAACGATGATAATGATGATGTAGGTTAATGATGAAAATGATATAAATCATGATAATGATGAAAAAAACAAAATTAAAAAGAATCACTATCCTTGATCTTTGATCGATGTTATATTGATCTTTTGGAGTATGTTGTGTGCTTTTCTTCTAAGATGTGGAGTAATCCAACCGGGTATTTTAACTTTACGAACACTCCTTCGGGTAAAATACCTGAGTTGTTGTTTGTTATGTATATTGATTCATGCGCTTTTCTTTGTTGCTTTGTGAGAGTACTTATAATAACCTTGGCTCCATCCCATCTTGGCTGGTGTCCCTTTTCATCCACGTGGTTCACTAGCGCGCTGGATATTCTGTGGTGCATTACATCTGGCTTATGTTCTTTCAACCTGGTCTCTATAGGCCCTTGCTGGACTCACCGTAATACTTGTGGTCACAAACCACACGGAATCTGGTACACTACGCTTTTTTTCTTCTTTTTCTGGGATTTGAACCTCTTAGTAACGATATCTATACTCGAACATTCAAAGACGGAACAACTGTCGCCGCCCCTTATAAGGTTGGATTTTGTCTTGAGGATCGTAAGGTACCTCACTATTCAGTTTCGGGAACTATCAATGGGTCATGATCTTCCACTATCATTAGGGACAATGAGTGCTCTGGTGTCGTGGTTTGTGAATTAGCCCTGCCAGACATAGACCCATCACTCTGTCCCAAGGTTAAAGTTGTTGACTACTTAGGACGCACCAATGAATTAATTCCCTGTTGTTAGGTGTTTCTTCCCCTTTTACACTGGCTGGACTGATGCCGTAAGGGCCCCACATAAAGTTGCTAGTCCATTGATTGGAAATATTCCCAGTGTATTAGTTCCTAATAGTCCTGACTCACAACCACGTGATGACCATTCTCTCCATCAACATGAAGACCAAGCCACCACCGATGTTTCACTTCCACAAAATCCATTATCTTCTCTCACCCTTGATGACCCTGTTTCTCCTGCTGAATCTTTCTCATCTGATGCCGAGGACGCTCTCTTTGTTGAATGTCAAACTCTACCACCATGTGAGTCCCCTTCAATTGAAGTGTGTGCTGTGGAGACCAGAACTGGTAGAGCTAAACTGATCCATCCTCTAGTCCTGCCTAAACTCAATCCTTTGGATGTGACCCCTGATGAGTTTAGTCACCTACGTACAGGAATCCTGCCCTTCACTGCAGTGTCTACGTGCCAAACTTACCACTAGTGAAGTGGAGAAGGCACGGGATGGTGCCACCTACCAGTTTTTACTTGAACACGGCCTCCTGTACCGGAAATATCTCACCTCTGATCGCCCACAAAAAGTAAATACTTTATCCTTGGTTGTCCCCAGTGAGTGTCGTCCCGTCATCCTACGTTTGGCTCACGAAGGTCATTTGGCTGGTCATTTTTCCCATCATAAGACCCAGATGTAGATCTATCAAGACTTATATTGACGATGAATGTGCACGGACATCTGGGATTACTGTCGTTTCTGCGACAAGTGTCATCGCCTGTCAATATAAGAGATGGGTACGTCCAGTACCCCTTTCAGCGGTTACCAGTCGCGCCATCATCAGATAAACACCGTAGCCTTCAGCCGTTACCTGTCGTAACTGAGCCCTTCTCCCAAGTCGCCATATACTTAGGAGGTCCATTGTCATTGTCATTGTCTTCACCATCTTTAGGAAAGCTGTTTCAAGCCCCCGATGAGAGTTCATCTTTACCTGATCCCAAGGAAAAACTGTTGTAAGACCTCGATGAGATTTCACCTACATCGGAGCTCATTGAAAAGTGTAAGTTATCCTGCTCACGCGAGGATACTGTGGATACTGACGATTTACCTCAGCTTACATTAGCGTATGATGGCCCAGCTAGTCTTGGGGAACATGTATTTATCCAGATCTCACTTTGAATCAGTCTGCTCAGGTTGATAATCACGACATCACTGTCACCACTACAAAGAGAATACAAGATGAAATCTACCCTGTGCCAATCCTTCTCCTACTACTTCTACCTAAATAACTACTAGTAGTACTAGGACTACTACTACTACCAGGACTACTACTACTACCAGGACTACTACTATTACAACGACTACTACTACTACCAGGACTACTACTACTACTACCAGGACTATTATTACTGTTTTTGGTCTAGGCATGGCCTGTGTCCTTATGTTCGGTTTTTGTTTTGTTCTATATTCAATATTGGGAATTTTACTTGTTGGTTTGGTTAATGTTTCGGTTTATTTTGAGTATTTTGTGTATATTCTTCCGATCGGCCCACTCACATTTACGCCCTCAAGTCTATTTTGGATAGACTACAGCAACACGTTCTTCAGGCCTCGGTGCTCACCGGACCCCTCTCTGACTTGTTAAGTAAGCTGGTATGGGAGCTCCTACAGTTGATGGAAGATCTGCACGTACGGTTCGAGCAGTTGAAGCAAGCCTTGGCCTCGGGACGCATTCTGCGGCTTTCAGACCCCAGCCGGACTGTCGTCCTGCTCACCGACGCTTCATATTATGTATTAAGAGCTACACTCTTTCAAAACCATGATGATCGGCCACATCCCATCTCTTACGCCAGTCGGAAACTACTAGATCAGCAGCGACGTTACTCTACAATGCGAAGGGGATGCCTATCCATCGTCTTGGGATTTGACTTTTACCTGGGAGGTAAGGAAAATTTTTCCTTGAAGTGACCAAAACACCCCTAATATTAGATCCAAACTGCTCAGCCAGCAATAGTTCTTTTCTGTTTGATTCCTATACTATAGTCTTTTACAAATAGTTTGTATGTTTTTTCCGGGTCAGCAGCAATTTTGCTTCGTCTTCAGCTGTGCAGCAGCTGCTTTGGTGGGAGCATGTGGAGGAACTACACCTGCTTCTTTCCGGTGACGGTGATTACAAAATTTCACTTGCGCTTATGGCCAAAGCTCTTCCCAACCCCCCAACCGGGGTGGGGTATCAACCCCGTTAAAGACCGGCCCCCCGGAGTTGGCCCACCCAGGCTCTTCGAAACCCCTCCACCACCGCGGGTTTTAAGTTGGGAACCCGGAAGAGGGGCTTCTTCAACCCCCATTCCCCGCCAATAAAACAACCCCGCTCCTAAGTTTAAGGGGAATTGCGTTGAATTTCCCCTTTTCCTCCGGGTTGCGGTACAATTCTTATTTAAATATTTATTACTGTTTTTTTAAAGGGACGAAAATAAGGGGCCCTTGATAATTTTTTTTATTTAGTTTTGAATGTAAAAAATATATTATATATTATATATATAAAAAATATATTAAATTATATTATATAATATATATATAAATTTATACAAAATTAAAAAAATTAAAAACATATATAATATATATATATATAAAATTATATATATATCACAAAAAATGGCCAAGATTAATAAAAATAAAAAGATATAAAATATACACAAAAAAAACCGGAAAAAGATATATATATTTTAATTAAATTTATAATAATAAAAATATAAATAATCAAGTTAAATATTATATATATATAATATATAATATATATATATATATATATATTATATAAAAATATTAAAATATTATAAAAATTATATTATATATATAGAAAATAATTATATTATAATATTATATTATATATTAAAAAATTATATATATATATTGGCATTTTTTTGTATTTAAAAAAAATAATTAATATATAATATTGTATATATTTTTATCTTTTAAATATATATATAAAATCTCAAAATTTTGTCTGTTTTCTGTATGTGTAAAGACTCGGCTAAGAGGGAAAAAACCCAACATCCCGCACATTTTTGGAATCCTTCCCCGGGAGAACATAGGCTAGTTTCGATGGGCGTGGCCGACCCGGTGGGCGGGGCCCAGAAAAAATACCAAAAAAAGGCTGTGACTGCTAAAGGCGAGAACAGATTGACAATGAGTCCAAAAAAGGGGGGGATCGAGGGGGAAAATTTTTGGGGGGTGTCGACCCCGGTGGGCGGGAAGCAAAAAAAACCCTAAAAACGCTGATTTTAAAAGGGTTAAAAAACAAAACAGGCCCCCAGGCCCCCCCTGGACCCCAACCCCAGCCCGAGGATAGGAGAAAGGGCCCGGAGGGCCCTTTTGAGAAAAAATAAATAAAAAAAATTAATAAAATAAAAAAATTAAAAAAAAAAGGGAAAAAAAGGGGAGGGAACAGAAAAAAACCCGGGATGGGAGAAAAATATAAAAGGGAAATGAGAGAAGGAAAAGAAAGAGTGGAAAGGAGAGAGGAGTATAGAAGAGGGGGAAAAAAGGAAATAAAAGAAGGGGGGAGAAGGAAAGCGGCCCAAAGAGAGGAAAGGAGGAAGGTTGATTTTGGAATTTTTAGATTTTAGATGAATAAAAGGGGAAATAAGTGATGAGATGGGAAAATGAAGGAGGTTTAAAAAGAAAAGGGAAGTGTTTTGAAATAAAAAAAGGTATAGAGATACAGAGAGAAATGAAGTGCAACCCCCCAAAGAGTCCCATGATTTCATGGCGGCAAGGGAAGGAACCCAAAATGTAAAAAGGGAAAAAGGATGACCTAATAATTGGAGAAATTACAGATACATAAAAGGGAAAATGAAAAAATATAAAAAAAAAGAAGGTGGAAATATAAAAATGAAGAAAAGAATAAATAAAAAAAAAAAAAAAAGTAAAAAAAATAAAAAAAAAAAATAAAAAATATAATAAAAAAAAAAAAAAAAAAAAAAAAAATAAAATTAAAAAATTAGAAAAAAAAAAAACAAAAAAATATAAAAAAAATTTTAAAAAAATTTAGTAAAAAATTTTAAAAATAAAAATATTAAATAAAAAAATAAAAAAAAAAAAAAATAAAATAAAAAAAAGAAAAAAAATATAAATAAAAAAATATTATACAAAATAGAAAAAAAAAAAAAAAAAT
>JACEEZ010000736.1:102500-150135 GCA_016584305.1 Chionoecetes opilio | reverse complement strand
ACCCCCCTCTTGTACTTCCTTTGTTCTTATGTTTTTTTCCCCACCCCTTTTTTTTTGGGAAATTAAATTTTTCCATATTGGTCCAAAATTATATTTACATTTTTCATTTTAACCAAACAAAACAAACCATTACAGAAAAACCTTTCCGTTTTCGGACTTCTTTATTGGATTTTGCTTATTGGGACCGCCTTTTTTTTTTGGGGGGGGGGGGGGGGGGGGAAATTTTTCCTGTTTTATATGTACACCTAGATTTTTTTTTTTTTTTTTTTTTTTTTTTTTTAGGGGTCGACATTATGCTTTAAATACTACACCAGATTTTTTTTTTTTTTTTTTTTTTTTTTTTTTTTTTAAGGGGGAAATTCCTGAAATATAACACGTAATTTTTTTTTTTTTTGTTGTTTTTTTTTTTTGTTTTTTTTGCATTCCCCCATAATAATCCCCCATTATTGGGACCTTTGCATTACTCGGACCACCCCTTGGCCCAATTATTTCGGAATGAGGGGTTTTTTGTTTTGGGTGACAATCCCTTAGTCTAAAATTTAAATACATATATATAAAACTGCATAGATACCTAGTATCCTTGTCCCCATTAGCCCTTGAGCCCCAGAACGTAATTTCCTTTGTTTTTGGTTTACCATTAAAAAAATTTTAGTGCTATAAGCAATTTTTAAAATAGATTGGACCTGTTTAGTATCCTTTGTCCACTAATTAATTGATATATTGAGTTACTTTTCGAAATTTTTTAGGGCTTATACAGACAATTTTTTATAGCAAAAGGAAAAAATTGGGCGTGAAGGGGGTTAAATTTTCCCCACTGGGGAGTCTAGCAGTGAGAGGAGAAGAGAGAGAGAGAGAGAGAGAGAGAGAAAAGAGGGGAGAGAGAGAGAGGAGAGAGAAAAAGGAAAAGGAGGGGGAGAGGGGGGAAAAAAGGGGACAGGATTGGGGGTAAATTTTTCCTTTGGGCCTAACCATCTCCCTTTCTTTTCCTTTTGAGGGAGGGGGAAAAGGACAAAGGGGGAGAGAAGAGAGAAGAGAGAGAAGGGGAGAGAGAGAGAGAGAGAGGAGAGAGAGAGAGAGAAAAAAAAAAATTTTTTAAGATAAAAGACGGGGGAGACAAGGGTGGGGGGTTGGTGGAGGGAAGGGGAGGGGCGAGGAGGGGGGGAGGGAGAAGAGAGGGGGGTGGTGGTGTTGGGGGAATAACCCAACCAAAACCGGTGTGAGGAGGGAGGGCCCGAGATGGGATTGGTGAGAGAAAAGGGGAAAAGAGAGAAGAGGTAAGAGAGAGACGAAAAGGGGGGGAAAAGAGAGTGAAAGGAGAGAAAGAGGTGAGAAGAAAAGAAGAGAGTGGGGTTGTGTGGGGTGAGAGAAGAAAGAAGGAGAGACAGAGTGTGGGGTTGGGGGGAGAGAGAAGAAGGGGAAGGGGAAGAAAGAAAAGGAGGGGGGAGTGGAGAGAAAGGAAGAGAGACAGAGGGAGAGAGAGAGAGACAGGGTGTGTGTGTGTGGAGAGATAGACAGACAGAGGGGACAAAAGTGTGGGGAGAGAGAAAACGGGGTTTTGTGTGTGTGGTGGAAGTGCCCAAAACAGAGAGACAGAGTGTGAGAGAGAGAAAAAGGGAGTGTGTGTGTGGGGAGAGATAGACAAAAACAGAGAGACAGAGTGTGAGAGAGGAGAGACAGAGGTGGGGGTTGTGTGAGAGACAGAGAGAAGGGGAGAGAGGGGACGAGGTGGTGTGTGTGTGGGGGAGATAGAAAAAGAGAGCCCAGGTGAGAGAGAGAGAGACAGGGGTGTGTGGGGTGGGGAGAGAGATGGGACAAAAACAGGGGGAGAAGAGAAAAAGGGGTGTGTGTTGTAAAAGATAGACGGGACAGAGGGGACAGGATGTGAGAGAGAGAGAAAAAGGGGGGTGTTTTTTGTGTGTGAGAAAATAGACAGAAAAGAGACGAGTGGGGAAAAGAAGAGAGACAGAGGTGGGTTTGTGTTAAAAGGAAAAAACAGGGGGAGGGGAGAGAGAGACAAGTGTTTTTGTGGGTGTGAGAAAAACAAAAGAAAACAGGGGAGAGAGGAGACAGAGGGTGTGTGTGGTGTGAGGAGAATGGGGCCCAGACAGGGGAAGAAAGAGTAAAGAGAGAGAGAAGAGGGGGGAGAGAGAGAAGAAGAGAGAGAGAGAGGGGGGGGGGGGAAAAGAGAAAAAGAAGAAAAGGGGAAGGGGGAGAGAGAGAGAGAGACAGAGTGGGTGTGGGGGTGTGAGAAAATAGACAGACAGAGGACAGAGTGTGGGAGGGAGAGACAGAGGGTGGGGTTTGGGGTTGGTGGAAAAAGAAAACAGGGGGGAGAGAGAGAGGACAGGGTGTTTGTGTGGTGAGAGAGATGCCAGACAGAGGGGAAAAGTGAGGAGGGGGAGACAGGGAGTGTGTGGGTGAGAGAGTAGACGACGGGAGAAAAACAAAAAGGGGTGGGGAAGAGAGGGGAAGGGGAGAGGGGGAAGGAGAGAGAAAAACCAAAAAACAGAGGGGAACAAGGGAGAGGGGAGGGGAGAAGAAAAAGGGGGGGTGTGGGGGGGGGATAAAGACAGAGAGACGGGAGTGGGGAGAGAGAGACCCCCAAGAGTGTGTGTGTGTGAGAAAGGACAGAGAAAAACCAGGGGTGGGGGAGAGAGAGAGAGAAGAGAGGGGGGGAGAGAGAAGAAAAAGGGGAGAGAAGAGGGAGAAAAGAGGGGAACAGAGAATGGTTTTTAGTAAGAAAAACAAAAAAAACCCAATGTAAAAGAAAAACAAAGGGGAGGGAGAGAGAGAAAAAGGAAGAGGGGGAAGGGGGAGAGAGAGAGAGAGAGAAAAGAGGGGGGAGAGTTTAGAAGCGGGGAAGGGAGGGAGAAAAGAGAGAAAAAGGGGTTGGGGGAAATAGCAACAAGAAAAAAAGAAAAAAAGGGGATAAGTAGCAGAGAGTGTTGTTAGAGAGGAAGAGTAGAGAGATAAGAAAAGAAAGTAGAAAAGGAATTAGTAATTAATAAAAATTTTTTATACATATTAATAGAAAATAGTAATAAAAATAATAGAGAGAGAGAGAGAGGAGAAGAGAGAAGAAGAAAAAGAGAGAGAAGGGGGAAGAGGAGGAGAGAATTGTTGTAAAGAAGGGGAAAAGAAGGAGAGAGGGGAGGTGAAATAGAAAAAAGTTTTAAAATAGTTAAAGGTTGAAAATTTAGAGTAGTATTTATAGTAGAGTATTAGTGGGTAGAAGAAGGTACCTAGAATAATTTAGTAAAGTAAAATTTAATAGAGTAGTAGAAATAGGTGCATAGAAAAAAGTAGTAGTAGTAGTATTTGGGGGAAAGTAGTAGTAGTAGTAGAAAGTAAGTATTATATAGCAGAATTTAGAGTAGTGGGGTAGAAGTAAAAAGGGGGTTCCGGTATTTAGAATTGAGTAACATATAGAAATAGAGTAGTGTAGTAGAGGGTGAAAATAGAAGTAGTAGGTATTAAGTGTAGTAGTATTAGAAAGAAAGTATAGTAGTATAGTAGTAAAGGGGTTCAGAAAGTAGTAATTGTAGTAACATAGTAGTATAGCAGTAGTAGTATAGGGGCAGTAGTAAGAAAGTAAAAGTAGTAAGTAGTAGTAGTAGTGAAAGTTATTCGTAGTGTAGTAGAAAGGAGTAAGTGGGAAGAGGTACAGAAGTAGTAATTGTGTAACAGTAGTAGTAATACCGTAGTAGTAGTAGGGGTTGTTAATTTAAGTAGTAGTATTAGTAGAAAGTAGTAGTAGTAGTATAGTAGTAGTAGTAGTAAATAGTATAGAAGGGGGGTACATTTATTTAGAAATTGTAGTAACAGTAGTAGTAATACCCGTAGTAGTAGTGGGGGTGCATAGTAGAAAATAGTAGTAGTAGTAGTATAGTTATATAGTGAGTAGTAGTAGTAGTGTAAAGGGGTAAGTAGTAGAAAGTAGAACTAGTGAAAAAGAGTAGAAAGTAGAAATGAATAGTAGTAGTATTAGTATTTATTTAGTAGTAGTAGTAGAAAGTAGTAGTATGTATTTAAGTAGAAAGTGAAGGGTACAGTTGTAATTTTTAGTAACAGTAAAAGAAATGGGCAGTAGTAGATTAGAGGTGCAATAGTATTGGGTAGTTAGTAGTAGAAAGTAGTATAGTAGTAATTATTTATTTAAAGTAGTAGTACTAGTAGTAGTAGTAGAAAGTAGTAGTAGTAGTAGTAGTAGTATTTAGTATAGTAGTATTAGTAGTAGAAAAAGGTTTTTTTTAAACCCCAAATTAGTCGTAGTAGAAAAAAATTAAAGTAGTAGAAATTTTTAGAAAAGTAGTATTGGGTTAGAAATTTTTAGAAAAATTTAGTAGTAGTAGTGGGAGGTTTTAGTAGTAGTAGTAGTAGTAGAAAGTGGGTATTGAGTAAGTGAGTAGTAGTAAGGTGGAATAGTATTTAGTAGTGAAAAGTAAGTATTACTGTATATAAGTAGTATTATTTAGTAGTAGTATAGTCATTTAGTTAGTTATGGGGGTGATAGTAGTAGTAGTCGTAGTAGTATTTAGTAGAAAGTGGGTAGAAAGAAGGTAAAGTAGTAGTTGAAAGGGGTGAGTATGTAGTTAGTAAGTAGTAGTAGTAGTGGGGTAAAGTAGTAAGAGGTGTAGTAGTAGTATAGTAAAAGGGTAAGTAGTAGTATGGAAAGGGGTAGTAGTAGTAGTAGTAGTAAGGTGAATATTTAGTAGTGTAGTAGTATATTTTGGGTTAATTAAGTAGTAGTAGAAAGGTAATTTAGTATGTAGAAAGTAGTAGTAGTATAGTGAGGAGGTGAATAGTATAGTAGTAGTAGTAGGGTTATTTTAGTGGGTAGTAAGTAGTAGTAGAAAGTTTTTAGTAGAGGTTAGAAAGGGGTAGTAGTGAGTGGGTATTATTTATTTAGTAGTAGTAAATTATATTTTGGTAGTAGTAGAGGGTGAAATTTGGGAGTAGTGTAGTATTTTAGTAGTAGTAATAGTAGTATTTAGTGTAGTATAGTAGTAGTAGAAGAGGTGCAATAGTGTAGTAGTAGTGGGAAGGGGGAAAATAGTTTGTATTATAGTAGTTTTAGTAGAAAGTATAGTGTGTAGAAAGTAGTAGTAGTATTAGTAGTATAGAAGGGTACAGTAGTAGTAATTGTAGTAACAAAAGTAGTAATGGGCAGTAGTATATAAAGGTGCAATAGTATTAGTAGAAATTAGTAGTAGTTTAGGTAGTAATTAGTGGGAGTATAGTAGAAAGTAGTAGTAGTATTAGTAGAAAGTATTTAGTAGTAGTAGTAGTAGTGGGTAGTAGTAGTAGTAGTAGTAGAAAAAGGTACAGAAAGTAGAAAATTGTAGTAAAAGTAGTAGTAATAAATTAGTAGTAGTAAGGTGAATAAAAGTAGTAGAAAGTAGAAAGTATTTAAGTGGGTAGTAGTAGTATTTGGTAGAGTAGTAGTAGTAGTAGAAAGAGGACAGAAATTAGTAATTGTAGAAAACAGAAAGTAGTAAACCCTTAGTATAGAAAGGTTTGCAATAGTAGTAGAAATTAGTATATAGTAGTAGTAGTATTGGGTAGTAGAGGTGCAATAGTAGTATGGGTAGAGTAGTAGTATAGAAAAGTAGTAGTCATAAAGAGTAAGATATTTTAAAAAATACAATATAATGATAAAAAAGATAACATAAAAAATAATAAAATAAAATACAGTCAAAAAAAAAAAAAAAAAAAACATCATTTTTTCCCCCCCAAGAGTAGCGGGGTTTGTCCCGGCGGGTGGGGGGGGGTTGGAGAGGGGTCGGGAGGGAGGGGGGGGCGCACCGCAACCAGCCCCCCCTTGCGCAGACCCCTTCGCCCCCAGGCCACCCTTTGGGGCCCCCGGGCCCACCGCACACACGCTGGTCGGGAAAGGCTGGTCCCAAGGGGGGTGCAGGAGGTAGGTGGGGGGGGGGGGGAGAGGGGACAGAGAAAAGAGAGAAAAGAGAGAGAAGAAAAGAGAGAGAGAGAGAGAGAAGGAGAGGGGAAGAGAGCCCAAATAGATAACAAACAGAGAAAAAACAGACAGATAGGCAAAACAGACAGACAAATAACGAAAGACAGACAGACAGGCGGGCAGGAAAGAAAAGCCGGGACAGACAGACAGACAGACGGGACAGACAGCCCGGACAGACGATAGAAAAAAGAAAAAATAGATAGAAAAAACGGGACAGACAGACAGACAGAGAATAGTTTAAAAAAATGAGAGAGATTCAGACGACAGACAGAGCCCAGACAGTAAAGAAAATAAAAACCCTCCAAATAAAAAAAAAATTCAATAACCCACAAACACCACCACTAAAAACTAAGGATTTAAATCACCGTAATTATTTTGACTTTTAACACCACCATAATTTTTTTTGGACTCTTAATACCACCTTTAATTAATTGCTCTTAAAACACCCCCAGAAATTATTTTTGACTTTTTAATACCAAGAAAATTATTTTTGACTTTTTTAACACCCCCAGAAATTTATATTGACTCTTTAACACACCAGTAATATATTGACTCTTAACACCACCAGTAATTATATGACTCTTTAACACCACCAGTAATTATATGACTCTTTAAACAACACCAGTAATTATATTGACTCTTTAACACCACCAGTAATTATAATGACTCTTAATACCACCAGTAATTATATTGACTCTTTAACACCACCAGTAATATATTGACTCTTAATACCACCAGTAATTATTTGACTCTTTAACACCACAGTAATTAATGGCCTCTTTAACACCACCAGTAATTATATGCCTCTTTAACACCACAGTAATTATAGACTCAGAAACACCAAATATATGCCAAACACCACAGTAATTATATGCAGCAGACAACCAGAATAATGCCTTTAACACACAGAATTAAGCTCAACACCACAGTAATTATAGACTCAATAAGCACAGAATATAGACAAGACAACAGAAATAGATTAAACAATAATAGATGCTTTTCACCACCAGAATTAATGTTAATACACATAAAATCCTATTAACAACAAATTAATAATCTTAAACACCACACGTAATTAAAATTGACTCTAATCACCAGTAATTATATTGACTCTTTAACACCACCAGTAATTATATTGACTCTTAATACCACCAGTAATTATATTGACTCTTTAACACCACCAGTAATTATATTGACTCTTTAACACCACCAGTAATTATATTGACTCTTTAACACCACCAGTAATTATATTGACTCTTAATACCACCAGTAATTATATTGACTCTTTAACACCACCAGTAATTATATTGACTCTTTAACACCACCAGTAATTATATTGACTCTTAATACCACCAGTAATATATGCTCTTAACCCAGTAATTATATTGACTCTTAATACCACCAGTAATTATATTGACCTCTTAACACCACCAGTAATTATATTGACTCTTAATACCACCAGTAATTATATTGACTCTTAACACCACCAGTAATTATATTGACTCTTTAACACCACCAGTAATTATATTGACTCTTAATACCACCAGTAATTATATTGACTCTTTAACACCACCAGTAATTATATTGACTCTTAATACCACCAGTAATTATATTGCCTCTTTAACACCACCAGTAATTATATTGACTCTTAATACCACCAGTAATTATATTGACTCTTTAACACCACCAGTAATTATATTGACTCTTAATACCACCAGTAATTATATTGCCTCTTTATACCACCAGTAATTATATTGACTCTTAACACCACCAGTAATTATATTGACTCTTAAACCACCAGTAATTATATTGACTCTTAATACCACCAGTAATTATATTGCCTCTTTAACACCACCAGTAATTATATTGACTCTTTAACACCACCAGTAATTATATTGACTCTTAATACCACCAGTAATTATATTGACTCTTTAACACCACCAGTAATTATATTGACTCTTAACACCACCAGTAATTATATTGACTCTTTAAACCACCAGTAATTATATTGACTCTTTAACACCACCAGTAATTATATTGACTCTTTAACACCACCAGTAATTATATTGCCCTCTTAAACCACCAGTAATTATATTGACTCTTTAACACCACCAGTAATTATATTGACTCTTAATACCACCAGTAATTATATTGACTCTTTAACACCACCAGTAATTATATTGCCTCTTTAACACCACCAGTAATTATATTGCCTCTTTAACACCACCAGTAATTATATTGACTCTTTAACACCACCAGTAATTATATTGCCTCTTTAACACCACCAGTAATTATATTGCCTCTTTAACACCACCAGTAATTATATTGCCTCTTTAACACCACCAGTAATTATATTGCCTCTTTAACACCACCAGTAATTATATTGACTCTTAAACCACCAGTAATTATATTGACTCTTAATACCACCAGTAATTATATGACTCTTAACACCACCAGTAATTATATTGACTCTTTAACACCACCAGTAATTATATTGACTCTTAATACCACCAGTAATTATATTGACTCTTAATACCACCAGTAATTATATTGACTCTTTAACACCACCAGTAATTATATTGACTCTTAATACCACCAGTAATTATATTGACTCTTAATACCACCAGTAATTATATTGACTCTTAATACCACCAAGTAATTGAATATTGACTCTTTAACACCACCAGTAATTATTTGAACTCTTAATACCACCGTAATTATATGACTCTTAATACCACCAGTTTTATATTGACTCTTTACAGCCACCATTAATTATATTAGTCTTACATACCACAGTCCATTATTTTCTTACTACCACCAGTAATATCTTGACTCTTTAACCCCACCAGTTTATATTGACTCTTAATCCACCATGTAATTATTTGACTCTTAATACCCCCAGTCTTATATTCCCTTTAAATACCACAGTAATTATTTTGACTCTTATACCACAGTATATTTATTATTGCCCTCTTAATACCATTCTATATAAAGTCTCATGGCCTCTTGTAGCTTCCTTATTTTCTTATGTCTCACGGCCTCTTGTAGCTTCCTTATTTTCTTATGTCTCACGGCCTCTTGTAGCTTCCTTATTTACTTATGTCTCACGGCCTCTTGTAGTTTCCTTATTTTCTTATGTCTCACGGCCTCTTGTAGCTTCCTTATTTTCTTATGTCTCACGGTCTCTTGTAGCTTCCTTATGTTCTTATGTCTCACGGCCTCTTGTAGCTTCCTTATTTACTTATGTCTCACGGCCTCTTGTAGCTTCCTTATTTTCTTATGTCTCACGGCCTCTTGTAGCTTTCTTATGTTCCTATGTCTCACGGCCTCTTTAGCTTCCTTATTTTTCTTATGTTCACAGGCCTCTTGTAGCTTCCTTATTTTTTTTCTTATTCTCACGGCCTCTTGTAGCTTCCTTATTTTTAGTCTTATGTCTCACGGCCTCTTGTAGCTTCCATTATTTTCTTATGTTTCTTATGTCTCACGGCCTCTTGTAGCTTCCTTTTTTCTTATGTTCTTATGTCTCACGGCCTCTTGTAGCTTCCTTATTTTCTTATGTTCTTATGTCGCATGGCCTCTTGTAGCTTCCTTATTTTCTTATGTCTTAGTCTCACGGCCTCTTGTAGCTTCCTTATTTTCTTATGTTCTTATGTTCTTATGTCTCACGGCCTCTTGTAGCTTCCTTATTTTCTTATGTTCTTATGTCTCACAGCCTCTTGTAGCTTCCTTATTTACTTATGTCTCACGGCCTCTTGTAGCTTCCTTATTTTTCTTATGTCTCACGGCCTCTTGTAGCTTCCTTATTTTCTTATGTCTCACGGCCTCTTGTAGCTTCCTTATTTTTTATGTCTCACGGCCTCTTGTAGCTTCCTTATTTTCTTATGTCTCACGGCCTCTTGTAGCTTCCTTATTTTCTTATATTCTAATGTCTCACGGCCTCTTGTAGCTTCCTTATTTTCTTATATTCTAATGTCTCACGGCCTCTTGTAGCTTCCTTATTTTCTTATATTCTTATGTCTCACGGCCTCTTGTAGCTTCCTTATTGTCTTATATTCTTCACGTAATACTAATGACTCTTAACGCCCGGCCAGGTAATCAGCGAGACAGCATTGAGGAGCAACCCGCGGGACTACCTGGCTTGTACACCAACACCCTGGCTGCTGTGAACACTGTGTGCCAACCCTTACTGCTGCTGACCACTGGACGGAGGTACGGGAGGGGGGAGGAGGGGGGGGAGGTGGAGGTGGAGGGAAGAGGTGGTAGAGGAGGTGGTGGAGGGAAGGAAGGAAGGAAGGAAGGAGGGAAGGAAGGAAGGGAGAAAGTAAGGAAGGAAAGATGTGGAGGAGGGAAGGAAGGGAGGAGGGAAGGAAGGGAGAAAAGAGAGTTCACTTCTCAGATCTAAAAAAAAGGGTAAAGAAAGGTCATATGTGAGGTCATGAAAGGAAAAGTCAAAGGTCAATGTCAGTCCCTTATGATGTAAAAAAAAAAAAAAAATTCATATGTAAGGTCATAATAGTCAAAGGTGGGCACCAAACCGTTAATCCGTTAATCGTTAATTAACGAAGTTAACATTTTCGTTAACGATTTAACTTTTAAGTTAACTTTGGAAATCATTATCGGACTAATTAACTTCCGTTACATTTAACTTCCGTTAACTCAAGTCCGCTAACCCAAAAATTTGCAAGCAAGGACTTGCTGACAGATGCTGCCTTTGTGTGTGAGCAAGTGTTGGTGGACTTGTTCATCAAGTTCAACACAGCCCTCCCCTCCAGTGCTGCAGTGGAGCGTTGGTTCTCTATGGGCAAGGACATCTTGAGGGCCAAGAGATCATCCCTGTCTGATGAAAACTTTGACATGCTACTTTTCATGAAGGGCAACATGCATCTCATGAACAAAATGGAGAACGAGAAGAGGAAAAATTTAATTATGTATATATCGTGTTTTTCATTTTTTTGTTTTTATTTCTTTCGGCCACTTTATCAATATTTTTTTTTAGTTTAATACTAATATTGTGTTTCATTTAAGGGTTTTTTTCACCCTTTTCTAGCTCTAAAAGCCTTTAAAAACCTAAAACAGGGCCAAAACTATGAAATCAGCCTTTTTTAGTTTTTTTTTAAAAGTTAAAACTATAAAATCTGCCTTTTTTTTTTTTTTTTTTAACTCTAAAGCAAAAAAAAACTATAGTTTTTGGGTTCTAAAGCCCTTAAAAAAACCCATAAAGGCTGATTTTATAGTTTTGGCACTTTTCAAAGGTGTTTTTAGATGGTTTTAGAGCAAAACAGATTTTTTATTTTTCTAGAATAAAAATTAACGTTAACGGTTTATCGATAACTTCCGTTACATTTTTACAGAATTAACTGATTAACGGTTATCGAAGTTAATTTTTTGGATAACGGATTAACGGTTAACGAAGTTAACTTTTTTATTAACGGCGCCCACCACTGATAATAGTTAAGGTCAAAGGTCAAGTGAGAGAGGTCAAAGGTTGCGTGTGTCACCAGGTCAGACGTGGTGCGTGGGTACAGCTTTCTGGAGTGTTCGGCCTGGCCTGAGATTGCCTCGGCCCTCCACACTAATGTCAACGCCATATTCAATCCAGGCAACCCCTCCACTTTCCATAAGGTGAGACTACATGCAGGTATATATGTAAGGAGACTTGCGTCATTATGTAGGAGACTCATGCAGGTATTATGTAAGGAACTACAGCAGTATATATGAAGGAGACTACATGCAGTTATTGTAAGGAGATACATGCAGGTAATATGTAAGAACTACTTTTTAGTTTATTTTAGAGACTAATGCAATATATTAAGAACTACATGCAGGTATTATTAGGGCTAAGCCGGTATAATGTAAGGAGACTACATAGGATATATGTAGAGATAATCAGTTATATGGAACTACATAGGTTTTGTAAGATAAGCAGTATTGTAAGAGAACTACATGCAGTATATATGTAAGGTACTAATGAGGAAATTAAGAACTACATGCAGGTTTATTAAGGAGACACATCAGGTATATTTAAGGAGATACATGCAGGTATATAGAAGGAGTAATTAGTATATTGTAAGGAGATACAGCAGGTTATACTGTAAGAACTCATCGGTTATATGTAAGGAGACTACATGCAGTAATATGTAAGAGACTACATGCAGGTATATGTAAGGAGTCACATTGCGGTATATATGTAAGGGATACATGCAGGTAATATTAAGGAGACTACATGCAGGTATATTGTAAGGCTCATGAGATATGTAAGGAGACTCATGCACATAATGTAAGGAGACTACATGCAGGTATAATTAGGAGACTACATGTTATAGTAGGAGACTACATGTAGTATATATGTAAGGAGACTACATGCAGGTATATATGTAAGGAGACTACATGCAGGTATATATGTAAGGAGACTACATGTAGGTATATATGTAAGGAGACTACATGCAGGTATATATGTAAGGAGACTACATGTAGGTATATATGTAAGGAGACTACATGCAGGTATATATGTAAGGAGACTACATGCAGGTATATATGTAAGGAGACTACATGTAGGTATATATGTAAGGAGACTACATGCAGGTATATATGTAAGGAGACTACATGCAGGTATATATGTAAGGAGACTACATGCAGGTATATATGTAAGGAGACTACATGCAGGTATATATGTAAGGAGACTACATGAGGTATATATGTAAGGAGACTACATGCAGGTATATATGTAAGGAGACTACATGAGGTATATATGTAAGGAGACTACATGCAGGTATATATGTAAGGAGACTACATGCAGGTATATATGTAAGGAGACTACATGCAGGTATATATGTAAGGTGAGACTACATGCAGGTATATATGTAAGGAGACTACATGCAGGTATATATGTAAGGAGACTACATGCAGGTATATATGTAAGGAGACTACATGCAGGTATATATGTAAGGAGACTACATGCAGGTATATATGTAAGGAGACTACATGCAGGTATATATGTAAGGAGACTACATGCAGGTATATATGTAAGGAGACTACATGAGGTATATATGTAAGGAGACTACATGCAGGTATATATGTAAGGAGACTACATGCAGGTATATATGTAGGCTACATAGGTATATATGTAAGGAGACTACATGCAGGTATATATGTAAGGTGAGACTACATGCAGGTATATATGTAAGGAGACTACATGCAGGTATATATGTAAGGAGACTCCATGCAGGTATATATGTAAGGAGACTCCATGCAGGTATATATGTAAGGAGACTCCATGCAGGTATATATGTAAGGAGACTAATGTAGGTATATATGATAAGAACATAAGAAAATAAGAAACTACAAGAGACCTACACGAGGTAGTTCCTGTTACTTAACACTACCTACATCCACCTTTCATCCCTATCCATAACACTGTCTAGCCTCCTTTTGAAGCTCCCTATTGACTCTGCACTAACTACCCCATGACTGAGTCCATTCCAATCATTCACCACCCTATTTGTGAACCAGTTTCTCCCTATTTCTTTTTTAAATCTACACTTTTCCAATTTGAATCCGTTACTTCAAAAATAACACATTACCGAAACCCATTATTACTAAACTTACAATAGCTAAACATATCATTTCTAAAACTCAACTATTACTTCAATTATAACTTATCATTACTATTTCATATCTTTGCAGAAATAAAACTACATTGCATTTATATCTACCGTAGATAACAGTGAAGTCGCCACCTGCAGTGATGTCGCCAACCGCCAAATATTACGAATTATAGCATCACTACTGATGTTATGTGCCACTGAAGATGTTACACAGTAGTTTATATCATGACTGTATAATCTACCTGTTTCAGCGTTGTTTTATGCTTTGTAGCTGCAATATAACTGTTGCGCATTTTGCTTCTCACTTTTTTCTTCGCGCGACGACAGACAGCAGCTGATCACCTTCGGTCGATAGACACAGACTGGCCAGATCTTTCAACTTTGATAGAATTTTTTCAATTGTCAGAGAATTTTATATATCCCAAGATCTTCCGCAGCTAAATATATAATAGACTTGTTACTTTACCTCTAATTCCTGAATCCCCAGAGTGGATGCAATGTGGGTTAAATACTAGCGCGACTTACTGTAGTAGTAAAGTGAAAGTCGCCTGCGACTTTATCTGTATATTGGTACATAAGCCCTAATTGAACAGATGAAACACAAAATGACCAGACTTGCCAGAACCCTCTACTGTCCTAATCATGGATGTAAATGTAAAATAATCACACACGTCTGTAAATACAGAACGTTTCCTGCACTTTACTTATCTACTGTACTAAAATAATTGATGAAACAAAATTTTGAGAGTACGTATATAGCATTAAATAATAACTCTCGTAATCTAACTTTTACAATTACTTTTATGCACTATTTCTTTCATTACATACTTTTTTTTTCTCCCTACACATTATTAACTATTAAATAAACCCATTATTACTAAACCTACAATAGCTAAACATGTTAACCCCTTCACGCCCAGATTTTTCCTTTGCTATAAAAAATTGTCTTTTCGAGCCATATAATTACGAAAAGTAACTGAATATACCAAATTAGTTAGTGGGCAAGGATACTAAACAGGTCATAGCTATAAAACATTGCTTATAGTCACTAAAAATCGTCTAATGGTACCCAAATTACAATGAAAATTACGTTCTGGGTCTCAAGGGGTTAACTTATCAAAGTGAACACCATATTACTTAAATTATTACTTATCATTACTATTTCATATCCCTTTACTTTAACTTATATGTATTACTCCTCTTATTTATATACTCAATAGTTTCTTTACTCCCCCACACACTTTATAACAGAGATACCTGGAAACAATGGACTTTCTGGAGAACTTTGAACGCCTTTTGGGATCGAGGAAAAAAGTAGCAGAGTTTCGGGAGATGGAAGAATACCAAACCTTTATGCAACTGTGGAACCTGCCTGTCTACTTCCAGATTAGGTAAGTAGTAGTAGTAGTAGTAGTAGTTGTAGTAGTGGTTGTAGTAGTGGTTGTAGTAGTAGTAGTAGTAGTAGTAGTGGTTGTAGTAGTAGTAGTAGTAGTAGTAGTGGTTGTAGTAGTAGTAGTAGTAGTAGTAGTGGTTGTAGTAGTAGTAGTAGTAGTAGTAGTAGTAGTAGATGTAGAGTAGTAGTAGTAGTGTGTTGTAGTAAGTAGTAGTAGTAGTTAGTAGTAGTGTAGTGTATGTAGTAGTAGTAGTTAGTAGTAGTAGGTAGTAGTGAGTGAGTTGTAGTAGTAGTAGTAGTAGTAGTAGTAGTTAGTAGTAGTGGTTGTAGTAGTGTAGTAGTAGTAGTAGTGGTTGTAGTAGTAGTGGTAGTAGTAGTAGTTATAGTAGTAGTAGTAGTGTAGTAGTAGTAGTAGTAGTAGTGTGTAGTAGTAGTGTGAGTGGTAGTAGTAGTAGTAGAGTAGTGTGTAGTGGTTTGTAGTAGTGTAGTAGTAGTGAGTATGGTAGTAGTGGTTGTAGTAGTGTGGTAGTAGTAGTAGTAGTAGTAGTGGTTGTAGTAGTAGTAGTAGTAGTAGTGAGTAGTAGTAGTAGTAGTAGTTAGTGGTTTAGTAGTAGTAGTAGTGGTTGGTAGTAGTAGTAGTAGTAGTTAAGTGGTTGTAGTAGTGTAGTGGTGTAGTAGTAGTAGTTAGTAGTGTTGTAGTGTAGTAGTAGTAGTGGTTGTAGTAGTATAGTAGTAGTAGTAGTAGTAGTGAGTAGTAGTAGTAGTAGTAGTAGTAGTAGTAGTTAGTATTTAGTTAGTAGTGTTAGTAGTAGTAAGTAGTAGGTATGTAGTAGTAGTAGGTGTAGTGTGTGTAGTAGTAGTAGGTATGTAGTAGTAGTGTAGTAGGTAGTGTAGTAGTTAGTAGTAGTAGTAGTAGTATAGTAGTAGTATGTAGTAGTAGTAGTAGTAGTAGTAGTAGTGGTTGTAGTAGTAGTAGTAGTTGTAGTAGTAGTAGTGGTTGTAGTAGTAGTACAGTAAACTCTCTGGTTGGAACTAATTAGGGGGAGGCCTGGGTTGAATTAGCCGAAAGTCTGAATTATCCGATGGTTACCTCCAGCCCCTCCACACAATAATAAGTCACTCAAACATGCCAAAACAGCACAGATTGTAGTACTTGTACTCACCATAAACTATTTACCACTTATCTGCCATAGTTTTTTAGTTATTGAGAAAAACGTGATTTTCAAACAAAATCAAGGCAAATAATCCCTTGCAAAATTTGCAATATTTATTAAAAAATTGATTTCCTTGAAAATTAGTTCCTAGAAGTTTTCGGGCATGCTGAACACGAATCTGAAGTCAGTTTTTCAGTTACAATGATTAGAAGTCCCTATTTCAGCCAATTCACAATGACATGATACTTCCAGATATTCTTAAAAATCACAAATTAGACAAAACTTACTACAAGACATAACAATATGATAGGCATTGCTAGATTAATCATTACTTCAATACAACGATCAGTATTAGTATTTTCAGTATTAGTATTAGTATTATTAATCCCTATTTGAGCCACCCATGCGATTGTCAAAGTACTTATAAAAACCTAGGAATACTATAGCAATCCTGTGGGACTTCTAATGCCCTCCCATGACTCCTGTAGGATGCGTGAAGGAGCGAAGAGGCCCGTGAAGGACTCTGAAGGATTGTATACAAAGCGAAGGATACTTTAAAAAAATAGTTCTTCCTCCTCCAAAAATAATATCATAAAATCATCCTCCCTCTCCCATCATCATCATCATCATCATCATCATCATCATCATCATCATCATCATCATCATCATCCATCATCATCATCATCATCACCACCACCACCACCACCACCACCACCACCACCACCACCACCACCACCACCACCACCACCACCACCACCACCACTACCACCCTCTCATCCACCAGATACCAGGAAATCGGACTAGCCGTGGAATCCAGCCTCATCCACAACGGAGATGGATTAACCCCCTCCACATCCACCTCCGCCCCCCCCACCGCCCTCGTCTCCACCTCCTCCTCCACCCGGTTCCACTTTGCCTCCACGCGCACTGTCTGGGAGGCTTGCGTGCGATGTTTTTCCCGAGAGGTTTTTCTGCTGCCTCTCCTGCATCGCTTTTGGAAGTTGTTGCTTTTGGTGTTGGCCCGTTACCGCACCTGGGTGACCGCTACCACTGCTAAATTAAAGGTATGTGTATTTACCTAGTTGTGTTTTACAGGGCCTGAGCTACACTCTTATGGTCCCGTCTCCGTATCTACATTTATCCAGTCTTTCTTTCAATTCCAATGATCTGAAACTGGAGAAATGCCAGTGGTCGCTGGCAGTTTTAACGCAAAGGTTGGTCTACTGTGTTTTGGCTCCGCGACTAATATTTTTCATAAATTAATTTCTCGATAAACATTGATGCACCGCATCTGAATACCAAAAAATATAGTTCTTCTGTTGTTCTACTAATTATATGGATGACATTCATTACGATGGAACGTTCTATAATAACAATTTAATGCAAATTACTCGCCTCGAGTAGCAAAGCTTAATATATTTTTTACATGTATATTGTGGCATGTAAAATTTGGGCGATGTTCACACTGTTTTCTAAGACAGTACTGCTGCGTCTGGCAAACGCTTGTCAAAATACAATAAGCAATGCCTTGGAAAAACGAAGAATAAAGAATGCCGAAATTGGCTTGTTGCTGCGACAATGTAGGTTATAATTGTGGAGGCGATACGCCGCGGCGGGGAGATTGTGGCGGGGAGATTGTGGCGGGGAGATTGAATCAAAACATTGCCACTTCACGCATCGACTCATTGCACTTCCAGGCTTTCTATCTGATTGATACACAATAATAACAGGAACATATGACTGCCTAGGTATAGATAACTTCTAAACATACGTTATTGACTGTATAATATCATAGAGTAACATTTACCTCGCCTCCTCAACTATAACCTCCTTGGTTATTTGGTTATATACAATGTTTTACAGAATCAGGCTTCTATACAATATACATATAGAAGAAAATCGTTCTTAATATTATACTTTTGTGTTTTAAGTGCAGTGGAATAAGCCCATATTTTGTTTTCCAGCAGACCAACTTATTATCAAAAAAGTGAGTTAAAACTGCCAGCGACCCCTGGCATTTTGGGTTCCAGTTCTCTCGAATTGATGCACATACTTGGCCGATATCACCTCGTTTAGTCCATTCCAAACTTCTACATTGCTATGAGGGAAGCTGTACTTCTTTATGTTGTTCAGGCATCTCCCTTTTCCTAGTTGTTTTGTATGTCCTCTTGTGTAGCGACCTTCTCTTTGTTTCCGAGTCAGTAGTCTCTCACTGTCTGTTTATCCATCTTTGTTATCAGCTTAAACATTGTTATTAAGTCTCCTCTTTCTCTTCTCTCTTGTGGGTGTGTGTGTGTGTGTGTGGGTGTGGGGGAGGGTGAGTGTGGGTGGGAGGGTGAGTGTGTGTGTGTGTGTGTGTGGGAGGGAGTGTGGGGGGTGGGGGTGGGGGTGAGTGTGGGGGGTTGGGGTGAGTGTGTGTGTGTGTGTGTGATGAAAATGTGATTAGCTGAGTAGAATTTCCTGGTATCTGGGTCGATGAGGGGAGAGGAGGGTGATTATGTGCTATTAATTTTTTTTAATGAGAATTTTTTGTCTGGTTAAGGGGAAAAATAAAGAATTTTTTTTAAAAAGTAGCGAAAAGTCATGACAAATATTGAAAATGCAGTAAAACAAATGCTCTCACATTCTCTCTCTCTCTCTCTCTCTCTCTCTCTCTCTCTCTCTCTCTCTCTCTCTCTCTCTCTCTCTCTCTCTCCTTCTCTCTCTCTCTCTCTCTCTCTCTCTCTCTCCTCTCTCTCTCTCTCTCTCTCTCTCTCTCTCTCTCTCTCTCTCTCTCTCTCTCTCTCTCATTATATAATTCAATAGTTATCTAGCACTATATAACCTGTAACCTAGCTACTTCTAACCCCTTGCCAGGAGTCCAGCCTAACCTCACAACCGCAGTCTAAGTTTGAGGTTCCAGCGGGCACCAATAAACGCCCGGACAACCTCAACCCCTCGGACAAAACCTCACACACAAGGTAATACTTCTAATTCACTACATCACCTGTCTGTTTACCTGCATATATCTAAAAAAAAAAATTCATACATTTTTATATTTTTTTAGTATCATATTATTTTTATTATTTTTTTATTTTTATACAATTTTTTTTTTTTTTTTAATATATATTTATTTTATTTTATTTTATTTTATTTTGTGTATATTTCGGATTATTTTCGATTGGATGCGATTTGTCTGTCTGTAATTTCTGTATTCATTGATTTATGCCTTGAATCATCTATCAGTTAATAGTCTAAGTTACCTATGACATTATCTATGATCAAATTATTGTCATAAGCTGGAAAGTGTATTTTTTTTAATAATTTTCTATAATTTTCTATGCTCAATATCTCAAAAACGTTGCTATTATTTCCATTTAATTCACATTTGTATTTATTTCTGAAAGATTCCTATTACTAGATACTTCTAAAAACTAAATTTCCTTGGATAATTTTATGAATAAATATTAAATGACACTTTTTTATGATTTACGTAATAAGCTCTGATATTATTAAAACCTTGAAATATTATAAAACTAAATTTCCTCATTTCTTATAATTACATACATATCCAAAATGAACTACTGCCTCTTATTTCATCTATTTATACCTCTAGATCACGCAGTTTGGACAAAAACGTACCAACCACCACCAGCAATAGTAGTAGTAGTGGTAGTAGTGGTAGTGGTAGTGGTAGGGAGGCAGCAGTGGGCTTGGTGAAGGATATACTACTACTCTCCTCCCTCTTGGTGCCTGAGCTCATTAACAATAACATCACACCCTTGCTGTCTCATCTACCCCAGGAGAAGTTATTGTTATTGAAAGGTAAGGGTGTATGTGTGTATGCCTGATTATCTCTCTCTCTAGTGTGTCTCTCTCTCTCTCTCTAGTGTGATTCTCTCTCTCTCTCTCTCTCTCTCTCTCTCTCTCTCTCTCTCTCTCTCTCTCTCTCTCCTCTCTCTCTCTCTCTCTCTCTCTCTCTCTCTCTCTCTCTCTCTCTCTCTCACACATACATAGATACAATTAATGGTAAAAAGGAGGAGGAGAAAGCATAAAAAAAAAAAAAAATACACTGAAGAGGAGGAGAAGGAGGAGGAGGAGGAGGAGGAGGAGGAGGACGAGGAGGAGGAGGAGGACGACGAAAATAAGCACAAAGAAGAGGAAGAAGGAAGAGGAAGAAGGAGAAGGAGAAGGAGAAGGAGAGCAAAAAAGAAGTAAACATTAATCCCTACCCTTTCCTCCCTTTCTCTCCCTCTAAAAGATGAGTTAAAATCGCAAAGTAACAGCCTGGAAGAAATGATCGGGGAATTAAGCGCCACAATAACAGACAGCCTAGTCACCGCTGCCTCCGCCCCCCTACGCATGGTGGCAGACACCCCCCGCCTCTACCGCAGGACTAACCGCGCCCCACCCGCCACACACCAGCCCTACATTGCCTCCGCCGCGGTGATTCTGTCCAAGTTTGCGGCGGAATGCGAAGGGAAGGTGGATGGTTTGTTGGTGGCAAGGTGGTTGACGAGAACGGCTGGGCAGGTGTCTCAAAGGTGTGTGTGTGTGTGTGTGTGTGTGTGTGTGTGTGTGTGTGTGTGTGTGTGTGTGTGTGTGTGTGTGTGTTGTGTGTGTGTGTGTTCATCATCTAGTTCATCTAGTTGTATTTTACAGGGCCTGAGCTACACTCGTATGGCCCCATCTCTATAGTATCTTCATCTTATCATTCCTCCTTAGTGGTTAGTGTTGGGGGAAGCCACCACCCCGGGAGGCGGGTCACAAACCCCCGGCTAACACCCGGTACCCATTCACTGCTGGACAGGGGCTCGGGTTTTAAGAAGACCGCCCGTCTAACTTCACTCCGCCCGGGGATCGAACCCGGGACTTCTCGGTTGTGAGCCGAGCGTGCTAACCACCACACTACGGAGTTCCTTGTGTGTGTGTGTGTGTGTGTGTGTGTGTGTGTGTGTGTGTGTGTGTGTGTGTGTGTGTGTGTGTGTGTGTGTGTACAAAAATTAAAAGAGAAACAGAGAATAACATTAAAAAAACACATTCCTCCTCCTCCTCCTCCTCCTCCTCCTCCTCCTCCTCCTCCTCCTCCTCCTCCTCCTCCTCCTCCTCCTCCTCCCAGGTACCGTGGGCTGACGTATGAGGTGCTAAGTTCAGCGCACAAGATGGAGGAGTCGCTGAAGAGGCTGAAGAGGGCGAGGGACAGGGGGGGCAGCGGGGGGGAGGGCGGGGCGGGGGGGCTCTCGGACCACGACAAGATCAGGACCCAGATCTGCCTGGACGTGGAGTACTTCGGGGACCAGGTGAGAGAGAGAGAGAGAGAGAGAGAGAAGAGAGAGAGAGAGAGAGAGAGAGAGAGAGAGAGAGAGAGAGAGAGAGAGAGAGAGAGAGGAAGAGAAGAGAGAGAGAGAGAGAGAGAGAGACAGAGAGGTGAGAAAGAGGACAGAGAGAGAGAGAGAGAGAGAGAGAGAGGAGAAGAGAGAGAGAGAGAGGAAGAGAGAGAGAGAGAGAGAGAGAGAGAGAGGTGAGAAAGAGGACAGAGAGAGAGAGGAGAGAGAGAGAGAGAGAGAGAGAGAGTATAAGTCACCTGTGGAATGCAAGACTTTTCCTTTACCTCTTGTCATCACGTAATTCTTAGAACATACGAACAAAAAAAATAAGGAAGCTACAAAGGCCGTCAGACCTACACGCGGTAGTTCCTGTAGGTCTTCTTCCTCCTTTCTTTAGTATGGTCATTATCCTACCAGAGAGTGTGTGTACATATTCCGAAAACTTTCATATTCATACACTATGGCTACCAAGAGTCTATGTACCAAGAGAGTACCTATGTATATACTCTGTACCAGGAGTCATATGGCGGCCCAGCGACGAAGGGTACCATGCGAGGTATATTTTTTGGACCGAAGAGCAACGACGACGGTCTGCGCGAAGACACGAGGTCGTTCAAATACCCGTGTCTTTGCGTACGTAACCATGACCGTCGTTGTTACTCTTCGTTCCGAAAAAAGTGGTACCCTTCGTCGGTCGTTCGTCATTCGTCACTCGACCGCCATATGACTCCTGGTACAAGCCTATATCTTTCCATCTTCCTCTTCCTCTGTCTCTCTCTCTTAAATAATACTACAGTAAACCCTCTCATATTCGGGCTAATTGGGCCAAGGAGTGGTTCGAGTAATGCAAGGATCAGAATAATGGGGGGCTATGTAAAAAAAAAAAAAAAAAAAAAAAAAAAAATTATCTAGGTGTATATCGCTAGGAAATATCGACCCCCCTCCCCCCCAAAAAAAAAAAAAAAAATTCTAGGTGTATACGTTAGGAAATTTCGACCCCTAAAAAAAAGGAAAAAAAAAAAAAAAAAAAAAAAAGGAGGAGGTCCGAATAATGTCAAAATCCGAATAATGAGTGTCCGGATACGAGAGGTTTTACTGTATACTCACTAACTTTGTCACTCTCTCTCCCTTCCTCTTCCTCTCTCTCTCTCTAAAATAATACTAGACACACTAACTTTGTCACTCTCTCTCCCTTCCTCTTCCTCTCTCTCTCTCTAAAATAATACTAGACACACTAACTTTGTCTCTCTCTCTCCACAGTTACGTTCCCTCGCGGTGGACGTGGAGGCGGTGGACTCCTTCTCCTCCCTCCTCACCATGGTACAACACGCCAGAGACGGAACATTCGTACCTTGAAGCAACAAGTCATTCGCAAACGGTTAAGGTCATTGTCCTATTAGAGAGAGAGAGAGTGTATGTCAGCAGTGGAATGCCTGACTTTATGCGTCTTAAAGCAACAAGTTATTCGTAAACGTTTAAGATGGATATTTAGCGGCCGCCTCTATCTCGTTTATCCGTCAATATTTGGGGTGGATAAACGTTTTTTTTTTTTTTTTGCGCTTAACCCCTTCACGCCCAGATATTTCCTTTGCTATAAAAATTTGTCTTGTCGTGCCATGAAATTACAAAAAGTAACTGAACATACCACATTAGTTAGTGGAAAAGGATACTAAACAGGTCATAGCTATAAAATATTGCTTATAGTCACTAAAAATTGTCTAATGGTGCCCAAATTATTATGGAAATTACGTTCTGGGCCTCAAGGGTTAAGATGGATATTTAGTGGCCGCCGCCATCTCGTTTATCCGTCAAGATTTGTGGTGGATAAGTGCATTTTTTTTTTTTTTTTTTTTTTTTTTGTGCACTTAAAATTTTGGGTGGATATCGGATGGAAATATCGGGTGGATAAACATTTTTTTTTTTTTTTCTCTTTTTTTTCTTTTTTTCTTCCCCACTTAGAGTTATGATTTATGGGTATTATAGATTTTGGTTATGGTGTAAATAGTATTGTGGTTATGGTGTAAATAGTGTTTGTTTTTTCTTTCTTATAATTATACGGATTTTTTTTCTCCCTCTTTGTGTCTATTTTTTTATATATATATATATTTTTTCTTCCTCCTATCTCCATATCCCTTTTTTTCTTCTTCTATTTCTTCCTTACTCTCCTCCTATTCTATATTCTTCCTCTTTTTCCATCATTAGTAGTGTTGAAATTTACGTCCTATAAGAAATTGTTGACTAGTACTACATAGGTTATATTCCCTTCACAACCCTGATACATAACATTACAGTACTATTTTCTTAGCTGTAATTTCTTCAGCTTAGATTAGCATGACGGGAATATGGTAATAGGGAATATTTGAGGCGCTTATTTCAGACAGTCGATAAGCGCCGTCAATAAAAAACTAAGAAAATGGCTTCAAAATGTTTCAATGTTCAAAATGTCGTATCTTTTGAACCAAGCATACAAAATTAATTCATCATTTTGTATGCTTGGTTCAAAAGATACGACATTTTTAAGCCATTTTCTTAGTTTTTTATTGATGGCGCTTATCAACTGTCTGAAATAAGCGCCTCATATACATTACTGGCTACTGTTTTATTCTGGTGTATGATTTTGTATTACATAAGAATTTCTTGTATTTAATTCCAAAACTATATATCTAAGGTTTTGCATTTGGTATTTGTATAACCTTCTCATGCTTGACAGAGTGGCTTTTGAACATAGAAGCTGATGACTCCTTGGCCGTGTTTTTGTCGTCCAAGCCTCGTCTTGGTACGAAGACCGTTTTTTCTCGCAATTGAAAACGGATTGGTTTCTGCGACAACAACACAACAAGCTTGGTAGGGGCCGAAATAATAATCAGTCTAAAACATTGCAAACAATATCACAAAGCAGTATAACACACATTTCAGCAAGTGTTATTGGAGTGGTCTTCGTAATCCAAGACGGTGCTTGGACGACAAAAACACGGCTCTGATATAACTGTTGTAATTTACCCTATGAACCAGAAAGGCACATTAGGAAGAGGGAAAGAGGAGGAAGAGGAAGAAAAGAAAAAAATAAGAGTGAATATAGAAGCACTGAAGACTACTGGAGAGGTTGAAGAGGAGGATGGCTGTGTTATTCACTCTATGGATGGCAAGTTAGAAGTTCATTATTAGATTATATATAAGTAAACACCAGGTGGAAGAAGAGTTAGAAGGTAAAGTTGGGAGTATTGAAGGACTAATGGAGAGGCAATTGCAATGTTTAACCACTTCACGCCCAGATCTTTCCTTTGCTATAAAAAATTGTATGTCATTGAGCCATAAAATTACGAAAAGTGACTGAATATACCTAACTAGCTAGTGGTCAAGGATACTAAACAGGTCATATCTATAAAATACTGCTTATCTTCACTAGAAATCGTCTAATGGTGCCCAAATTACAATGAAAATTACGTTCTGGGTCTCAAGGGGTTAAGAAGAGGATGGTTGTGTTATTCACTCTAAGGGTGAATGGCTAATATGGAAGGTAGAAGTTAATGATTGGATTAGTAATAATATATAAGTAAAGAACAGGTAGAAGAAGAACAAGAAGGTATAGTTTGAACATTAAAGCATAGAATAACAGGCGCACATTCTACTACTTCATATAATTATTAAACAAAGCTGTCTGGCACATTCACCTTTTGGCATTAGCCCCTTCACGCCCAGCTTTTTCCTTTGCTATATGAAATCGTCTGTTATTAGCCATAAAACTACGAAAAGTAACTGAATATACCAAATTAACTAGTGCACAAATCTACTAAACAGGTCATATCTAAAAAATATTGACTATCTTCACTAAAAATCGTCTAATGGGATCCAAATTACAATGAAAATCACGTTCTGGGCCTCAAGGGGTTAAATCAATCAATTTAAACAAAGGTAAGACATTCTCATTGATGGAAATTAAAATCGTTCAAAAATCCAGCACAAGTATTGATGACAAAATGAAATATATTGATCAAATGCCATCCCGTTGGTGAAAACTGTTTATATTTAGCGCCAAAAAATGTCAACAAGCCTAAAAATTCAGTCCAAGGTCATCCGTGTTTACCTTTTGTGGCGCCGCGAAAAGGTAAACACGGGAGTGTGTGAGGCAAGGGGGAAGAAAGGCAGACACACAGACCATAACAGGCTAAGGAAAGTGTAAAAGGAGGTGCCAGAATGCTAATGGCCTGGAATATGAGGAAGAGAAAGACATATGAAGTGGTGTAAGGCTACTAGGGAGGAGGACAGTTAAGGCCACGGGACCGATCTACCTCAACACTGCAAGGAAGGAACACTACCGGTACGAACAGGGGATGACAGGGGAGCAATCCGGTACATTTCGGAGGTCCGGAGCTAATGTGGACGAATCACGATACTATAAATTTCGGATAATATATAGTTTCACCCAACCAACGATTTTCTGATGCGCCTTATGTTTTTCTGGTGTGTTTTTATGTGTTTTTAATGAATCTGCTAACCGTTTCTGTCGCAATTTTTTTGCTTTTTGTTTTTTGTAGGTAGATAAAGGTTATTATTTTATATTTTTTTATAGGTAAAGGTTAGGTTTAGGTTCATTTTTTATTTTTTTTGTCATTGTTGCAAAAAAAAAAAAAAAAAAAATTATAATTGCGACATAAACGGTTAGCAATTTCAAAATCATCAAAACACAGAAAAACATAAGGCGCATCAGAAAATCGTTGGTTGGGTGAAACTATAAATTAACCTAAATTTCCAGATGAACACCGAACTTCCTTTGGTGGATAAAACAATTTTAACTGGTAAGTTTTGATGTGTTGTGAATTAGTAATCTGGGTATTTTACACTAGGACCGAACTTCCCTACACAATTGGGAGTATGGATTTTGTTTACCTTATTGGATTCTAAGAGACATTTTCTCTTTGAGCTTTCCGTTGCAAATCATTACTTTTGGAGATAATGACATGTTGTTTATAGGGAAGCGAGAGACAAGTGTTTACCTCCGCCACACTCTTCTTCCTCTTGTGACCTGCATCGCCTCTGTTCTTCCCTTGCTGCAGACACTTTTTAATGCAATTTGGCTTCAGTTAGGAGGTTAAAGCGTGGGGTTAGGTTAGGTTAGTTTAATTTTCATATCTCCTATACACTCCTTCCTATTAAAAACATCTTATGTCTCCGAAAGTAATGATTTGCGACGGAAGTTCATAGAGAGAATGTTTCTTAGAATCCAATAAGGTGAACAGAAACCACACTCCCAATTGTGTAGGCAATTTTGGTCCTAGTATAAAAATTTACCTTAATCTGCTATAACCGTTTATGTCGCAAATTATTATTATTATTGTTTTTTTTTAGTGATTTGCAACAAAAATGACAAAAAAACAAATGGAACCTAACCGAACCTATACCTAACCTAACATTTACCTAACCTAACCTATACCTAACATTTACCTAACCTAACCTAACCTAACCTAACCTATACCTATACCTAACCTATACCTAACCTTTACCTAACGGAAAAAAAAAAAAAAAAAAAAAAAAAAATGCGACAGAAACGGTTAGCAGATTAATTCAAAACACATCAAAACTCACCAGACAAAAATAGTTTCGTCCACCAAAGTTAATTAGGTGTTCATCTGGAATAATACCCCCACGAGTAACTAATTTACCGTATATCACAAACAGGTAAACACACACACACACACTCACCCCCTTACCCCGGTTACCAGTCATTTCGCCCACACTTCAATTCGCCCACAAGACATTTCGCCCAATTCGCCCACAAGACATTTCGCCCACATGTAAGAGTCAATTCGCCCACATGTACGAGTCAATTCGCCCACATGTACGAGTCAATTCGCCGACAAGACATTTCGCCCACATGTAAGAGTCAATTTGCCCACTCTAAAGTCAATTCGCCCACACGATCCATGTCACGGAGTCATGTAACTTATATCTTCCTCAGGCAGAAATGGAATGAACTTGGGCGAAATGACTCCATAGTGTGGGCGAAATGACTCCATAGTGTGGGCGAAATGACTCCATAGTGTGGGCGAAATGACTCCATAGTGTGGGCGAAAGAACTCCATGGTGTAGCGAAATGACTCCATAGTGTGGGCGAAATGACTCCATAGTGTGGGCGAAATGACTCCATGGTGTGGGCGAAATGACTCCATGGTGTGGCGAAATGACCGGATACCCCTTACCTCCCAGGCCGCACCAGAGCCATGGAGCCGCCCCGCCGCCAAGCCTCCATCTGCTACATGAGCCTCGCGGACGCCTTCGTGACGCGGCTACGGCAGGAGGCGGAGAGCCGGACGCGGAGCCGCATGGGGAAGGGGGTGCGGGTGGAGGTCTTGGCGGTGGAGCGGGACAGACAGGCCTTCATCCACGCCTACTTGACGAAGCTGTACGAGGAGCGGCACGGCACCTTCAGCAAGCCTAAGACCTTCGCCAAGCAGACCATTTATGAGTGCGAACGTAGCAACCCGTGCAAAGGTGCGTGTGTGTGTGTGTGTGGGTGTGTATGAAGGTGTGTGTGTGTGTGTGGGTGTGTATGAAGGTGTGTGTGTGTGTGTGTGGGTGTGTATGAAGGTGTGTGTGTGTGTGTGGGTGTGTATGAAGGTGTGTGTGTGTGTGTGGGTGAAGGTGTGTGTGTGGGTGTGGGTGAAGGTGTGTGTGTGGGTGTGGGTGAAGGTGTGTATGGGGAGGGGTGAAGGTGTGTGTGGGTGTGAAGGTGTGTGTGTGTGTGTGAAGGTGTGTGTGGGTGTGAAGGTGTGTGTGTGGTGTGTGTGAAGGTGTGTGTGTGAAGGTGTGTGTGGGTGTGTGAAGGTGTGTGTGTGTGTATGAAGGTGTGTGTGTGGGTGTGATGAAGGTGTGTATGTGGGTGTGGTAAGGTGTGTTATGGGTGTGTGTGGTATGAAGGTGTGTGTGTGGGTGTGAAGGGTGTGTGGTGTGTGTTGAAGGTGTGTGTGTGGGTGTGAAGGTGTGTGTGTGTGTGTATGAAGGTGTGTGTGTGGGTGTGGGTGAAGGTGTGTATGGGGGGGGGTGAAGGTGTGTGTGGGTGTGAAGGTGTGTGTGTGTGTGTGAAGGTGTGTGTGTGTGTGTTGTGTGTGTATGAAGGTGTGTGTGTGGGTGTGGGTGAAGGTGTGTATGGGGGGGGTGAAGGTGTGTGTGGGTGTGAAGGTGTGTGTGGGTGTGGTGAAAATATATATATATAGTAGAGCATAAAGACATATAGCTATAGTCTTTCCAATGTATCAAGATCAAGTCACTTTAGTTGCTTTAATTTCTACCCATTACCATTATAATTATATATATATACATGGTGAGCGAACAATACCTCCCTCACAAGAAGGGGGGGGGGAGAACAAAACTACCACCACTAATTGAGAGGATGGTTGGTGGATAATTTCCACAAGTGACTTGATAAAATGGAAAGACTGTAGTAATTGAAGATTGAGATTGAAAATGTCCTTTGTCGAATAAACTCTTATCTTTCTTATTAAGTTTTCTACTATGTATAGTAAACCCTCGCTTTTATGGACCTCTATATCATTAATTTCAGCTTTAACAAACTCTTTCTGCCAGTTCGGTATATGCGGGGATTTATCGAACAAGGTCGGTAAATGCGGGCTTTGGTTCGGTGGTGGGCCGGCTGAACATGTACACGCAGGTGGGATGGTGGCAGTGAAAACAAAGCCGACCGGGCGGTGCGCGGCTGTGCGTCAATCAGTCTAGCTTAGAAAGAGAGAGAGAGAGGAAATTGTGAGAGAAAGAAAGAGAGGGAGAGCTAGTAAGAAAGAAAGAGAGAGGAAATTGTGAGAGAAAGAAAGAGGGAGAGCTAGTAAGAAAGAAAGAGAGAGGAAATTGTGAGAGAAAGAAAGAGAGGGAGAGCTAGTAAGAAAGAGAGGAAATTGTGAGAGAAAGATTTGTCTGCCCGAGTGTAAACACCACCTCTCACGTTCTCCCGTGTCTCACCACGTATTGCCTTAATTTCCCTGTATGCGTGTAGTACGTACTTTTGATGGCTGCATATACAGTACGTATGTATACAAACTTTCATCTAATGTAACAAAGAAAGTTCATTATACACGGAAATTGTCAGAAATAGTGAACTTTCACCTCATATAACGAACAAAGTTTGTTATATGCGGAAAGTTCGGATCCCTCGGATTTAACGGACTTTCGGATATAACGTCACCCCCTTCGTGGGTTCGTTAAAGTGAGGGTTTACTATAGACTTAATTTTTTTTTTTGCAATCTTCAGTTTTATTGATATTGTTTGATTATATTATTATTATTATTATTATTTTTGAAAGGGAGAGGAAGTATGCTGTCATGGGTAGAAGAAAGGGTACGTTGTGTGAAAGTAGGATCAATTACATGCATTTCTCTCTCCCCCTCTCTCTCTTTTCTCTTTCCCTCATTTTTTTTTTTCTCTTTTCTCTCTCTCTTCTCTCTCTTCTCTCTCTCTCTCTCTCTCTCTCTCTCTCCTCTCTCTCTCTCCTCTCTCTCTCTCTCTCTCTCTCTCCCCTCCTCTCTCTCTCTCTCTCTCTCTCCCCCCCCCCCCCCTCCAGGCAGCTCCAGCGGGGACCCCACCAAGACGCGAGCCAATGGGTGCTCGGCGTATGTCTCCTTCTTGTTCGAGGAGGGAGCCACCGTGACCGCCTGTGTGGTGCGTTGCCGCCTCACACACACCGGACACGACCCTAACAACAGGTGTGTGTGTGTGTGTGTGTGTGTGTGTGTCTAGCTTTAAAGGCAGAAAATCATCTATCATGACCTTATTCCTTCCCTGTATATTCCCTAACACTTTAATAGGCTCAACTTCCTCCCATAATTATACCTCTAAGAACACAACCACACATAAATGACCTAACCTGACCTAGCTTTAAAGGCAGAAAATAGCCTATCATGACCTTATCCCTTCCCTGTACTATGACAAAACACTTCATCTTGACCTCATCACCAGGGAGGAGTCGAGGGTCAGCCGCATTGACCTCAAGCTGCGGTTCCTGATTGAGACGCAGCTGAGTGCCGGCATGAAGGTCGGCGAGGTCATGTCAGAGGTCACCAAATGGAACAAGGCGCAGGGTTACACGGACCACCGCAACCGCCGCTACTTCCCGACCCGACACGACATACACCAGATGGCTTTGACCTTACGTAAACCTAAGACAACGCACGACCTAGCCCCTCGGAAAAAGGTTAAATCCGAGACCCCAGGGAAGGAGGGCGTGTCTCGGGTGCTGAGGACAGAGTTACGTGATTGGTGTGTGTTCTACCAGGCGCCCTCCTCGGCCAGTCCCTCGCCGCGGCCCCTCATCGTGGTGGTGCAGAGTGAGGGGATGAGGGAGGCGATGAGGAGGCACGGCACCGAGCTGCTGTGTGTGGATAAGAATTTTGAAGGTATGTGTGTGTTCATCTAATTGTATTTTACAGGGCCTGAGCTACACTCATATGGCCCCATCTCCATATAAAAAAAAAATGTATCATTCATCCTTAGTGCTTAGTGTTAGGGGAAGCCACCACCCCGGGAGGCGGGTCACAAACCCCCGGCTAACACCCGGTACCCATTCACTGCTGGGTGGACACTAGGGTGCCAATAGCGCATAGGGGTAATTTTTCAAAGTCAATATTTTTTCACGTACTTTTGTGGTATTCTGCCTTGCTTGTACTTAGAAACTGTCGTGTGCAAAGTTTCAAGCTAATCGGTTGATATTTAGAGGTGGCGGATCGATCTTGAACATTTCCTCTTTTCGCCCTCAGGTCATGACCACGAGAAAGCAAACTGAAGTTTGGCTTCTTGGCCATAGTGTTCCTACTATCACAGGAGCAAAACTTCCCAGCCGTGGAGACGTTTTACGACGATCTTTCTACGCACACAAGGAAGAGAAGAAGACGGTGCAGCAGAGTGCAGCTGAGGCTGCAAAGGAGGTCCTCGACTTCTGGACACGAGCTAGGATCCCCACCATCGCAGAAACTAGCGTGAGGAGGAAGATTACTGGACTTTTCGACGAGTGGAAGATCCTGAGCAAAAGCAAGAATAACTCTGGAGTCACGCCTGCTGAAAAACAGAAGACCTTCCAAGAAAGTCTCCCAGACCTTTTGGACATCGCCCACTCCGACGCCCTCACTCTGATGACCATTCCTGAAGACAAGGAATTCCTTCTTGCCCAGCGGGAGAAGGGGAGGCGGGGTTCGATGGCTGGTCTGGACAAGAAGCTGAAAGAATCAGTTTGCCGACGTGAAAGCTCTCTCTCACGTAGCCGTCAACAGACGCCAAAAGGAGAAGAGATTGTGGAGCTGGAGTCGTCATCGTCTGAGTCATCAAGTCCAGCCAACGCTGCCGACACATCGACTTCTTCTTCCGACGCTGGGGTCGCTTCTCCACCAAAGCGATTGAGGACACGGGGCACGAAGTCCGTCCTATCCCCTGATCTCGTCGGAGCCCTTGACAGAACTGGGGTCAGTAGCCGCCAAGCCCTTCGAATTGTGGCGACTACGGCAAGTAGCTTGGGCCACGATCCACAAGAGCTTGTGCTGAATCCAGAGTCCATTCGACAGGCAAGAGCGAAGTACAGGTCCACTTTGGCGAAGGACATCAAAGAGACTTTCAGTCCTCTTACCCCTCTTACCGTTCATTGGGACGGGAAGATCCTTCCTCAGGACGATGGCACTCGCGCCGAAAGACTCGCCATCCTCATCACAGGAGAAGGAGTGGAGAAGCTCCTAGGAGTCCCGAAACTGCACTCCAGAACTGGTGATGCCGCCGCTACAGCTGTGTTCGAGGCTCTAGAAGACTGGGGGGTCCAGGAACGAGTCGTGGTGATGTGCTTCGACACAACCAGTGCCAACACTGGAGCCATCAATGGTGCATGCACCATCTTGCAACAGAAGATCGGCCGACCCCTTGTTTCACTTGCTTGCCGTCATCACGTCCACGAACTTGTCCTTGAGAAGGCCTTTTCTACGTGTTTGGGGTCATCTTCTGGTCCTGAGATCACCATCTTCTCTCGCTTCAAGGACTACTGGTCTTACATCAACCAGTCGGCAATAAACCCTCCCACCAACGAAGATCTGCCGGAGACTCTGGTCTCCAAGAGGGACGATCTCATTCAAGGTTTGAAACGTCTGCTTCAGACAAAGCAGCCCCGTGACGACTATAAGGAACTCGCTGAGCCGAGCATCCTTTTCCTCGGCGGCGCTCTTCCGAAGACCTCGATCCGTAGCCGCGGAGCGCTTCATCGAGCGCGTTGGATGGCGCGTATCATTTACGCTCTGAAGATGATCTTGTTTCGGGAGCAGCTGACTGGAGTCGTCACACCTCGAGAAATGTCAGCCCTCCAGCAGTTCTCATCGTTCGCAACAGAGATCTACGTCCTGCGATGGTTCAAATCGACGGTTCCATCCTACGCTCCCGCCAACGATCTTGGATTCGCTAAGGACATCCTTCAGTACCGCGACGAAAGTATTCGGAAGGCCTGCTTCACCACTCTGAGCCGCCATTTCTGGTACTTGAGCGAAGATCTCATTGGCCTGTCACTGTTCGACTCACGTCTCCCTGTCTCCGACAAACAAGCAATTGTACAGGCCATTCTCTACGATGAAGGAGCCGAGGAACCCGCCAAGCGAATAAAACCTCCCATCATCACAAGTTCCTGCGGCAAACACTGCCCTCACTTCGCCACAAAAAATTCCCTCCGCCTCTTCGAAGCTCTTGATATCAAGACCGACTTCCTGTCCGCCAACCCTCGGAAGTGGCAGGAAGAGGAATCGTACGTCGAGGCCTGCCGCCGAATCTAGGGACTTCGCGTCGTCAACGACACAACCGAGCGAGGAGTGGCGCTCATCCAGTCCTTCAACCCCCGGCTGACCAAAGACGAGGAACAGCGCCAGTTCCTCCTCCAAGTTGTGGAGGCCCATCGCCATCAACAGCCCGAGACCTCGAAGGCTTCCCTTCCCCGGCCAAGCCGGCCACAATGAGTGGGGTGGCTCCCCATGATACCCCCCCCCCCACCGAGGGGCTAATACTCACCAAGAGGGGGACTAGCAGCCCTGCTGGGGAAGGGATGTCCGGCTTGTCCGCTTTCAAGAGATGACATCCCCTCCTTAATAGGCCAGTGCATAAGGGTAAATAACAAAGTTGTAATCCGCCACCCCTAAATACCAACCGATTGAGGTCAAACTTTGCATACGATGGTTTCTTGCATAGATGCACCATTACACCAAAGTAGGAAGAAAAATTCAAACTTTTGATTTTTATTGGCACCCTAGTGGACAGGGGCTCGGGTTTTAAGGAGACCGCCCGTCTATCTTCGCTCCGCCTGGAGATCGATCCCGGGACTTCTCGGTTGTGAACCCAGCGTGCTAACCACCACACTACGGAGTACCCTTGTGTGTGCTGACCTAGTTTACGAGTGTGTGTGTGTGTGTGTGTGTGTGTGAAACTGATGAAAGAAATAAAAGAAATACTGAAGTTACAAGATGATGGATGTTGGTTAAGTCTTTCCCCCCCCCAGGGCTGCGTGAGTACGGCAGTGGGGTGTACGTGGTGGCGGTGAGGGACGAGGGGGGGGGCGCACACCCCGGGGCCTACATAGTGACCAGTGACGACCAGCCCATCACCTTCCTGCACGCCCTCAGGGAACTCCACGCCCGGTGCCCACTACACCCCAGGTACTGACACACACACACACACACACACACACATACACACACACACACACACACAGCGATATAGAAAATTTAAAGAAAAGTACGATATTGAAAAAAATGGATAATAATGAAATGAATGAAAAGCTGGGATATTACGGACTGGACTCCATCCTAACTCTTCTTACTCATTTTTCTTTCTTATATGTCCACTAATTCCTTCTTTACTTGGTGTCCTCCTCCTCCTGGCAGGGTGGTCATGGTGGACCAGGAGATCCAGGGCTTCTCCGAGGTGCTGACAACCTTACTCCCCCACACACTCTTCATCATTCCATTCCTCCAGGTGGCACAGGTGGGGCCTAACAACCATCATAACTTTGTACTTATTTTCTCTGTTATAACTCTTCTCTCTTCTCTCTCTATTATATCTTTTATCTTCGACTTCCTTTCATTATTTATTTTGCTACATTGCATAATTTCCATCTTTCCCATCATTTTGTATTTTCATGTCAAGCCAAGATTTTTTTTTCAGGCCGAGATTTGTTTCTTTTTTGAGCCGAGATTTTTCGTTTTTCAAGCCGAGATTTTTCTTTTACAAGCTGAGATTTTTTTTCCAAGCCGAGATTTTGCCTTTTTTCCAGCCGAGATTTTTCTTTTACAAGCCGAGATTTTTTTTCAAAGCCGAGATTTTGCCTTTTTTCCAGTCGAGATTTTGCCTTTTTTCAAGCAGTGATTTATTTATTTTTCAAGTCGAGATTTTTTCTTTTTGCCGAGACTTCCTTTTTTCAAGCCAAGATTTATTTATTTTTCAAGTCGAGATTTTTCCTTTTTGCCGAGACTTCCTTTTTTCAAGCCAAGATTTATTTATTTTTCAAGCCGAGACTTCTTTTTTTCAAGCCTAGATTTATTTATTTTTCAAGCCAAGATTTATTTATTTTTCAAGCCGAGATTTTTCCTTTTTGCCGAGACTTCCTTTTTTCAAGCCAAGATTTATGTTTTTCAAGTGTGTGTGTGTGTGTGTATATTATGCTGTGGTCAATAAATTTATCTATCTATCTATCTATCTATCTATGTATGTGTGCCTCATATCACCTGTGCCTCACCCTTACAGGAGACCCATCAGTGGCTAGGGGCGTCCCAGGAGAACACAGGAGTGGGGCGGATGCTGCTACAGTGCCTTCAGGAGCTGAGGGCATGTGACACGGTGAGGGCAGGTGATGAAGGTCTATTGGTGGGGGTTTTTTCAATCATTTTTTGGGCAAGGATTTTTTTTTGTGGCGATTTAGAATATATTTTTTTTTATCAATTTTTAATTTTTTTTTTTTGAGGGTTGACTTTTTTTCATGGGGCGATTTTTTATATTTATTTATTGAAGGGGGTGTGAGTGGAGGTTAGGGAAGGATGAAGGGGGTGATAGTAGTGGGGTGGTGAGGATGGATGGGGGGTGAATGGAGGTATGGAGAAAATCTAATCGGTTTTTTTTTTTTTTTTTTTTGCCCATGGATGTAAAAATATTAATGATTGAGGGAGAAAAATCCAGTCTAATCCAGTGTTTTTAGTTTTTCTTAAGTACAGATTATTATTATTATTTTTTTTTTTTCCCAAGTAAAAAAAAAAATCAAAGGTAGAAGGAAAAAAAATTGAATCCCGTGTTTTCTTTTCCCGTACAGAAGGAGGCGTTTGTGGAGGCGGTGGGAGGGCTGGGTGAGGTGGAGGCGTCGCACGGTGAGCTGTGGGCGGAGTGGCTGTCGCATCCCACCCGCTGGAGTGACTTTGGCAGGGGTGGGGTGTGCGGTGATCCCTCCCTGTCACCAGCCTGGGAGAGGTGAGGTTTTTTTTTACACTTATGCCTATAGCGTTTGTAGGCCGTGAGCTCCAGGGGTGGGATGGCAGGCCCTGGAGGTTCACTTGAGGGCTGTGATGGCAGGTAGGGTTGTTATAGTGACGCCTGTGATTGCTCATGCCGCCCCCCTGTGTCCTCCGATGCACTCGCTATCGAAGGTAGAGTTAATGGGCAGGGCATGTGGGTATTCTTAGGCCACTCGACGGTGCAGAAAGATTTTGGTTTTCGTCGGGGATCGAACTCGGGTCACCGAGAACGCCACTCGGTGACGCTAACCACTCTGCTACCGCCTCCCCATTGGTGATTGAGTGGGATGAGGAGTGTGTGTGGTGTGTGTGTGTGTGTGTGTGTGTGTGTTCATGTGTTCATGGTGAGGGTAATGTTGGTGGTTCTGTTGTTGTCTGTTTGAAGGTTCTTCCTGAGGCTACAACAACAGTTTCTGAAGGGCTTCAGTACTCAGAGGACACTGCCCGACCTGCTGAGGCTCATCACACACACAGTCACCCAGAGCAACAAGTGAGTGTGTGTGTGTATTCATCTAGTTGTATTTTTACAGGGCCAGAGCAACGCTCGTATATCGTCGTCTCCATATCAACATTTATTTTTCTCATTCATCTTTAGTGTTGGGGGAAGCCACCACCCCGGGAGGCGGGTCACAAACCCCCGGCTAACACCCAATACCCATTCACTGCTGGGTGGACAGGGGCTCGGGTTTTAAGAAGACCGCCCGTCTGTCTTCGCTCCGCCCGGGGATCGAACCCGGAACTTATCAGTCGTGTGTGTGTGTGAGAGAGAGATGCCAATCATCATCTTTCTGTTTAACGTCAAGATTTTCCCGTAATGTCTTATGAGGTTAGACGGTCGATGATACCCTTCCAATTCTTTACGTCGGTTTTTATCATTTAAATTTGCGGCATGAGTTTTACGCCCCGGTTGCTCCTCCTGACAGGCAACCCCAGTGTTCAGCAGAGGGCCTGGGTGGATTGCCTGCCCCGATAACGCTAACGAGCCCCACCTGCCCGAAATAGCCTGTACAATTCTGATCATATAAAAAAAATAATAAGACAAAGAGAAAGAAATGGACTCTGAAGTAGTGTTAACCCTTGAGGCCCAGAGTTAACCCCTTAAAAAAAGTGTTCCTTAACAACCAGGTCCATATCACAACAGAAACTCTCTCTCTCTCTCTCTCTCTCTCTCTCTCTCTCTCTCTCTCTCTCTCTCTCTCTCTCTCTCTCTCTCTCTCTCTCTCTCTCTCTCTCTCTCTCACTACAGGTAAAGAGAGTTACAGAGGAAGGAGAGAAAGAGAGAAAGAAGGAGAGAAAAAGAGGGAGAGAGAGAGAGCTATTAAAGTGAAAAATATGGAAAATTTCAGTGGTTCTTGTCCAAGTGAAATGCGAACCCACAGCGAGTTTTAACCCCTCGAGACCCAGAACGTAATTTCCATTGTAATTTGGGTACCATTAGACGATTTTTAGTGACTATAAGCAATGTTTTATAGCTATGACCTGTTTAGTATCCTTGTCCACTAACTAATTTGGTACATATATTCAGTTATTTTTCGTAATTTTATGGCTCGACAACAAACAATTTTTTATAGCCAAGGAAAGATCTGGGCGTGAAGGGGTTAAAAAAAAGTGTTACTAATCAGAAGCCTGTTTCAGTGCATCTAACGGCCTACTGGAGGTGTCCCTGCTACTGGAAGGGTCAGCAGGGGAGCAGGCGGCTTCCCTCATCAAGCAGGGGTGGGCAGAGCTACTGACATGGCAGGGGGAGTGGGTGGCTCACGTCCCCTGCCACACACTACTAGAAACATCCTACTGCGTCAATGTAATCACCATGGAGTGCGAGTGTCCCCTGCCAACCTTACAGGGGCCATGTGTCCACCTCTCCCTGGCGTCCACCCTGGCAGAGCGGCAGGGTTCCTCGGTCCAGCAGGAGAGGCAGAGGCTGGCAAGGGTGGCACTCGATCAAGGGGATTACTTGCTCGAGGGGGACCACTGCGTCACCTTTCACAGCGGCGGTGTTTGCGTGACCGAGACGTCGTCGTGTGTGTGTACGTGCGTGGTGGGTGTATTGGATAGCCCGTGTGTGGGTGTGTTGGTGGTAGGGCTGGCCAGGGATACAGCACACACCCCTGTCAACCCTACCACCCTGCCAGTCAAAGTAGAGGACACACCACCCTGCCAAGAGCCCCCTATCATCATACAGACACACACAGGCCTCCCACATCCCTATGAGGACCAAAACATACTAGCTAGTTCCTCTCTCTCCTCTAAAGCCCTACTAGAAAACCTCTATCTCTGGTCCACCTCAAAGGACTTCACAGACTCAAACATCCTACACAACCTCCTTCAGGCTGCCCATGACTCGGTGTGGGGTTGTCCCTCACCCCCGACAACCCCCACACCCCCTCCCGCCATGCCCCGGCCTAGACTCGGGGTAACGCGTGCCAATAAGAAGCTACGGGCGGTGGTGAGGCCGGTTGTGAGGGAGGAGGAGGATTGGGCGCCACCTTGTAAAGTGACTCGCAGCGGCAGGACTGTGAGGGTGAAAGACGAGCAGGAGTATGTGAGTTGAGGGGAAGGAGTGTGTGTGTGTGTGTGTGTGTGTCTTTCATGAGAGGCTTACTGCATACAGGTAGAAGTGCGGGCCTGTCCCTTGTTGAGAATGGACATACGAGAGAGAAAGAGAGGAGAATCAGCAGACAGTAAACAAAGCCTGACTTCCCTGCTGACAGTTTTACAATTTTTTCTGCCCGTCCCAGAACTAGAGCGGGCAGTAGTAAGATGGAGGCAGGATAGTAGGACATGTTGGCCAGTGAGAGGTGCTTGACCGGGTGTGCAGAGGGTTGGGGAGGAGCGTGACAACATGATGTAGGAAATGCCATGTGAAGTAATGTAACAAGAGAAACAAAAGTTGCAGAATCTTCATAAGCAAGAGGTCATCCTACGATATTTATTCATTCGACATCAACAATAACAAACACGTGAATCATTAAAAACACCCGTAAATGTTTTTTTTTCTGATTACAAAAATAAATCAACACAGGAATTATTGTAGTGAATATTTTGTGCCCCAAATGTGATACTTAAATAATACTTTATGAACACTTTATATTAGGAACTAAATTTTAAAAAGTGGAAAAAGTAGGGAAAAACAACTTAATATAATATAAAAACTGGAATTATAATAGGAACTAATTTTAATAGTGAAAAATATGGAGTTATAAATGTGAAAAATACGGAAAAAACAACTTAATATAATATAAAAACTGGAATTATAATAGGAACTGAATTCTAAAAGTGAAAAATACGGAGAAAATAACTTAATATAATATAAAAACTGGAATTATAATAGTTACTGAATTATAAAAGTGAAAAAAGTGAAGAGAAAGACTGAATAAAGTATCAAGACTGGAATGAAATATGTGAAAGTATCTAAAAGGAACAGAACAAAATTGTGAAATAATTAGATTTGCTATTTTGGTGCTAGAAGGAAAAACTAGACAACATAAAAGTACCAATAAATAAAACTACGTACAAACACACACACACAAAAGGAGATTGCCAGTAAGAAAAAATAAGTTAAAAGTTCAGGTTAAAATCTTGGAAGAGTAAGATTGATTGATTGATTTAATGCCTAAAACGGGAAATGTGCCAGACATCAGAGGTCCTATGGCACTATGGCAAAGCATAATGAAGGGAAGGGGTCACAAATAATGAAGGGGAAGGGAAGGGTCACAGAGAAAGGAAGGGAACGTTATAGCAGTAGGGTTAGATCAGAGGAAGGACGTGTATCTGTAGGGGGAAGGAGATCATATAATGGGAATTGGGACAGGGGGGTGAGTAAGGAAAGTGTCTTGGAGGCAGATAACTGGAGGCTTATAGCAAGAAATCAGGAGACACAAAGGTCTTGTCTGTGGGAGCGGAAGTCGGGAATGTTGCAATGAAGAACAGACAGAGTGTAGAGGTTAGCGGGTGGTGATAGTGGAATGGTAGCGTCCGGAGTAGCGGGGTTAGCAGGGTTAGGGATATCAGGTGGGGGATCAAGTGTAGAAGGTGAAGTACAGTCAGTAGGGTCAGGTGGGGGATCAAGTGTAGGAGGTGAAGTACAGTCAGTAGGGTCAGGTGGGGGATCAAGTGTAGGAGGTGAAGTACAGTCAGTAGGGTCAGGTGGGGGATCAAGTGTAGTAGGGGAAGTACAGTCAGTAGGGTCAGGTGGGGGATCAAGTGTAGTAGGTGAAGTACAGTCAGTAGGGTCAGGTGGGGGATCAAGTGTAGCAGGTGAAGTACAGTCAGTAGGGTCAGGTGGGGGATCAAGTGTAGGAGGTGAAGTACAGTCAGTAGGGTCAGGTGGGGGATCAAGTGTAGTAGGGGAAGTACAGTCAGTAGGGTCAGGTGGGGATCAAGTGTAGTAGGGAAGTACAGTCAGTAGGGTCAGGTGGGGGATCAAGTGTAGTAGGTGAAGTACAGTCAGTAGGGTCAGGTGGGGGATCAAGTGTAGTAGGTGAAGTACAGTCAGTAGGGTCAGGTGTAGAGGTAAAGTACAGTCAGTAGGGTCAGGTGGGGTATCAGTCAGTAGGTGGTCAAGAGGTAGTGGGGGTCAAGTGTAGGAGGTGAAGTACAGTCAGTAGGGTCAGGGGGGCGAGGGGACAGGGATGGGGGTGGTTGAGACAAAGGGGAGTCTTGTACAGCCAGGAGGGAGGGGTAAGTTAAGAATAGACTTAACAGCGGGATGGTTAGAGGTAGTAGTAGTAGTAGTAGAAGAGGGAGAGGACATAGGGGGATCAGGTTAAAATCTTGAAAGAGTATAAGAGTAGTGATGGAGTGTATGTATGACAGTGTGTTCTATAGTAAGTAAAAAAAAAAAAAAAAAAAAAAAAAAAAAAAAAAAAAAAGTAAGGTGATTAAAGTCAGGTAAAGTAAATTAAAGTCAGGTAAAGTAAATTAAAGTCAGGTAAAGTAAATTAAAGTCAGGTAAAGTAACTAATGGGAAAAAAAGGGATGTAGAAAAGTACAAAATAATAGAACACTAGATAAAATAATGAACCCTAACACAACAAAGTGAGATAAGAAAATAAGGAAGCTACAAGAGGCCGTGAGACCTACACGAGGTAGTTCCTGTAATAGATAGACGAACAAAGGGATTATCAGACGGAAAGACGTTGATACATATATACATGAAAACTAAGGAGATGTAAGAAAAAACAACCACACACACCTGGGCATTGGGGAGGAAGGAAAGAATTAATCATGCAAATAAATAAGAGAGAAACAAAGAGAGACAAGAACAAGATAAAATGCTGATACAAAAAAAATGCAGAAATAAGCAAATTACGACGCAAATATGGAATGACGAAGAAATAAAACTTGAGATTATCATTAGTTAAAAAAAACTTGAAAATACTACAAATACTACTATAGTAATGATGATACCTAATATAGTATGGACTAATCATTATCATTATAGTATTGCCTTATAGTAATGATAATGTGTTCCTCATCATAACACTAATGCATTAATTACCATGGCTTACCAAAATATATAGAAATCTAAATAGTATTAAAAATATTCATTTGTAAGTAGTATGTATATATACTAAAAAAGTATAGTTGGGAGCATACGCTAAGCTGCTCATGGCCTCAGTGCTCATCTCCGTGGCATTAGCCCTTGAGCCTGTGGTACCCCGGGACACAGGGCTAGTGTGACACCCGGGTTACCACAGTTACCTTCCCCAGGTTTCCCCAGGTACCCATTTATCAACCAACCCCAAAAGGAAGGATGAACAGTTGGTTGGGCTGGCTGCCGACTTGCCCTGGCCAGGATTTGAACCAGGACCCGCAGATTTGTATTAGCCACTGCACCACGGAGGCGACAGTATATAAGCTGAATAATAATAGTAATAGTAGTACTGAACAGTAGCGTAGCATTGGAAGGCATAGTGAAAGCTGTACTACTACTAAAAATACAGCAATATATACAGACATTACCTTGCATCATAAAATATTTCATAACAAATACTCTCTCACACATACTCTCCTCTCTCTCTCTCTCTCTCTCTCTCTCCTCTCTCTCTCTCTCTCTCTCTCTCTCTCTCTCTCTCTCTCTCTCTCATATACTATACAGACCTTACCTACAATCATAAAATATTTCAAAATACTGAGGTCCATACCAAGTCATGATGAAGGTTGACTGGTAGACTGAGGAAGGGTTCCATAAAAGGGATATTTTTCGGCACGAAGACATGGGGGACCTTTTTTGGGGGTACCGTGTGTTCGTGCCGACCTTCGAAAAATATCCCTTTTATGGTACCCTTCCTCAGTCGCTCGTCGCTCAACCTTCATCATCACTCTTGGTACGGGCCTGACTCTTCTCTCTCTCTTAAAATATTTCATAATTACACATACTCTCTCTCGCTCTCATAAACCTATCTCACACTTACCCCTCTCTCTCTCTCTCTACCCCCCCCACCCCCCCTCTCCCACCTATCTCACGGCCTCCATCTTATCCCTGGGTATGGAGAACAGTTCCCTCCGCCTCTCCTCCCGCTCCCTGGCCTGTCCGTAGAGCAGCACCCCCGCCACCACCACCGCCGTGCCCGCCCAGCTGTACACCGTCACCGGGTTGCCGAACACCATCACAGACAGCCAGATGAGGCAGGCGCGCTTCGTGGTGTTGGCCACACTGTGAGGGGTGAAGGGAAGGGGTGTTGTTGGTAATTATGCTTTATGGTGGGGGGAAGATAGTATAAATAGCATAGAATAGAATAGATACAATAAACTCGCCCACCCACACGCCCTCCTGCCGCCCTCGCATACAAAATAAAATAAAATTAATGGACATATAAACGCACCCACCCTAATGCACACTCACAGTCTCACCTATATAAAAGTGACAACACACACACACACACACACACACTCCTGGGTACTCTGTAGTGTAAGGGATAGCACGCTCGGTTCACAACCGAGAAGTCCCGGGTTCGATCCCCGGGCGGAGCGGAAACAGATGGGCTGTTTCCTTAAAACCCGAGCCCCTGTCCACCCAGCAGTGAATGGCTACCGGGTGTTAGCCGGGGGTTGTGATCTGCTCTCCGGGGTGGTGGCTTCGGCCAACACTAAGCACTAAGGATGAATGATAAAAATGTTGATATGGAGACGGGGCCACACGAGCGTTGCTCAGGCCCTGTAAAATACAACTAGATGAAGATGAATACACACTATACTTTTTTTTTTTTTTTTTTTTTTTTTTTTTTTTAAATCAAATAGAACGCATCCTAACCTTAAAAAAACCATCCTAAAAAACATTAAAATAATCACACAAAATAGAACAAAATGAATACACAAATCAACGCATTTTTACATTACGTATACACAAATCAATGAATGAAAAAATTACAATACACAATAATACACCCAAAAAAAAAAAAAAAATTGTCTCCCCCCCCCACCCCCCAAAAAAAATATAATAATTATATTGAATTTTTTTTTAAATGACTAGACAAACCTTCCCCCCCCCTGTCTGGCACATACCTATAAGTGACGGGGTTAACGTAGGACATGAGGACGTAGGCGGTGATGGTCTGGCCGTGGAAGGTGAGGCCGTCCAGCAGGATGGCCACCAGCAGCGTGTGGTCCAGCTGTCTGTACAGCTTGGCCAGGTCCACCAGGAACCACCAGGCCGGCAGCTGTAGCACCACCGCACACAGGTTGGGGTAGAACTGCAGCTCTGCCGGGCTGGGGGGGGGGGAGGGTATGGGTTAGATATTTGGTGGGGGATAATGGTAAAAAAAACATGTATTAAGGGTATATAAAAAAAGGGGGGGGGGGGAATCAATCATCAATCCTTGGGGGCATATGGCGGGGGGCACGTCGCCTCGCCCACCTTACGACGCCACTCCCGGGGGTCACCACGCGCGAGTCCCCATGCAGGCTCCCTTCCCATTCCAAGCAACTCTCGACAGGAAGCATCAACTTGCCCCAGCCACGAGCCTTGCGGGGCAGTTACTCTCCCCCTTGAGCAAGGGGATGGGTGTGTGGTGTGTGAGGTCCCAGCATTACCCAAAGATTGGTAATACAGGAAAACCTCATTTATCCGGCACCCTCGGGGGGGAGCGCATGCCGGATAACTCATTTTGCCGTTGTTTTGAGAGTTACTCTTATGGAATCGCCCAAAATCCCAATATTTTTTTTTTCTTTTCTTACATCACAAGGAACTGGCCAAGGGCACAACAAAAATGGGTAACACAAAGTCCGCTCAGTTGCCAGTCCCTATAAAGAAGACAGTAAGAGAATAAAATAAAAAAGAGGGGTGAGCCAATTTAGTGAGGGAGGTGTCTTGTTACTCTTCTTTTGAAAAGATGTAAGTCATAGGAAAGTGTAAAAATAGAAACAGGAAGAGAGTTCCAGAGTTTACCAGTGAAAGGGATGAAAGGGTTGCCAACCCTGCATACCCCACCAAATTTGAACTAAATTTCTGCCAATTTCCTCAATTTTAGAAATAATTATACCTAATTACTGCCTGGGTTATCCTGCTGAGTGCCCCTTTCTACCCCGCACTCCTCGTCAGGATGGACAAGCCAGTCCTCGTGTCCCACGCCACCACCACGAACACTCTCCTCTCTTTTTTCACAGGATCAGGACCACGGGCTCAAGCTAGCCCGTGGTCCTCCCTGCTGGAGGCCCGGGAAAAAAAAAAAAAAATGCCTGGGTCGATTAGTGCCGTTGTTTTGAATGCCGGTTAAATGAGGTTCTCCTGTAATGAGTTCCAAGCTTGCACCGGGAGGATGAAACATTGCGATCGTTAGTCTGACTCGCGTGTACAAGACCATGGGTGAATAATACACACACACACACACTACTAAGGAACCAAAATAAACAAAAATAATGATGCAAAATAAAAATGTAGTTATGGAGACAGGGCCATAGTGTAGCTCAGGCCCTGTAAAAACACACACACACACACACACACACACACACACACACACACACACACACACCTGTACACATAAGAGCGTTGTGAGAGGAGGCTTTTGGACACCACACTCTGGAGGCACTCGCTGAGGTTGGTGGCGAGGGCGCAGAGGAAGCCTATTAGGGAGAAGGAGAGTTCGTGGCTGGAGCAGAGTGCCAGGCCACCCATGACGGGGACCAGTGTGGCCGCCACACCACAACTCGTCTTCTCGCCTGGGGAAGGAAAATAAAAATAAAAATTATCATAAACAAATACACTAAATAAATATAGATACACAGAGACAGGACCACACCAGTATACGTCAGGCCCTGTATACCACACCCACACCCACAGATACACACACACACACCCACACACCCACACCCACAGATACACACACACACACACACCCACACACCCACACACATACCCACACCCACACACCCACACACACACACACCCACACCCACCCACACACACAGATACAGACTAACTAAATGAGGAGGTGATATCGACAAAGAATGTGCACCAGTTGAAAGAAAGACTGGATAAATGTAGATATGGAGATTCGACCACGAGTGTAGCTCAGGCCCTGTAAAACATGACTAAGTCAATACACACACACACACACACACACACACACACACACACACACACACACACACACACACTCACTCACTCACCCAGCAGTAGCCAGGCAATGATGACGGTGAATATCGGCGCCGAACTCTTGACTGTCTCGGCAAAGCTGACGGCGACGTAGTAAATGGCGATGAGGCCGAACATGATGGTGCCCAGCCTGCAGGGAGAGAGAGGTGTGTGAGGTCCCAGCATTACCCAAAGATCGGTAATAATGACCTCCAAGCTCGCACCGGGAGGGTGAAACTGGCGATCGCGAGCCAGCTTGCGTGGACAAGACCCTAGGTGAATAACACACTTACTGCAACATGCCCAGGAGAAGCATGCCCCGGCGGAAGTTCTCAGGTTTGCGCTGGCCATGCACGGGTCTGTAGGTGCCCAGCGGGTATCTCATCTGCACCGCTCCGCACACCATGGTGATGAACATCTGCAGCCCACCTACAGGAACAACAAGGGAGAGTACATCATCAGGTATCAAGTAGGAATAAATAAACAAGGATCACAAGTAAGAATAAATAAACAAGGATCACAAGTAAGAATAAATAAACAAGGATCACAAGTAAGAATAAATAAACAAGGATCACAAGTAAGAATAAATAAACAAGGATCACAAGTAAGAATAAATAAACAAGGATCACAAGTAAGAATAAATAAACAAGGATCACAAGTAGGAATAAATAAACAAGGATCACAAGTAAGAATAAATAAACAAGGATCACAAGTAAGAATAAATAAACAAGGATCACAAGTAAGAATAAATAAACAAGGATCACAAGTAAGAATAAATAAACAAGGATCACAAGTAGGAATAAATAAACAAGGATCACAAGTAAGAATAAATAAACAAGGATCACAAGTAGGAATAAATAAACAGGATCACAAGTAAGAATAAATAAACAAGGATCACAAGTAAGAATAAATAAAAGGATCACAAGTAAGAATAAATAAACAAGGATCACAAGTAAGAATAAATAAACAAGGATCACAAGTAAGAATAAATAAACAAGGATCACAAGTAAGAATAAATAAACAAGGATCACAAGTAAGAATAAATAAACAAGGATCACAAGTAAGAATAAATAAACAAGGATCACAAGTAGGAATAAATAAACAAGGATCACAAGTAAGAATAAATAAACAAGGATCACAAGTAAGAATAAATAAACAAGGATCACAAGTAGGAATAAATAAACAAGGATCACAAGTAAGAATAATAAACAAGGATCACAAGTAGGAATAAATAAACAAGGATCACAAGTAAAAATAATAAAACAAGGATCACAAGTAAGAATAAATAAACAAGGATCACAAGTAAGAATAAATAAACAAGGATCACAAGTAAGAATAAATAAACAAGGATCACAAGTAAGAATAAATAAACAAGGATCACAAGTAAGAATAAATAAACAAGGATCACAAGTAAGAATAAATAAACAAGGATCACAAGTAGGAATAAATAAACAAGGATCACAAGTAGGGAATAAATATAAAAAAGGATCACAAGTAGGAATAAATAAACAAGGATCACAAGTAAGAATACATAAACAAGGATCACAAGTAAGAATAAATAAACAAGGATCACAAGTAAGAATAAATAAACAAGGATCACAAGTAAGAATACATAAACAAGGATCACAAGTAGGAATAAATAAACAAGGATCACAAGTAAGAATAAATAAACAAGGATCACAAGTAAGAATAAATAAACAAGGATCACAAGTAAGAATAAATAACAAGGATCACAAGTAAGAATAAATAAACAAGGATCACAAGTAAGAATAAATAAACAAGGATCACAAGTAAGAATAAATAAACAAGGATCACAAGTAAGAATAAATAAACAAGGATCACAAGTAAGAATAAATAAACAAGGATCACAAGTAAGAATAAATAAACAAGGATCACAAGTAAGAATAAATAAACAAGGATCACAAGTAAGAATAAATAAACAAGGATCACAAGTAAGAATAAATAAACAAGGATCACAAGTAAGAATAAATAAACAAGGATCACAAGTAAGAATAAATAAACAAGGATCACAAGTAAGAATAAATAAACAAGGATCACAAGTAAGAATAAATAAACAAGGATCACAAGTAAGAATAAATAAACAAGGATC